>VXCM01001580.1:7570-30231 GCA_014773175.1 Lucifuga dentata
CCATCACGCTACCACCTCCATGCAACCATCCACCATCACGCTACCACCTCCATGCAACCCCCCACCATCACACTACCACCTCCACACAACCCTCCACCCCCCCACCATCACACTACCACCTCCACACAACCCTCTACCCCCCCACCATCACACTACCACCTCCATGCTTGAGCATAGGTATGGTGTTGTTACTGTGGAATGCTGTGATTGGTTGATGCCAGATGTAAGGGGATCCCTGTCTTCCACACAGTTCCACTTTCCACTTATCTGTCCATAGAACATTCTCCCAAAAGGTCTGAGGGTCATCAAGGTTGTTTTGGCCAAATTGAGTCGAGCCTACATGTTCTTCTGGGTTAGCCGTGGTTTTCACCTCGCCACTCTCCCATGGAGGCCATTTTTGGCCTGTNATGTTCTTCTGGGTTAGCCGTGGTTTTCACCTCGCCACTCTCCCATGGAGGCCATTTTTGGCCTGTGTCTTTTTAATAATAGAGTCATGAACTCTGACCTTTATTGAGGTGAGAGAGGCCTGAACTTCCTTGGCTCTTTTGTGACTTTCTGGATGAGTTGTCGCTGCTCTTGAAGGGATTTTGGAAAGTTGGCTACTTCTGGGAAGGTTCACTATTGTTCCAAGTTCTCTCCATTTGTAGATAAAGTCTCTCATTGTGGTTCTCTGGAGTCCCAAAGCCCTAGAAACGTTTTTGTAACCTTCCCAGACTGATATATTTCAATCACCTTCTTCCTCATCTCTTCTGGAGTTTCCTTTGCTGGAAAAAGTTATGTTTAAAAGATGTTTAGATTGAACATGGCTGCAGGAAACAGGCTTGGGTGTGTCTAGTCCAACTGAAACCAATTATCAATACATTTTGGTAGATGAGAAAATTTAGTAACTAGGGGAGTGAATATTTTTCCCCACAGGACCAGTTGGTGGATAACTTTTTTGTTTCAATAAATAAAATTATTTAAAAACTGTATTTTATGTTTGCATAAGATGCCTTTGTTTTATGTTAAATTTTGTTTGAAGATCTGAAACATTTAGTATGAGATATGCACAACAAGAGAAGAAATCAGGAGGGGGTTGAATATTTTTTCACAGCACTATATGTGATATTGGGCTACAAATAAGCTTGACTTGACTTATTGGGCTTAAACATGCAAAATCACCTCTGTGGTCCTTTAAATGAATGTCCTGTTCCTTCTCAATTGCTCGAATCAGACTTCATCTTTCATTTGGGTATTTTAAAGTGTATTTTTTTTGCCCGTAAAATGTTAGATATCATACAGTATACCGTCACAAATATCAGTTCCAGAGTAAAAGAATCAGCATTGGTCTCGGCTTTCAAAAAAACTCACACTGTGTTTCTATACATCTGTGTGCATAAGAGAGATGCAGAGAGTGTATACCTGCAGAGAAAACACTAAAGAAAACCTTTTGGTGAATAAAAGGTGGGAGACAAAGGGGAAAGCTGAAAGGAGAAAAAGGGGCCATGATGGAGAGAAAAACATCAATACCTCCAGCATTTAGAGCCAGAGTGAGAAAAGGAGAAATGGAGCCATGGGAGAGAGAGAGAGAGAGAGAGAGAGAGAGAGAGAGAGAGAGAGAGAGAGAGAGAGAGAGGCAGAAAGATCCACTGAGAGGTTAAAGAATGAGGAGTGGAAGTCTAAATAAGATTATCAGAAAAAAGGTCGAAGATAATGAGGGACAAGCAGACAAAAGAGAAAGAGTGGAAGGTTGAGCGAACAGAAGAGGAAGAAAAATCCAACCTCATTAGGGTGGCAGATCCTCCGCAAACAGAACTTCAGGTTGCCTTCAGTTTACGTATAAACGTGTTTAATGTGTGAACAGAATTGACATCTCCTTCATCATAAACCTGCATATATACTCCTATTTAGACATGCTTTTGCTGAAAACAAATGAACGTGGAAAAAAAAAAATATATATATATGTGTGTGTGTGTGTGTGTGTGTGTGTGTGTGTATGTATACATCTGTTGCAACCTTACAGGTTACATGAACAAAAATTAGACAAACCCTAAATCAAAATGAGGACTTTAAACAAAGAGTAGCTGTCACCTGATTGAATTTTTTTTTTTTTTACAGAGGGAATTAATTTAATGATCAGGATCTTCAAGTGTACTTCAGCTCCAAGTCCTGTCTGATTTTAATGAGACAAGGCCAAGAAATAAAATTTAGGCCTGCTGGCATGAATGTAGCTCTGACACAAGGGTTTAAAACAAACAGGAAATGGTGCACAGAAAGCCATTAACGTGTAAAATCATATATTCTTGGCTAGGGGCCTTTGGAATCACTAGTGTTTTATTTTTTTTAAATAGAAAGATCAAATTCAGGTTTGGGTAAAAAAGACGTGTGTATTTTTTAATCAGGTACAACCTTTGGGGCCCATGAATATGTTTAAGTAAAATAAGACAGAAATACAAAGTGATTACTAGTTTTAAAGCTGCAGTAGTTGACTTTGGCCATTAGGTGGCAGAAGAACCCCAAAACAATCAACAAACCAGCTGTTTATTTAAGCTTGTTTCATGCTTGATGCATGTAGGTTACACGGGACGAACTGACAGAAAGTTGCATGGGATCTGCAAAGCATTTTTTTTTTTTTTTTTTTTTTTGTTAGTTTGCCAATCCATGCACATTGCAACTTTTGTAACTATGCGGACCAAAAAATAACTAAATAAAAAAAAAAAATGGAGGAGCTGCTAGTAGCTAAATACAGGCATCTGTAAGACCCCTCAATGAAAGCTCATCAAGACGACCAATGACAGTTTCTGGCAAGAAACTGACCCCCTACAGAAAACTGCTCAGAGTATTAAAAACTCCAAGAAGCATAATTCAGCATTTACATGTTTAGCAGATACATCGAACCATTCATGTTAACCTGAGTTGCATTCTGTCCACCTGAAGTAAATCCAATATTTACTCTGCTTTTAGCTCCACCAACTCCTGAGAGAAATATCTGGCCTTTGTTTTATTTCTTCACCTGCTGGTTGTCTGCCTGTTGTTTGGTGTTGGACTACATACGTACATACAGTTGGTTTATAACTTATAACGGCTTATAGCAGTCAGTTTATTGGAAACAGCTACTTAGCTTTTAGCATGACAACTGTGGAGAAGCAACCATACAATGTATTGTACAGCAGTTCCCAACTTACGAATGTCCAACTTACGAACAACCCGTACTTACGAACCAATCGCCATAAAGCCGATTAAATTAAAAATTCGAGTTACATACAATGATTCATAATAATGAACGGCGCACTACTTTACGACACAAGTCAAAACATTGAGCATCGTCAGCGGTGCGCTGCTACGTAATTATTATTACTGTACTGTAGTATTATGTTTACGATGTTTTAGGATATCTGGAAGCGTTTCTTTAATGTTTCTTATGCATAGAAAGGTAAAATATATACACTAAATACACACCTTACATAACTGTTCTGACTTACATACAAATCTGGGGACTGCCTGTATTTCAGACTGTAAATCTATAGAGCTGCAGAGTTTGACTAGAAATGAGCAACACATTAACATTGCAACATATAATTTTATTCAATGTTAATATCAAAAAATGCTAATTGTTGCTTGTTGATTATTATTACGGGTTGAAAGAAAAAATGAATAAAATTGACAACAGGAATTTAGGCAACAATTTAATCCCCACAACAAACACCTAGAACAGTGTCCTCATTGTGTCTCTGAGGGTCCTGTGTGTGTCTATCTCTAGAGAGTGTGTGTGTTGTTTTTGTTTTTCGTTCTTTTTTTTTTGNTCCTCTCCATTTTCCTCGCTCCGGACGACCCCATAGGACGGCTGCCACTCAGTAGAAAGTCATTAACCAATCACAGCGTGGCGTTTGTCACTAAGGGAAAAATAATGATAATCATAATCCTTAGGATCTCGCAAATAACTCGTTTATTTCATTTAAAAGCCAAATTACTTCGCTCAAATGTAGCAGAGGCCGCTGTGGCACTCAAAGCAGAAAGAAATGAGCGATGCAGTTTCTCTCTCTCTCTCTCCCTTTCTCTCTCTCTCTCTCTCTCTTCCTGTTGTGTCTTCATTAANAGTTTCTCTCTCTCTCTCTCCCTTTCTCTCTCTCTCTCTCTCTCTTCCTGTTGTGTCTTCATTAACTGTGTGAGAGGGAACCAAAGACTCTGAACACAATTAATGCAACATCACAGCACTAACGTTTATCAGCCGCCCCCATAGAAACACACAACTTCATAGATACACACACGCACACGCGCATGTACATGCACACACACGCACACTGAGTGACATAGACACAACAGCTCACTGCTCATTACTCCTGTGCAAGTCTGGTCTCTGTGGTCTAGGTGATGTGATGGGGGCTCTGGGAACAACCATCCAAGTCCCTGATACACACACACACACACTCGAACATGCACCTCGGCTCACCTGCTATAGGGGATCAGGATGAGGGGAATGTCTGATTCACTGTCTTTTATCTCTGGTATATAGAGAGACAGTCTCTCTCTCTCTCTCTCTCTCTCTCTCTCTCACATACACACACACACACACAAACACACACATTCTCTGAACTGACATCAGTGGAGTCATATCTTGATTAGGCCGCTTCGGTGGTCCCACGGAAATTCTCTCTCTCTCTCTCTTTCTCTCTCTCTNTCTCTCTCTCTCTCTCTCTCTCTCTCTCTCTCTCTCTCTCTCTCTCTCTCTCTCGCTCTCTCTGACATGTTGTTATCTCCAGGGTCCAAATGTTTGGAGATATCTTCACACATACCTGATGGAAAACGACCTTGCTTGTCGGCCCGCCCGTCCTTCCAGCAGCTCCTGCAGCCTGTTTACAAAGGGTCAGCCCTGCTGTTTAGCCCTGTTTGTCCAATGAAAGGAACAGAAACGCAAAGGCGGTTCGGAAGCTTTACACTTCCAAAACGCTTCCACGGAAATTGAATTCCTGGCTTGCTGAATTAATTTGAGTTCTGTTGAAAATGACAACACAATGCATTTTTATTGAATAGCAGCCTGGTCTTTGCTAGGATAGTGGATGAATCAGTGTAGGTGTACAATGCACACATTTTGTTTCAAACAATGATTCAGTTTACGGATAATTGTTCTATTTTTTTTATATGTACCAAGAGTCTAAAACCTCATAAATGCCTTTTTTATGTCTCTCAGTACATGCATGTTAAAACTTCCAATAAACTCTGATTAAATCTGTTTTTCAAATGTCATGTAAACACCACATTAGATTGAGATTAATCAAAGTAAGTTTACATTGAGTAACAGACCTAGATTATGCGATTGCAAATTAATTTATTGAATGTTATAATTGTAGTAAGCTATCTCGGCATGCATATTATTATGAGTATGCAACACATCATGAATATTTAGACTTATTAATTACGCCCATGTAGTAATAAACTTATTACATTTTTGCCTGAATCGGAGTACAGAAAAAAAAAAAAGCGTGCATGTAAACTTGCTGACTTCAAGTGTCGTTCCAACGCATTTTTCCAAGTAGGAAGTCGGAAAAATCTGAGTTCAGATGCTGCGTTTGACAGACCTCAGAACTCAGATTTTTCCAACTTCTTACTTGGAAAAATGCGTTGGAATGGTGCTTGAAGTCAGAGCTCCAGCTGGGAAACTAGGATAAAATGATCTACCCTGTCTTACTGAGTATGACGTCACTCAACATGGCAGCGCTGTGCAAGCGAGCTTTGTGAATGGAAATGATCAGCTAACAGGCAAATAAAGTACTTTTTCTTATGTGGCATTGAAAGAAAAAGGTCAGAATATATCGCCAAGTTAACTATCTATTTTGTATAATAACTATTTGAGTTGGTACTTAAGTGTGAATAATTTCATAACATTACTTCTCTGCACAAAGTTTAATACCCACTGTGATTAATATCATTGTAAAACAACACAATCAAACAGTCCTGTAGTCTAACTTTACTTTAGTTAGCATTTATTGCGAAGTTTAATTAATTTTACAGTATTTATTGGTGTTTAGCTATGTGTTTTTGATTACATTTAGTTGGAACGGTTTGAGGTTAGAAGTTAGAGCTTCCAGCTGGGACAAATTTGACTTTCAAGGTCTGTTGAACGCAGCATTAGTACATGTAGGACATGCAGACACAAGGAGAACATGCAAACATGAGCGCCGGGCTGGGCGGGTCAGGTTTGAACCCTGGCCCTTCTTGCTGTGCGGTAACAGCAGGAAGCTCTGAGCCTCATGCTGCCATTCCAACATTTCACCTTCTCCAGAAAGACCAAGTGAAAGCATCACACAACCACCACAGTTACGCAATTACCTTTCTTGTCCTGTCACTCTTTCCTTTTCCTTATACTTATCAGAAGAGATAACTGAAAGTTATTCACTGTTGGAGTCACATGATCCCGGACACACACACACACACACACACACACACACACACACTGTGAGGAGTTCCCTGACAGTTATGCAGATAGCAAAATAAACACTAAAGCTGTGTGCAAAACAGACGCACAGGTTTCGTTGGATGACTGTCATGTGATACAGATAAGAGAATGTTTGTGAAGGGAGAGTTCCTTTTCATGATTAAAGGCTTGTCGACTCTCTCCCAGTCTGACTTTAGTCAATACTCAGGCTGGGATGATGAGTCATTGTCTTGAGATAGGCCATCTTCCTCCAGTCAAACGGTAAACTCAGTTCATCTGTGCAGAAACACGCACTCCAAATCAGAACTGAGCATCATTTTTCTGATGTTTGTTTTTGATTGGGCAGAATTTACATGATAAAATGAAATAAATGTTATGACTATGAAAATCCTATGTAAATTGCATATCAACCAGAACTTAACGTGAATTTTCCACTCCCACAGGTTCATTTGCCTTTTCAGAGAGAGATATCCATAAATCTTACAGAGCTCCATCCTGAGAACAAGAAACGATAAGTGATCATCATCTGATTCTATTTTCAAATCATTTAATTTTTTTTTTAAGTTTTGGCAATGTCTCTTGTGCTAAGACTTTATTGCTGTGATGCTTGCACTGTTTCCACAGAACGGCCTGTATGTTTAAGTATCCATAGGTGGCGCTCTTTGTCTCTTGCTGTCAGTCTTTAGTAGCAGTGTTCTAATTCAGGAGCTACATCCTTAGAAGCCCAAATTTCAAGACTGCATACATCACAAAATGCGGAGAAGGATTTGACAAAATGGATAGGATCGGATCCAAAGAGGTTGAGAGACAGAAATCATTCAAAATTTGCTAGGCGAGGTCAGAGTCATAACAGGAAGCAAAAAGGTTGAAACAGGCAGGCGAAAAACTGAGGCAGCCAACAGGCAGAAGGCAAAATCTAGACAGACAGACTTTAAAAAAAAAAAGAAAAGAAAAAAAAGGAAAGAAAGCTAGGAATAAGGCTTATGGATCTGGATCTGGTGGAGAACAAGCACCCGAGGCAAATCTGACAAATGCTGTGGCAGATAAAGATTATAAATTCTGAGGCTAAAGGCTAAAGGCTCCTGCCGACTGTGAGATTACAGAAATCTTATAAATTCACTGCATGCCACACTGTGCGACAAACGGGTCTAATAAACCTGCGTATGACATCACGTTTGATGTATGTAGGCTGTAGGATAATAATGCTTTTGGGATGCAAATTGAAAGAAAATTTCCAAGCATAGAACATCATCAGTGCACGTCATCGAGGAAAATAAGGAAGCTAAACAGGAAGCAAACCTTGCAGTAGTGGTACTTATATGTATTGATAAAACTCCAAAAAAGAGGAGGAAGAGGAGAGCGTGAACCCGGCTTGCTACTCATCCAGGACCTATAATTCCTTATTTCTCTCTGTGCTGTGTACATCTTCGATCGTCATGGTAACTGCTGGAGGAGACATTGTATAAATACACTTTTGCTGCCACGAGACTTTCGTCTTTGCTACAGCACCACAAATTCCATTTCATACGTTTTAGCCTCCATCTCTTTAGTTTGGGTGCTTCTTGTTGTTTTTTTTTCTCTCAAACTTTATTCAAAAGGGCGCTAACAGAGTGTCTTTGACCAGCGTGTCATTTCATGCTGCATTCCTATTGGTTAGTTAGTAGACGTAGGTCGTAGCAGCAGTCTGATTGGGAAATTGTCATCCTAAACAGAATTTTGTCCCAGGCTGTCTTTGGTCACAAGACCGTTAAATCTTTGAATCTGTCTCACAGTGAGCTAGGATCATCGTTTCGGAATTGCAGCCAATGATAGCGTCATGTTTTGTTTTGTTTTTTTTTGTTTTTTTATATATCATTTTTAATTAACAAGTTTTCCATACAGACATATTACATACACAATACAAACACATACATCAAAACCCTGGTTGTCACATACACACCCACACACACTTGGGGAAGGGGGGGCGCTGACAGTGAAAATTAAGATCAATTCATCCCACTATACAATTATGATACAACATACAATTATGATACACATTCTCCACATGCAACATCTGCAAACCAAAAAGAACGTCCATGTCTGTAACACAGGTAGTCAAATTAAATCCAGGTGTTGTAGGACAGGAGCCCAAGCTTTTTCCCGTTTATCCTGAAATTCTGAGTTTTTTGAGCAAAGTCTCTCCAGATGAATGACATGAGTGAGTTCGTGGAGCCAGTTTTTAAAACAAGGTGGAGCTGATGCTTTCCATTCTGAGGATCAGCTTTTTAGCTAACACCATTCCCATCATCAGAGCTGTTTGTATGTACATGGGGAGAGAAAGAGTGTCCTCTGAACATCCAAAGATTTCCATGTCTCTGTCCGGAAAGAGAGTCCTGTAGTAAACTTTACAAAAGAAATCAAAAATGCTCGTCCAGAATGGATGAAGCACAGGACAGTCCCAAAATAAATCAAACAGTGAGCTCTTACTTGCTTTACCTTTATTGCAGATTGGAGACAGAAGATTAAAATTTATACAACATAACCTTAGAAAAGTGAAAACGGAAAAGTGCTGTCTTCCGTAATCTATCATGTTTCTTCCTCGTTTGTCATCTTTTGTCTGGGAGCTTAATTGAATGCAGCTAAATGGAGGTGGAGATGAACAGGTGAACAGGAGCAGCAGGAAGGACTGAGGGCAACTAGTGGACAGGTTAGGAATGACAGTCAGAAATGACAGGAGAGGCGAGTCAGCAAACAAACCAGCAGACGAAGAAGATGTGGATGGTTGTGACAATACAGTTGTTTTATCTTTTGTTTTTTTGGCCATAATTATAATGTATGAACTGGACCAATGAAAAAATGCTGTTACAATTATTATGCGCATAATGAGAGAGTAATTTAAGTTACATGGAAATAACAGTTGGTAAACGATGCACCAAAGTACCACAAGATGGTACTTTGTTTCATATCAACACTGGTATTTGGCACTTTGTCACCCTGTTGAGGGCAATCCCCTGGTGGTAAACCTGGAAATTTCAATTTTACGAGCTGACAACAGACCTCCCGAACGCACCATTAATTTTGGTTTCTTTGAGGCTGATGGTATAGTGTTGCCTATAGTTAATCCTCTGTAGATTGTCTCTTTTGGGGGGAAGTACTCAGTCTTCCTGGCTTTCTGTCCTCCAAAGGAAAGACCTTCACAGATCATATTATTCAATTAACGTGGCCCTGAACTGAAAAACAGCTCAAGTATTTCCAAATAAACCGCTGTTGCTGTGGCTGGAAATGTAAAGTGAATCACTTCCTGTGCAGCACGAGGTTTTTTCCAAGGAAAAGTCTGCCGGAGTAGGTCGCTATAAATCAATCAGCAATAAAACAGCAGGAAGGAAATTTATATGAAAATGTTATGAATTATTACAGCAAGTGGATTTAATGGTCAGGCATGTGTTCATTTAAAAAAAAAATCACACAAGTTAAAACGGCTTCAGTGGAAGGACGGTAAACTCCCGCTCTTTTCACTATGATCACACCTTCATGTTCATTCCTACTTTTTTTTTCAATCATTCCCTTTCAATGCAGCATTAAAGGACCATATCGTCTATTTTTCATGTGTGGGCCTACCAATTTTCATACATATATCGTTACTGACATCATTTCCCAAAGCATACTATTGGAGCGGTGAATTAAAAATGTTTTTCCTACCTTCCAGACCGCCATTGGTTTCAGTTCATTTTGCTATTAAAATCAACTTATTGATACTGTAAACGTTCTTGGGATAGGTAATCCATCATCACCAACAAGACGTGTATTCAGGAATTTTTTCGAAGTTTCATAACTTTAGCGTTTAAGCACAATAAGAAGTGTAGAGTGAATGTATGCCTCCACCGGGGAATATAGTCCCAAAAGAAGACCTGTGTTTATGGAAAAATAATTTAAATGACCGTGACTTCATCAGGCTGCGTAACTATTAGCAGGTGAAACATTGATTTTTAAGGTGTATTAAGGTGTAAGGTGTATTCTTGAATATTTGATTTTGAAAGATTAAGAGATTTTGCAAAATATCAGGAAAGCTGAAATACGGTTTTATCCTTTGGGAAATGATTGTCAGTAACGTTACGTGTATGAAAACTGAATATATTAGGCGCAAACATGAAAAATGGCTGGTATGGTCCTTTAAAATGGCTTCAGTGGAAGGACGGACGTAAACCCCGCTGTGAATGAGGAGCCTCTTTTCACTACAATCACACCTTCATGTTCATTCCTATTTTCTTTCAATCATTCCCTTTTAATGCATGGTGAAACAATTACACACAAATGCACACACACACAGACACAACACTGCAATGACACAAGGATATGTTATTTGTGCAACTCGGAGTGTATGCACTGCACACACAATCACTATTTAAGGCTATAGGGAGTTGGTGGACACGGCTTGTAATTTCACGGGGCGGAGGAATTAACTTCAAATGTTTGACCATAATCCTCACAGTGTGTAGTTAAACACACAACTTTGTGTAACCGCAGGTAAACGATGGCAAGCTAATTCCTGCAGGCGACTGGTGACAGTGGCTGAAAGACAACTGAAGTGATAACACACACACACACACACACACACACACACACACACACACACACACACCTCTGATCTGGTTGAGTGGGCGTTCAGCATGTAATGACTGTGCTATGTAGTTTTTATTTTCCTTATTCCTGTAAAGTTGTCTCATGCTCTGGAGTGTGTGTGTGNTGTGTGTGTGTGTGTGTGTGTGTGTGTGTGTGTGTGTGTGTGTGTGTGTGTGTGTGTGTGAACAAACAGTAACAGAGTTCACCGTTCTCATGTTCACAATAACTGATGATGGTGTGATCGGTGACTGTAGCCAAAAAGTATTCCAGCACGTCTCAGAATGAGTTTGAGGAGGCGTTGTTCAATTTTTCAACCGACTCACTGCTGAAAGCTCAAGCTGCTTGTACAAATATACACACGGATCCACTTGCATGTATGTGCAGGCACGGAAATACAAATATAGATGTAGATGCACAAACACACACACTTGCACAAACACACCCTTGTAGCAACAACAACAAACTGCTGCTAAATAGCGGCATGAAAACGAATCACGGCGCTCCATTTTCAATCTTTGTATAGTTGAACAAAGTCATTTTATCTCTGCGCTCACACACGCAAACATCGGTGTGAAAAACACACACACAGACACACTCGGGGACAGGGATATCATGCATTCTGGCCCACAGTGCCGAGGCGCTCGGTAATTGAAAACAGGGCTGAATAATCTGAGAGAATGACAGCCTTGAAAGATTATGTGAACTCAAACATTAACACAATTAAGTGTGTGAGCAGCGGAGTGTGTCGCAGCATTAGGCACTGTCTTAATAGTCCCTCAACACAAAGACAGAGCGATATGTGTGTGTGAGAGAGAGGCAGAAAGAGTGCATGACTGTATCACCATGGTGCAACCCAGAAGCAAAGTTTTAACGTGTTCAAAGCTCCAAATTTTGTCGTTGTTACTATTGTCCAGAATTCTCAACGCTAGAAAAGAAAAGAAAAAAAAGCACAGAGATCACAAATAGCCTTATTTTTTATAGCAGCGATCTTAAAGACAGACGCTTTATCAGACGGGGAGCAAATGATTCAATTGTCTCGCCGTGATTCCACGCCTTAGCAACAGCTGCCAGGCTGGTGTGGCGACAGCCGCCATTCTGATTTATCTTACGGGCTGCACTCAGGTGCTGTTTTGTTAACAGGATTGCAGCCATTTATAACTGTGTTTCATTACTGTACTAAGAGCCAATAAGACGATCGCTCACGCACGCACACACACACACACTCTTGCGCACATAGAGGCGTTAATTCAATCTGCTGACAGGGAAACATGGCAAACAACATCCATTATGGCCTCCGAGCTAATTGGTAGTGGGGGGGTNAGATGTGGAGGTGGAGGTGGAGGGCTGGGTAAAGCCTGGGTTTAGTTGGGGATTTCTTCATCGACGTCTGCAGCACCTCCAGAGAATATTTCCTCCGTTTTTCACCACCCAGTGTTTGCAGTTACTCTGCTTCTCCCTCTCTCTGCACACCTTAAAGGACCATCCCGGTGATTTTGAATGTTTCAGTCCTGTAAAATGCTACAAACAATTTCCAGTCCACTATTACAAATCAACTTGTAGAGCCTTGAAACGTGCTTGAGGTAAACTAATCCGTCACAGCAAATACTGTCTATTACAAGTGGAATAATTTGCAAAAGTTTGTAAAATTAGACAAATGAATTCCTTTTAATCATTTTAAATCTCTTCTAACACAGACCAGTGTGAATGTGTTTTCTTTGAATTGTCCCTCATATATAAGTCCTTAGCCTTTTTCGCTATAGTCTGTTGATTTATACTATAACTTTCATGTGTTTTTATTGTTTTATATGTATGTAATCAGGGCATCATTGTAAAAGAGCACTTGCTCTCAATGACCTTCCCTGTTTAAATAAAGGTTACTATTACTACTACTATTAAGTTGTTTTTTTGTTTTTTTTTGGTCAAAGTAAGTTTAACTGGTTCAACACGGAGCAGCAAGGAAAATGTATGTCTCCGCCACGGAATATAGTCCAAGGAAAAGATGGCTTTTAGCGAGAAATTAAAATGATTGTGCCTTCTACAATCGTGCTGTTAGAAGGTGAAACATTGAATTTTAATGTGGATGCATCACATGAACATTTGATTTTGAAAGATCAGGGGATTTGTAGAAATATAAAATATGGTTTTATGTTGTTTGTCAGTACTGCAACATGTAGTGGGCTTAAATATGCAAAGTTGCTGGTTGGTCCTTTAAACTCTGCTTAGGCATCCCCATTATGCGAGAGATGTACTTTTTACTGTACTTATCTGATGGCTGTAGTTATATAGTTAATTTTTTTTTTTTAATATTGTTTTTGTTGGGTAAAGTCCTCAGCCTTGTTTTAGTTGCATTTTAGACATCTGAAGAGTTTTAGAAAAGGAAAAGGCTGGAAATTTTACTCCAGCGTAATCTTTCCCAGAACCGTGAAAATTTCCAAAATTGCAGAGTACAGACTTTATTTTTTCCTCCTCCTCATTACAGAAGGTTGTTTACACTGCCAGATGAAAAACCTTTTATGGCTAATTTTTGATTTCCATTATTGTTAAATTCTTCCATTATTTAAGACTAACAGGGACCATTCTTAAATTTTACTGCAAATACCTAATTAGTTCTGAAGAAAAAAAAATAGAATTTTGAATGCAGGGCTTTTATTTTTAATTGAATATTTCTCCATTGTGGCATTATTACTTTTATTTAGGTAAATTGAATTCTTCCTCCACTACCAGGAGAGGAAAATGGAAATTCCAATAAAGCAAATAAAAGCATCCGTCTGACTCAAGTCCAGATCCGAAACAAAAACATCTCAGCCCCGTTGCATCAAACTGGCGGTGACATTTAATAACTCCCCTTTTCCTCCTAACCCCCTCCTCCTTCCTCGATCACCTGACTCGCTGTAACAATTAGAGATAAATCTTCTCCTGTACAAAGAGGAAACTGAGAGGGAGCGACAAGGTGATGAATTACCATCATTCATGCAAAGACAAGATCTTTTAGGATTCTTTGGCTTTTGCTCTGTTTATTTACTTCCTCCATCACAGCACATCAGCAGCAGAGTGATGGTGGATGAATGGCTGGAAAGGCAGACAGACCGTCAGACAGATGGAGTTGCAGGGGGAAATAAATAACACCAGCGGAGGTGCTGAATCCAGAAGAGATGGAGAAGGGGAGGGGGGGATTCTAAAAAAGAGGAGGAGAGAGAGAGAGAAAGGAAAAGAGAGGAGGAGGAGNGGAGGGGGGGATTCTAAAAAAGAGGAGGAGAGAGAGAGAGAAAGGAAAAGAGAGGAGGAGGAGGAGCATCAATCAGCCCGGGGAAGAGAGAGAGAAACAGAGAAGAGGCAGGGAGCGATGGATGAGCAGATTTAGAGGGCAGAAGATAAGAGGAGAGATAAAAGCATGGAGGGGCTGCTGCAGCGTTTACATGCAGCAATACATTGTTGAACACGTCTGCTTACTTATTTAGCTCGAGCTACTGAGTGCACACACACGCAGCACATGGTGTCGGCAGGCGCACGCGCTCACACGCACATACATTGAGATTCTTTCTCTCCTGTGAAACACAGAATGACAAAATGTCTTAAAATGAGTATGACATTTCAATCCCAAAAGTGTTTTCTGACGAGAGCACAAGTTGGACGTGACAATTTCACAATCACTTCACGCACGGTTGAAGTGCTTCTTCGTGCAATGTGGTGGTTGAAGTGAATAAAGTCAAATGTCCACTGCTCCCATACCATGCTATTTGCATTTACCAAACAATCATTTTATTCCTGGCAAACATATTCCTCATATTCCTCCACATATATAAAATATCGACTTGGACAGGTTGCAGGTTGATGGAGTTGCTATATATCGTAACAAATACAAACATGCAACAATCACTATTGAGTAGCTGAGTTTCACTACTTCTGGTTTGATTTTCCAACAACAAAGCCCATTAATGCAAAGGTTTCCAGTGGCTCTTAAATCCTAGGTGTCATTAAATGCACCACCAAAGTTGTTTCCTGATTGACTGCGGCTCCATTACCCTGCAATTTTAACATGAAAAATATATATAAAAATGGTCATCGCAAAAGAATTTTCTAACTTGGAAAATCACCTGTATGGTCCTTTAACACATCTCTGTCATTTCATGAAATTCCTTGGCTTATGCAATGCTTAGATTCTCGTAAATATTGCCGTCGTCATCAGCAGCTGAGCAGCGCCTCGCTCTGTCCAGCGTGGCGTATTCATCTGAGTTGCATTTGACATCCAGAGCTGCGTAGAGGTTGCTTTCGGGGCCAGGAGGATCAGCACGCTTCTTCCCCTCCTCTTTCTTCTTCTTCCTCTTCATTTGGAGGACCAGAAACGCCGCCATTATGGCAATACCCAACCCCACGCAAACGCCAGCTACAATGACAGAGATTGTGAAAATGCTTCGGTCTGCATGCACTGGCTGTTTGCTGAGGTTTCGGTCGGTGGCGTTTTGGATTTGGATGGCGTATTGGACGTTAAGTTTGACAGAGGACGATGGGAGGTCTTTGTAGCCAATCATAGCGCAGGAATAACTACCTGCATCCTCATCATTGATTGGGTCTAAAGACAGGAAGCTCGTATTGCCCTCATTTAATTGCTGTCTGTTCTTGTACCAGATGTAGCCCAGGGTGGAGTTCAGAATTGTAGCGCAGGTGGGGACACAAGTCAACGTTATCCTCTGACCCTCCGTCACTGTCTGCTCGGCAACGGGCACTTTCTCTCCTCCGACAATCTCCTCCACCAGGAGGCTCACAGCAGACGAGGGAACATGAAGTCTCACCCCTGGAGCGCCAGTACAAGTCCTGTTGCCGCCTGAGACATTTCTAAAACAATATGTAAAATAATAAACTGACGTGTCGCTCTTCTTTAAGTTCATGAGTCTCAGGGTACAATCATTATGGTCATATCTAGGACACTTGAGTCGACCTGAATAAGACTCCAGGAGGTTCAGGGGTGCTTCTGTCAAGTCACCACCCCGTTTTCTGGTCCAGAACATGCTGATGACCTCGGAATTATTGGGAAAAGAGCAGGGAAGCTCCACCGATTGGCCCTTTAAGCCGCAGATTTCCGCATGCATGTAGGTCACACAGTTGTCAGAAACTGGCTGTGCTGAAATTAAAAAAAAAAAAAGCATCAGAAAGGTTGGTGGGGTGTTAGTTGAGACCACTCTGTGATCGCTGAAAGCTTCATCTAAATATCAGCAATGGTGTGGTGTAACCTGTAGCTGCCACAGGAAATAACAGCGGAAAAACAGTCCAAAATACACTTCCTGCCTCTCTGGTCCCCATTGCTGCATCAGATGTTCTACAAGAAAACAGACACAATGAGTTGTGACAGTCTGGAAATCAACAAAACCCTTTATTTTAGTTTGTTTGATTGGAACCATAAAGCTACATAATAATTAATATTAGATACCCTGATATTAGACAGTGCAAAAGCCAAACAAAAGTCTAAACCAGTAGAGGCAGCATGAAAAGTTCACGTTAACGTGTACATTCACAGTGAGGTCATAGCAGATGACATGGAAAGTTGCTGTGTTTTCTAACGCAACATGCTGCTTTTTTTAATACATTAAAAAAAAAAGCTATTTATTGATGTGGTCAATAATATTAAGCTAACACTTTCACATTCTGCTAAGTGAGGATAGCTTGAAAAACTTTAAAATTCACTTTAAAAAATTACACCACTGAAATGAAATAATCACACATTTTACATACTGAAGACTGATGGCTAAATTTAAGATTTGATTTAAAATTGTCAAACATGTTAGTTTAATGACATCATGAATCAATGATATTAATCTGGAATGTGAAACCCTTCATGTCTCAGATCATAGGAGCAACATTGCAGCTGGATATAGAAATAAGATAATAGCAAGAAATCATCACACTTACGGTTTAGAGAGCTGTGCTGCCTTCAGGCTCGCTGACCAGCGTCCACAGCTTTTCTCTGGTTGCTTTGGTTGGTTAAAATATAAGTGACGGAGAATGTTTTTGTGGCAGCTCCGCCTTCAGCTTCAATACATACAGTAAACCATATGCACCAGAAGGAGCAGTAATCATTCTTTCATTGTCAAAAATGAAAATAACAAGGAACCTCACTATCTTAAAACAAGTCCTGCTGCTAAAAAAGTGTATGTATATATATATACTTTTTATTTGTATTTTTTTCTCTAATCATTATGTTGAATCTTCCAGAGAATGAAATCAAAATGCTAACAGCACTACCTGTTTTTAATATTTCATGACAGCAAACCGCAATTACGAAAGAAACAATTAAGAAAGACGTTTTGGTTTGGTTTTCTTTATATAAATGTCAGTTGTCGGCTCTAACTCTGCTCAATATGCCACAAAGATATTGGTTTTTCAGTGTTTCCTTTCTTTGTGGTCCTTGTATTGGTAAGAATCCCCGCGGTGCCCCCCAGAGAAACCTTGACTTACACTCTGGTGTGTGTGTGTGTGTGTGTGTGTGTGTGTGTGTGTGTGTCTGTGTCTGTCTGTCTGTTTCAGCTCAGGGACAGATCTTCCACATCATAAAGGGCTGACAAGTCAAAGGCCCCTCAAAGAAATGTAACCTTCACACACCAGACAGCTGTTAAATGGCAAAAATCAGGCGTCAACTTATAAACTCAGGAAATATCGCGTGACTACGATGACATAATTATCATAGTTCATCCTTACCAATGGTGGTGCCACTTTAGGACTTTCCCACTTTGCAGAACAGTAGGATGTGTGTAATGCTGCGTTCAACAGACTCGGAAGTCGAATTTCCCAGTCGAATTTTCCCAGTTGGAAGCTCCAACTTCCAACCGCAAACTGTTCCAGCCAAATGTAATCAAAAAAGCATGAACACCAATAAATACTGTAAAATTAATTAAACTTTGTAATAAATGCTAACTAAAGTTAGACTACAGGACTGTTTGGTTGTGTTGTTTACAATGATATTAATCACAGTGGGTATTAAACTTTGTGCAGAGAATTAATATTCTGAAATTACGTATCACTTACGTACCAATGGCAAACAGTTATTATAATATAGTTAACAATAGATAGTTCACTTGGCGATATATTCTGACAATTTTCTTTCAATTTCACGCAAGAAAAAAGATCATTTCCATTCACAAAGCTCGCTTCCACGGCGCCACCATGTGGAGTGAGGTCATAGTCATGAAGTCGGGGTAGATCATTTTGGTCCAAGTTTCCCAGCTGGAGCTCCGACTTCAAGTGCTGTTCCAATGCATTTTTCCAAGTAAGAAGTCAGAAAAATCTGAGTTCCGAGGTCTGTGAACGCAGCATAAGAACTCCAGCCGAGAGAGTTCTTATGAATCAGCAAGGCAATCTCCTTTTGGGACTATATTCCCCGGTGGAGGCATACATTCATTCTGCGCTTTCTATTGCGCTTAAAGCTAAAATTATGAAACTTCAGAAGAAAAAAAAACCTGAATACATGTCTTGTTGGTGATGATGGATTATCTATCCCAAGAATGTTTCAAGTATCATCAAGTTGATTTTAATAGCAGAATGAACTGAAACAATGGCAGTCTGGAAGGTAGGAAAAACATTTTTAATTCACCATTCAGAAGTATGCTTTGGGAAATGATTGTCAGTTACATGTATGAAAATTGAATATATTAGGCTCAAACATGCAAAATGGATGGTATAGTCCTTTAATAGTGAAATCTAACAAAAATATATAGCACAGGTAGATCTGTTAGTCTCTTCTAATGAATAAAATACCTAATTTTATGGAAATAATGAGCCTTCAGGCGTTTCATTTGTTAATGCAGAAATAGGTGACGATTCCAAAAATATGTTTCGAAACATTTCTGAAAATGTTGAAGATCATGAAATAAAAACATGAAAATCACAAAAAAAAAAAAAAAAAAAAAACATCAGCACAATTTTCACTTGTTAACAGCAATATAATAGCTGTGATTTTCAGTTTGTATTTTCAAGGACACTTTTTACATTAAGCATATGCTCACCGTCCAATTCACTTTTGACTAAGCAGTCCTGGACCCATCCGTGTATTCATCTGCGGTATTGTACATATACAATACAGAGGTAATTACTACTGCCTTCTTGTGTGTGGTACAAAGAATGTAACGCATCTGGTCAATAAGGCTCTGTTCAAATCTGGAATCTTGTGTTTGTTGTGATGCTGCGATTCTCAGAATGAAAATGTATGAAAATGTACTTTGTGTTCAGCTGTTATACAGGAAGACGAGGCTTTGTGTTGCACAGAAACATGTCCTCACAGCCAGTTCACATGCATATATGACAACCAGAAAAGAAAAAAAATGGAGGCTCTAATTTTATCATTACCACAAATTTTGGCTGATTCTCAGTTGCAATTACTACTATTGAATTTTATCTTCTAGTGTTTGTACTCTGTTATTTTATTATTTTATTTAGCTTATCTATTTTATTTTGCAATTTTTTTCTTTTAAAGGAGTGACTATAAGCTGATCTCGACTATAAACCGACCATGATTTTGACCTGCAAATTTAGATTTTTAAAGAAACCCGCATATAAGCCGACCTCCTGATGTTGTTCCATCAATTTATTTGTTTAGCAAATTACCTGTTTTTTTTCTGAGAATTGTCATAGTATTCCTGTGATTTTCTGAAAATAATCCACTTAAAGGTACCAGTAAACAGCTGATTACTGTAAGTGACATTTAGCTAACATTAAGTTTTCCAGACTCCTCTTCCTTGTCTGAATCGCATTGATGAAGATAAGGAAAGCTTTACAAATGAGCTATAATTANTTTTTTTTTTTTTTTTTTTTTTTTTTTTAAAAAAGAATCTCACCCTGTTACGTGTTTTCAGTAATTATCCTGTACCTGAGTCGATGCAGGTCTATGTGCTGGACATTCCTCAATACGGAGTTTTGGAATTCCCTCAGCCGACCTCCTGATGTTGTTNTGTGCTGGACATTCCTCAATACGGAGTTTTGGAATTCCCTCAGCCGACCTCCTGATGTTGTTCCATCAATTTATGTATTTAGCAAATTACCTGTTTTTCTGGATATTGTCATAGTATCCCTCTGATTTTCTGAAAATAATCCATGTACCGGGATATTTATTTCAGCAGCTGATTACCGTAACTGACGGATCACTGTTTACGGGCCGCCACAAAATGTGCCGAATAAGATGTTTTAGTCAGGAAATATCTCATTCTAAGGTATGATTTAAGCTATTTTCCATGGGTACTGGTAATGGGTAGTATTTCCACCCCTGGAAATCGGGATCCGATTTGAATTACTCGTGTGTAAGCCGACCCCTGGTTTATATTGTGAAATCTGGTAAAAAATAAAAAATAAAAAAATCTCAGCTTATACTTGAGTATATGGTATTTTCAACACTTCTTGTACTTTTTATATTCTTGTACTTGCTGCTGCATACTTCTTATCTTATCAAGTACAAAATTACTGCAAAAAAATTAAGTATTTTTGTGACTTTTATTGTAGCTTTACTAGAATATAAGCTAACATTAGAGTATAATTTATTAGTTGTGGCTTGAATGCTGTGGTTGAGCCTAAATACAAACTTCCTGTGAGATCAAGCCATTTGTACACACAACAAAGGTGGCCAGCGATGCATTTGTATTCACGCTGCACTACATATGTGCATGTACGCGGCTTTGACCGCCTCAGAATGTAGCTTCGGCTGATCACAATACCCCCTCCATGCGTTTTAGCTTCACACTTCTATTTAGATCTGCTGCACTTGTGAGCAGATTGCACGTTTTTATCGGCACGTGTGACCAGGCCCTCAGTTTTGGCGATAGGTAGCACGGTACGGCATGATGGCGCGATTTGGCTCAGGCAGGCTGCGGATGATGCAAACGTGGGTTTTTCCCTTCAACATGGTTCCTCCCACAGACAGGCTTCAGCTCTAATTATTGTGTCAGTGTCACATATTAGCCCACCGGGCCAGAAAGAGGAAAAAAAAAAAGNGCTCTAATTATTGTGTCAGTGTCACATATTAGCCCACCGGGCCAGAAAGAGGAAAAAAAAAAAGCTCCTCAGCAAACAAACAAAACCAAGAATAAACCAATGTATTAATTTACTCTTGAGGCGATGTCGGAATAAAGCCCATGAAAACTGAACCAACCACCAAATGTTATTCAGAGCAGAAGCAATGCCATCTGGTTCTAGTTTCTGTCTGGATGTGCATGTAATTTGTGCTGCAGTTGATCCGAGTACTGTGTAAACACGTTTTAATACACTGGTGTAAAGAGAATAGAACATCAGGACACTTGTTTCTTTCTCTTTTCTCCTTCTCCCTCGTTGCTTCTTCATCTTTGTCTTCCCCTCCCCCTCTTACCCTTTCTCAGATACTTTTGGTGCGTTGATTGATAGAGCACACTCAGCAATATTTCAAGGTATGATGGAAGGGGAAAAACATGGCAAAATAAACACGCTTCCAGCTGCTTCGACTTGTATTGACAAATGAGGAGGAAGATTTAAGCGCAGTCAGAAATGGCAAACTGAAGAACAAAAAAAAAAAAAAAAAAAAAAAAACTGATTTGGTTAACCTTACACATATACGGGGGTATGTCTCTCCCTCTCCCTCTCTCTCTCTGTCTCTCTCTCACACACACACACACACACACACACACACACTCCTTTGAGGAGCCTGGGGCATAGAGGGAATAATGGTTAGCAACCTGAAAAATGCCCTCATCACAAAAGGCCTCCGACAGTAATAAATGAAATAGTTGAGCCAAACACATTAATCCATGGCGGTGTGTGTGTGTGTTCTGTTTGCGTATTTGCCTGCATATTTGCGTGTGCTTGTGAATGAGTGAGTGTGTTGAGGGTGTCTGCTGTTCATGCATTAAGGCCTGCATGTGTGTGTGTGTGTGTGTGTGTGTGTAAGAGAGAGAGAATGATATGCTGATAAAATAAAAGGCTGCGACAGCGCCGTAGTGTAAGAAACTGAGAGATACTAACACACTGTCAAAGCAAATACTCTCACCCTCGCTCTACTATCCCTCTCTTCCTGTTGTTCATATTTGGCCTCCCACTTCCTTCTTCCCTCCTTTCTTTTCCTTTCTCTTCCACCTCACCATATCGCTTTGTATACATTCAGCCTCTCTCTCTCTTTCTGTGTCTAAACTCTGTATTTTTAGTCACCATTAGGCCTCACCTTGTTCTTCTCATCATACACTTTGCTCTCTCTCTCTCTCTCTCTCTCTCTCTCTCTCTCTCTCTCTCTCTCTCTCCAAACTGTGTATATTTGGGTCTGTCTATGGGGAGTCAGGGGTCATTATTAATCTTGCTGGCTCTCTTAGCTTCAGGCATAACAGCAGGGCAGCATCTGTGTGCACACACATGTGTGTGTGTGTGTGTGTGTGTGTGCACATACAACTGTGTAAGTGAGAGAAAGGAGTGGTTGCGAATGAGTCATTTACACTGTTCATGAAAAGGTGTGGGAGAAGATGTTTTTGTGAGTGCACCATGTCTTTCTGTGTGTGTGTGTGTGTGTGTGTGTGTGTGTGTGTGTGTGTGTGTGTGAATGAGAGGGAAAGTGCATTTTGCAATGATGGATCATGAGAGACGCACATCCTTAATGCACACTTGCACAAGACAGACACCCATGAGAAATGAAGGGGAAGGAGGGGGGGGGGGGGGG
>VXCM01001580.1:36819-71149 GCA_014773175.1 Lucifuga dentata
TGTGTGTGTGTGTGTGTGTGTGTGTGTGTGTGTGTGTGTGTGTGTATCTTTGGGGCAATGACATGCATTTTTGCTGTGGATCATCAAGTTTATGTGTATTACAAGCATTGAGAAGCAGGTGTGTGTGTGTGTGTGTGCGTGTGCGCGCGTGTGCGTGTGTGTTAAAGGAACTAGGAGGGGCTGTGCCAGTAGATTATCCAGGTTAGGATGATTGGGTTGAGGATTAGATGGATTGACGAGCGGGCACATCTGTTTACTCTGCAAACAAGACTTACATCCGATTGCCACGGCTGATTACGCGCTGACACACACACACACAGATGCTGCACACGCACACACATTCAAAACCCATATGCTGATTGGTTGGTTATTGTTGCTTCTCTCCCAAATTCACAGACCAATAGAGCTTGCAATCAGAGAAGGTGTGTAACTAAACCCTCAGCCTGCAGGTAAGGAGAGCTGCACTCAGGCAAAGGCACAGGGAGCGCTCTGGTTACCCGACGGTGTGTGTGTGTGTGTGTGTGTGTGTGCGCGCGCGCGCATTGTTTCTACTTACCTGACTTTCTGTGTCACAGAGAGAGGCGAAGTGCAGGAGTGTAGAGTGCAAAATAAAGCGCAGAGGGAGAGAAAGGCAGGATTATGTACATGGCAGGTTAGAGAAAAGGAGGGAGGGAGAGAGAGAGAGAGAGAGGATGAGAGAAAAAGCGACAGGGAGGCTTAAGATTACAGGAGCGAGGACGCTTTGTTGTTGGGTTTAGTTGTGATGGAGGGATTATGTTTAGGGAAGGAGGGAGTCCTACAATAAAACCTGCAGAACCTCCAGGATGTTCTTCTTCAGTGATCAGACCTGCATCTGACCAACTAGGAGCCTGGACTAAAAGTAAAGTAAGGAAGAGAAGAAGAAGAAGAAGAAGAAGACCCTCTGAGGACTCAATGAGGTATGAGACCTGCAGAAAGACAGGAAGATAAGGAGAGGAAGCAGAGGTAAAACCAAGAGGGAAGACTAGTCTGCAGGGAGGGAAAACAAGTCCAGCAAGAGCAGAAAGGAGGTGGGTGAGAGAGGAGTGTTCAACAGGAGAGAGAGAGAGAGAGAGAGAGANGAGAGAGAGAGGGGGGAGAGGGCAAGTTATAGAAGTGGGGATAAGCAGTCCAGACCCAAAAAATTTAGTTTGCAGAGAACGAAAGGAAGACGCCAGACTGGAGAACTGGGAGGTCCAAACTACAAAACGAGAGAGAGAGAGAGAGAGGGAGAGGGAGAGGATTACAAGAGCGCCAGTGGTGAAAGAAACCTCTTAAATCTGGGAGCAGGAATTAAAGCCACAGAAGCTGCAGAGAGGAAGCCACAAAACCACAGTAAGCAAATCAGGCTGGAAAACGCATAATGAAGACGAGGGCGAGGGCAGGAATTTGTGGTGTTGGAAGTGCTTCATATACTTTATACGCCGCACTTTAATGAATTGATTTCCTGTCTTTAAGCCCTTCTCATTTCATCATCACCGTGACATCACCTCCTTCGTCCTTCCTCGCTGCTTTGAACGCCCCCCTCGGTTCTTACACCCTTTTCTGTTCCTCCCTCTTCATCTCCAGTTTGTGTTTGCCTCGGTTCTCCTGATTGTTCCGGGTGAAGATGCCTGCTAATGGGAACCGTCCCTTGAAGTTGCAGTTTGGTCTAATCAACTATGAGGGTCGCTATCTCACAGCTGAGATGTTTGGCTTCAAGGTACAGACCTACTGGAAAATATGAGATTATATATTTAAAGCACCAAATATACATTTTTGCACAGTTGTTGGTATCAGGCTGTGTTAAGCTTAAAGTTATAAACCTGAAACTTTATTTATTTCATGCATTTTCCCCTTATTTCTCAGCTCAACGCATCAGCACCCAGCCTGAAGAAGAAGCAGATATGGACTCTAGAGCAGGACTCCCAGGACGCCCAGGTAGTCTACCTGCGCAGCCACCTGGGCCGCTACCTGGCCTCTGACAAGGACGGCAAGGTCACCTGTGAGGCCGACGGGCGCAATTCCGACTGCCGCTTTCTCATTGTGGCCCAATCAGATGGTCGCTGGGCCCTGCAGTCCGAGCAACATCTCCGTTTCTTCGGCGGCTCCCGCGATTACCTGTCCTGTTTTGCCCAGGTTATCACGGATGCTGAGCTGTGGGCGGTCCACCTGGCGCTGCACCCACAGGCCAACCTGCTGTCTGTGGCACGCAAGCGCTACGCCCACCTCTCCATTGAGGATGGGGAGATCGCCGTGGACTTGAACATTCCTTGGGGTGTGGTGGCGCTCCTGACCCTTGTCTACTTGGATGGGAAGTACTGCCTGAAGACCTGCGACAGCCGCTTCCTCAGCAACGATGGGAAGCTGTTGGCGCAGAGTGGGAGGGCCACAGCGTACACACTGGAGCTGAAGTGTGGGAAACTGGCCTTTAAAGACTGCGAGGGGAAGTACTTGTCCCCAATGGGGCCCACAGGGACCCTGAGGTCCGGACGCTGCTCCAAACCTGGGAAGGATGAGCTGTTTGACCTAGAGGAGAGCCACCCGCAGGTGGTCCTGACGGCAGCCAACGGGCGATATGTCTCTATAAGACAAGGTAGGAATACACACACACACACACACACACACACACACACACACACACACACACACATCAGCAGGAGGTGATAAAGCCACAAATCTGATTTTGCACTCAGCTGCTAAATGTATATACACTGTAAACCCAAATTAGTTAAATCTACTCAAAAAATTTGAGGAAACCGATTACTTCCAAAAAAAATTGAGTTTCCAAACTTAATGTTTATACTTTCATTCAATCCAATAAAATTGAGTTTACTGTATTTAATATTTTTGGTTGCATACTGATATAATTTGCTATTGCTACTTAAATAAGCCAAGTCATTTCTTTTAAGTTTAAATTAATTAAAACTAAACTTATTTTAAAAAAGGTTCAGAATCACAGTTACCCAAAAATGCATTTTATTACTTTTTTTTTTTTTTTTTTTTTTTTTTAATAAATTTAACCTTTATTTATGCAGATGATACACTGAGCATCGAATGCTCTTTTGTGGGAATGCCCTGCTCACACTCCTATCAGTGTGTGAAGAGTGTAGAGAAACAAAGTGACACACTTTGCTGAGTGAAAAGTCCCTCAGTTAAAGCTCATTAAAGCTTCAACAGCAAGAGGGCAATTTAATAAGAAACAGAAAGAATGAAGCAGAGACATGACTAAAAGAAAAGACACCCTCTGATGGCTACGCACCAAAAAGTAGAATGCATTTAAATGTAACTCAAACTGCTGCAGTAGCAAATAAACTTACACAAAGCTACAACATTCACAAAAAGGATTATAACAGATATTTACAACAGAAACATTCCCAACAGAACTAGAACTCAAAGCATGTAACAGTGCTGCAAGGCATGCTGGGAGAATCACAGCAATGTCACGTGTGTCATTTACTTCAAAACAAGGTCATTACTGAGTCATTAGCACCTAAATTCCTGCAATAGTTAACAGTACTTAAAGTAGTAGTAACAGTACTTAAAGATTTTAAGTTGTATTAACTTTTACAAGGTTTTTTATTATTCCTTACTCAATTTCTCTGAGTGGAGTTACTTTTGGGATTTACAGTGTACAAGAAGCAACTCCATAAGCAGAAAGGGAAAAAGTCATTTCCAGAACCCCAAACGTCTGATTAAATGGTCAAAAACTGACCTTAGGTGCCACTGAGGCGGTCACATGATCCCTTATCCAGAACACACTGAGCTACACACATGCATAATGAAGCAGGTACCACTACAAAATACAGCTACTACAGTTACTACTATTAGCCTATATTTGTATGGGGCTGTGATACACCCGCAGGAAACTGAGCTGACCAGTGCACAGGAAGTGGACATGCTGAATATGCATGCTGCAGGAGTAGGTCACAGCTGATGAGGGATACACAGTAATTATGGGCATCTTCAGGTTGACACGGCAGAGGATTTGGTTGATTCTTTCCAAGAAAAACAAGATAGATGAGGCTGAAATGGGCTGCCTGTTGATTTAGGCTCTGTAGGTCAGTAATTTGATTATCAGGCAATGTGGTCTAATAAATTTATTCACATCTATTTTAGGAAAAGAAAGATACCTGGAGTTTACGTGTGGGGAAGAAAAACAGAAAATTGAAGTATTATTATGATAATATTCCTAAATGCTAAAATGAATATTGTCATAGAAAGTGTTATCTCTTTATGGAATTCAACAATGTAAGTTTTCCATGACTTTTACCTTATACTTAATCAAAAATATTAAGAATTTTCATCACATTTATGATTCATTCCCAAATAAATAAGTGGCGTAGTGGTGTTAATGCTGGATCTGTTGGCCCCTGGCTTCCTGAAGCAGCTGTTTGTAACCTATACGCTGTATAATAATGCTCTGCTGGTACTGTGTTATGTATTTAATCTGCGGTCTTGTGACATGGCTGTTGGAGTGGTTATTTGATCGGCGTGCAGCACGACAGCACACTGCTTCAAAGTTATTTCTCCTCCAAAACAAGGCAGAATATATTCGATCGGGGTAAAAAANAAAAAAAAAAAAAAAAAAATAGAACAAATAGTAATTGTGCGGTTTGTGTTTCATGCACTGGAGGTTCTGGAGGTTCTCAGTTTCTGAAGTTGAAAGGGTTTCAGGTCTGATTTGAAGCTGGATTTGGGGTGGATTAGCGTATGCCAGCAGAGCTTGTCAGCATAGTCGGCCATGACGCTCATCCACAGGCTGCAGATTCTTGTCTGCAGGGTCGAGTTACTGCAGCCCTGTAACCATATCACTACCTGCTCATTGTTCCTGGTTAGGAGTGAGAGCTGCAGTCACTAAGCAAATGAGTGTGAGCACTGCAAACTGATTGGCTGAAGGGAAGGGAGATAAGGTGTACATAAAACACACATAGAGGGGCTTCGTTCACACACAGACATCATGCATGTAAACACACACAACAGCAGAAATTTGCCTCATGAAAGAATTCCATTTTCTCTCTCTCTCTTTTCCCCCTCTGTTCTTGAAGTTGTTCTGTACAAACAATAAGGCTTTATCTTTCTCCAACACACACACACACCCACACACAACTGCACCAGTTCTGCTGTGGCGAGTGGCGAGGTGAGGTGGGTTGAATTATTGATGGAGTCGGTCTAGTTCCTGGAAGGCGAGGGGGAGTCTGCTTTCAGAAACCCAAGCTGCCTCTCACCTGGGGCCAAAGCCTCTGCCCCACCGAGGCCCTAATCTATCCCGACCGCATCAGAGAGCTGCTGAAAATCAAGGGAACACGCTGTTAAGGAGAACATCAGCTGTGCTTAGCAGCATATCTACAAGTTCACGGTTTCTGTAGTCGTGTATTTTTTTTTTTTTTTTTTTTTTTTTTTTTGACATTTCTATTCATATTAATACTAGGTCACATAAATTTATAGTAAAACCTTCTCATCAATCCCAGCTATAGGCACAACTGTTCTTTGAGATTATCGTTGCCTAAAACCTGATCAATGAATGGCTCTAATCAACTTCTGTGTATTTTGCATTTTCAAGGCAGTAAGAAACAAAAAAAGGTGTGTGTGTGTATGTATGTATATATATAAAGACAAAGGAGCAGGGAAGCTTGCATTTATGCCAACACCTGACAAATGACAAATGTTGAGCAATGATTAACTAGGATCTAGAACATCCACACATCATCACATCATCACCTGAGCTGTACAGAGGTGCTATAGCAACTTCTTGAATGCCTGAAAAAAGGTTGGCAAGACAACTTTCCAGTTTTAATCATATTACCGTAGCTGAAAGGATATGAGATTAATTTTGAAGAGAAACTACAAAACAGTGATAGTTGCAAACCAAACATATATAGTCTAAGATTGTACATGTGAGTTTGAACCAATCCTGTAATCAGATGACAAAACCTGACAAACTGCACAGAAATGAGCAATAATCTGTTTCAAAGCCTGAATCAATGTAAAATCTTATTCAGCAAAGGAACGTGTCATGAACCAGCCCAGGCATAACAGAGAAACATGCTCAGGTCTACTTCAAAAGCCACATTCAGCATACAGACAATAAAGACTACCAAAAATACGACAAGAATGAAAATCAGCATCAGTTAAAATAAGGCTAAGATAGAATGTAATACAATAAGACAGAATAAATAGAATAATACTCTGTATCCTGGTTGAATCTGTATCCTGATTTAGACTTTAATGTTTTAGACTTTACTGTACAAGATAGTACAGTCTGTATGGCAATTTTATTTTATTTTGCCTAGAGCCCTGCAAAAAGCAAGGAATGGTCTTAAATTTTAAATGCAGGGTTTTGAAAAAGAAAAAAAAAGTGCAAAATTCCCCTCTGAATATGATGGAGTAAAGGTTTAAAGTTTCCTAAAAATTCAAGCTTTCTACACATCTTTGGGTTCAAGATGTGGATTAAAGGGGAGGAAAGTGAGAACACAAGAGAAGAAGGACTCAAAGGAATTTAGGACAATAGGAGTAGATGTGGACACAGGTGGGCTCTTCATCCTCCATCCAGCTACGTCTCGATGCATAAATCATAAATCATCACCTTAGTTTAAGCTCCCGTCGGAGCAGAGGCATCAGGCTGGCTATCTGTTTTAACTTAGTACAAAAGAAGAAAAATTATTGTGTGGTAAAAGTTTAGGAGTGTGTGTGTGTGTGTGTGTGTGTGTGTGTGTGTGATGTAGATCTGTCATCATGTCTCTCATCACCTCCCTGTGTTCCTTGTTTCCAAGTGGTCCACTCTGCCCTGAAACTGAAAGAGAGATGACACTCCAAAGACATCTACTTTCCATTCACACACACACACACACACACACACACACACACACACACACACACACACACACACNACACACACACACACACACAGAGAGAGAGAGAGAGAGAGAGAGAGAGAGAGAGAGAGAGAGAGAGATAAGCACAGCACAGGGTCAGAGAAGTGAAAAAAACGAATAGATAGAAAGAAAAAGTGAAGCAAACAACAGAAAATGCTGTTATGCAGGATGAAGGATTGGGAGAAAGAAGAAAATAAGGGATGGGGGATGGCGGCATTATCTTACCATTAATAATAAATGTCACAGCCGTCCATCGCTGATGGATTAGTCAGGCCTGCTCCACTTCCAGGCTGCAGATAGGACATCATCAGAAAATGGAGCTGGATCTCGGGTCTGATCCAAAACGCGGCACTGCTGAGGCAAACCGTTTATGCATATGCGAGCGTATTAGCAATCGGGCCGATGACAACATCTTATTTTGCATGCTTGACCAACTGGTCTATCAAAGACGGTCATCAACGCAGCTATTGATATCCTCAGATTGCTGGCTTGGATTTCAGCGTATCCAATCTCGTTCTCCCTCGTTCTCTGTTTCCGTCCTTCTCTCTCATCTATCAGACAGCGGCTGTGAGGTCCCAGCTGAGCCCCGTCTGAGGATCATATCTGGGTTGAATTAGTGTGAAATGGACACAGAATTGGTGGAGAAAGCATGACATTGAGTTGAAATGAGAGGGAACGAGAGTGATGGGCCCCCAGATATGGGAGGAGAAATTTATGCTTCAACTACATTTAAGATCAATGATAATTTAACTAGTGTATAACCTCATGATATCTCGTTTATCAGGGTGTGAATAAGATGTGATTAGAGCGTCCCGGCAGCTCGGTAACCATGACATCTTTGTCACGTCATCTCCCATTCTCTCCACCCAGTCTGTTTCTGCTATCAAACTGAAGTAAAATGCACCAGAAAAATCTTTTTTTTTTTTTTTTTTTNTTTTTTTTTTTTTTTTTTTTAAAGAAAAAGCTGTGATTGGACTGTTATCCTAAACCTAAATAATATATATTATAAAACCATATTTGTGAAGGTATTTTGGACTAGAAGGGCTACAAAAAGCTGTAGTGTAGGCAGTGTAATAGGTTATCTGACAACATTGCTCGTAGGAGGAACCTTATTGAAGACGTGTTAGAAAATAGACAAATATACACATGCAGAACACTTCAGGCTGGATAAAACAGCATAGCGTGTTAATGCCAATGCATTTTTAAGGGTTTTAGCATGTTCTTCCTATGCCAAAGCATTAGTGGCTCAGTTGGCAGGAGGGATTGAGAATGCTGGGTAATTATCTGTACATCCTGCTAAGCACGAACCACACAGTCCTCCGCTCCGTTCCTGTTTTCCCTCTATTCTTTTATTGAGGGGATTTAGGGGATTGGACGGGTAGCACTCGAAAGCTGATTATATCAGAGCTCAGCGTGGAGAGGGCAGATAGGCACGGCGTGGTGGGTGGAGGGTGGGGTGATAGGGTGGNGGGTGGGGTGGAGGGTGAAGGATAGTGAGGTAAGGTGATCATCATTATTAAAGGATTAAGAAAATGAATTCTGGGATGCATCTAATTTGGGATTTAGTCCTCAGCAATCTGTCTCTTCATGACGTGACGTTGTTTGCTGCTGTAAACATTTATGATAAAGCAAAGAGGTGGAAGGAAATAGTATGACAGTTGACAGTTTTCGTACCAAAGCCTGATTTAGATCAGTATGTAATCACTATATCCATGGGCTCGCATATGTTTCTCACGTTTGACACAAATTCAGTTTGATCAACTAAGAAATAAAAGCCATCCTCTGTTAAATTAGAAAGTAAAGCAAAGCATCATCTGTCCATCTCCTACTTTTCAACCTAAACTGTGCCTGAGAGAGTATTTCTTCATATGCCCCTTCCAGGAGTAAGCCTTGCAGCCAATCAGGAAGATGAAACAGACATGGAGATGTTTCAGATGGAGATTGACAAGGAAACCAGGAAGTGTATGTTCCGCACCAGCCAAGGAAACTACTGGGCCCTGGTGGCCCACGGAGGCATCCAGAGCACCGCCACCGAAGTGTGAGTGAATAGAAAACTCTGCCTCTTCTGTCAGCTCCATACATTTCATATTCCAAATAAAGGTTTACAAAGTGAGTAGTTCTTTATTATTATACAGTATATTTGGATACAACTGAGTGACCTTTTGGACTTTACTATGTAAATGCTGCCTTCAGTTACTATGGAATCCCGTTTCCACCACTTGGAAAAAAAAAAAAAGGAGTTTTCAGATTAAAGTCAGAACTCTGACTTTAAAGTCTGAATTCTTTTTTTTTTCTGACTTTAATCTCAGAATTCTGATTTTAATCTCAGAATGTTTTTTTTCAAGTGACAGAAACGGGCTTCCATAAATTACTCCTCACAAACTCTCAATTCAGACTCCTGAATTATAAATGCAACCATTAATGCATATGTTTAAGTCAGTAACAAAATGAATCCCACTACAAAAGTAACTTTTCATTTTTTGATATGTTAGTTGAGAAATGAAACCACACAGAGACTCTGTGTTTGCAAAGGAAATGCATGTCATGAATGCGGCCAATTTTTTAAAATTATTAAGTCACTAATTATAACTGCTTGAATATGATGCTAAACAATAATGTGTGTCAATAAACTGCATTGTTACTACTAGTACACATTAGCAAGTTCACATGATCTTCCCCTAAAAATCACATAATCGTTAGGTCTCTATTTAAAGAATTTGTAGCACTTCCAGTCTTCTTGTGATGTCCTGTTGCAGGTCAGCAGAAACCATGTTTTCAGTGGAGTGGCTCGGCCACAGGGTGGCGCTAAAAGCCAACAACGGCAAATACATCTGCACCAAGAAGAATGGCCAGCTCTTAGCTGTCAGTGACTCCATAGGTAAGAAACAGCTTTGACTTCTTTTCCTTCTTCTTAATCTTCAGTCATTTGTTTCCTTTCCACAAATGAGAAGAACCTCTCTGATATCTACCACACTTTCCTTTCTTCAGGTGAGGATGAGCAGCTGACTCTGAAGCTGATAAACCGGCCCATGCTGATCCTGAGAGGAGAGAACGGCTTCATCTGCCACCATAAAAACTCCAACACACTGGATGCCAGCAGATCAGTGTATGACATCTTCACCGCGCACTTCAGCGACGGGGCCTATCACATTAAAGGTCAGGATGTCACCGACTCAAGCTTCAGAGACCAACTGATTTGATCTACTCTCCTTTAAATTGTCCTCCTTGTTTCTATGAAGTCTTTTTTTTTCAGTAATGAGAAAAAAATTCAAGTGTGCAACTCTTCAATCACAGGTTAAGGGTGCAGTCAGACGTGTAACATGTACGGAGCGTCATGGCTGCAGAGTTCTACCCTGTATAAACTTGTTGTATTTACCATTTAAATCCTGCAGGTGTGAACGGGAAATTCTGGTACGTGAACAGTGCCGGGCTGGTTTGCTCGGACGGCGAGGTCCCTGAGGATTTCACCCTGGAGCTCCTGCAGCACGGGCGCCTCGCCATCCGTGGCAAGAATGGCAAATACCTGCGCGGAGACCCGGGAGGCACGCTGAAGGGAGACGGACTCAGCCTGAGCAGCTCAGCCCTGTGGGAGTATTGATCCAGAACCTCAGCAGACCTGAGGCCTCCTCTAATGACGGAGGCAATTATCCACTAATCACCAATCAAGGGTCAGCATCCATGCGGTGTCTAAAGTTAAAATTAAAGGCGTTTGAGGAAGAGGACGGTTGCTAGTCAGCGATGGACACCTTCTTTCTTTCTTCCTGTTGCAACAAGGCTGCAGAGGACTCAGAGAGACTTAACCAGGAGGACAGGAAGTGACCAGGCATATTCAGCCCTGAAATGAACAATGTTATGAGTCAGTGTTGGACCTCACACCAGCAGAATTAGTGTGAATGAACCTTAGAATTGTGGTGTTACTCCTTTTTTTTTTCTTTTTTCAATGAGCATTTGATAGCTAATTCATTCTTAGAAACACAGGATAGTAAACCTTGCTTTGATTTCCTAAACATCGAAACATTCCTCCTTCCAATAAAGACATGGAGATTAGCGGGTGTTAATCTAAGCACCATTTTGACCTGCAGTTGTTCTTTTCTTTTCAGGCCATCTCCATTCCGTCCCTCCCACTCTCCTTATGTAGATCTTACCGGCCATTTTGCCATTACTTCTCGGCAAAATGGCAGTCGTGTAATGACCTAGAGGCAAAAGTTGACACTTGTCCAACAAGTCCTTTAAGAAGCAGAGAATTAGAGTGCCATCTGAGACTGACCTGGACCTGTTATGAGTGAGGTCACCTCCTAAAGAGGCTGGTGTCATTAGCGCTGTATGCTGATGGGAATGATTGGGTTTCTAGCATGCAACCAGCCCTGCTGCAATCAGCTGGAGAAACAGTAGACTGTAACCAAGACTCACGAGTATGGCACATGATACCAGGACAAAAAGGGTCATTTCAGCCTGCATCTCAGAGGCGAGGTTTCATTTGCGTCAAATCTATTTCTCAGCTTTCTGAACAATTTTCTCACCTTCTTTTATGAGACAGAAAATTTAGGGATTTCAGAGCCAAATTTAACAGAGAAACTACCAAGCTTAAATGAAACTTCATGAACGTCTGCCTTTTTGGACTTTGGCTAGACACCACAGATATAATACCTACACAAGTACACTATGTAGATTATAGGTAATATTCAAATGAAATAATTCCTTTTTTGACATCCCTATTACCCCACATACTCTGGCCATCATCTGCATGTACTTATCCCCTATTTATTGCGTGCTCTTCTGGAATTAACATCTCTTTCTATATGTCCTCCATTACCGCACACTAACGCTGAAGCAATTCTACCAAACTGAATGACTGTTTTCCAATTTGGATTGCAAACTGGGTACTTAGGTACTTTATTCCACTTGAGCATTTCATTGTGTGTACTGCACTGCAGTGAACATTCATTGAGAAGCATGTGACGAAGGAGAAAACGGTCATTGGTTGATAAGATCATAAGCAGACCGGAGAATTAATGGAAGGAAGAAGGAAGAGGAAGCAAATAAATGACAGTTAAAGTCTTTAATTGATATATCAGCAGTAAGGCTCTTGGTTAGGGTTAGCCACAATCATTATTTAGATGCTGCAAAATTATTTACATCTGTAATAAAGCGTTCATGTGACTCCACCATAGACTGAACGTGAAGAAGGTGGCTCAGTTACGACGATGTTAAATGATGAGGAGAGGATTTTCTCTGAGTTCTCGGTACGCGCCGAGAAGAGATCGGGTATTCTGCCCTTTTGACAAACCCACACCGAAAGCCTCTGAGATCCCACTCTGCTGGATCTGCTGCAACAAGCCCTGGCATGGAGGAGCAGCAGGAGAAAGAAGAAAGGAAAATAAGAAAGAGCAGCAAGTTGCATTCTGTGATTTTGGTGTAAGGGTTAAAAATATTACACAAAATATTAAAAAAGAAACACTCAAATAGGTCTTACCTCAGCCCGCTGTAGTGCCTGTCTTAAAGCTAAACTCTCCATCTTTATTGTGGAAGCAACGCTCTCTGGAGCTCTCTGCAACAAAGTCTTTGTGTAGGAATAAACGAGAAGAAAGACGGGAAAATAATTTGAAAAAGTAATTCTCTGAAACTCTGAGACATACAATTTTTAAGCATCAGACAGCCTGTCGTCAAGAACAACAGGATTTGCAAATCTTAACGCTTTCGTCACTTTTGACTCGAAAAATCCTGCGGTTTTGAATTCCTATTGCAGCTTTGTCTAGAATACCGTGTTATTTTATTGTACTGTAGTGTATTGTGTGTGTTTGTACCTGTATCCGGCACAGCACGGCATGGTGCAGTCCACACACTGCGGCCATAGAGGAGCTCTCAACCTGAACCTCCACTGCAGCCAGGGACTCCTCCTCCACATTAACCTCCCCAACATTTACCTGTAGAAACAGATGCAATGCAACTGCAACAAAAAAATTAAACGTACAGGGTAACTTCTCTTTTATCTGCTGTTCAGTGACCCATCACATACCTCTTTAGCAGTCAGTTTGACTGTGTGTCCATTTGGACCACGGGCACGGACCTCAGGGCCGCCGAGCACAATCTTGTCTCCTTGAGGTCCCTTCTTGACTCCTCCGGGACGTCCAGACAACAGCCAATCCAACAGAGAAACGCACAGATTTGGAAACTTCAGCCCCTGCCGATCCAAATCTGGAGGTTTTACTGCCAACGTAGCCCTTAGTAACTCCGATGACACCCTAACACGTGCCGCATACTGCTCTCGCTCGGGATTCGTACCGCTCTTTGGTTCTCCCTCTGTCCTTCCACTCCATCTTACCTGGCGCGTGCTTAAAAAAGCTTGGATGTTGTTCGTGATGGAGGTATCTTGGNCTCCATCTTACCTGGCGCGTGCTTAAAAAAGCTTGGATGTTGTTCGTGATGGAGGTATCTTGGAAGGGTCTGTCCACCTGCAGGGCGTCCAACCAATCCACTGTCAACGTGGTCAAAGCTAAACTGACGTGACGGCTCTGCAGATCCAGGGTCCTCGCTGCCTCGTCCTCTCCCAGGAGACTTTTAAGTGAGAAGACGAGTGAGCAGCTCACCTTCACAGGAAATGATGTGTCACCTTCAGCTGATAGAGGGAGTGACACTTCTAACTTTTCCCCTGGATGGAGATTGAGGAAAGGGAATGAGAAGTTTCTGGAGGAGCTTCCCCCTCCTGCGCCGTGAGAACAGGATAAAGGAAACACAGTGATGCTCAGTGTCCAGCCTCTTTCCAGGACATAAGGACTTGCGTTATCCAGGACACATGTCAGGTTCAAGGAGTCCTTCTGAAGCAATCTGCTCCATCCTGTCATGGCTTGACATGTGATTGGCTTCTCCTGGATGGGAGGCTGCCCTTCTTCACTGGAACTGGCTAGCAGCAGGAAGCTGACGTTGAGCACGTGATTCAGGTGTCTGAGAATTTGATTTTTGGATTTGATGGTGCTTTTAAGCGCTGAAGCTCTGAGAAAAAGCAACGAAAAAAGCACATTTATTTCCCCACATTAACTAAAAAATAAATTTATGCTGTGCTCAGCTTCATTGTTGTATTCTATTTCAATCCAGAGCAAATTGTGTTGTGTGTACCTCTCACAAACATCTCCTATAGCAGACAGGAGGTCCCTGATGCTCCGCCCTGATGCAGAAGGGATCCTGGGTAATCCTGCACCCTCTCTCCTTACAGGTAGGGTAATCCTCTTGAGCTGCCCTGTAGCAGTCAGCCCCAGCACCTGCACTTCACCTGCTTTTAAAAGGAAGTTAAAATTTAAAAAAAAAAAAAAAAAATTGGCTTAGTTTGATATGCATATGAAAGTCAGAATCAGCAAAAAAAAGATAAAAACAAAGATATTATAAAGCGACATAGGAGTATCAAACAAGCACACACACATTCTGTGAAAAGAATAATATGAATTTGGTTGCTTCTTCATTTCATAGGTTACTTTTCAGTAGCTGAATCTCGGTGAGGTTTGAGCTGGCTCCACTTTTTTGGACTTTTTTTTTTTTAAAGCTTCCTTTCAAAACTGCATATCACACAACAGTGTAGACCGTGATGATTATATAACTGTTTCAAAGTGGATGCAAGTAAAGCAGCACGAACTAAAACCATGCCTGCCTGGAAGGTAGGAAAAGCTATGGTATGCTTTGAAAATGGTCGGTGGTGCCCATTGCCCTCGCTTGGATTACCTGCAGTGTTGTGTGTGGGTCTCGTCAGCGCCGTCACCCTGCAGACGTTTAAACTGAGGGGGCTTTGGAGGGCAACTCTTTCACTGGACGTCTCTTCATGGTGGACCACAGCTTCATCCCCCCTCCCTGCGCCTGCCTGATCCGACCCCTCTGAAAGCTCTAGAACCAGGAGGTCTGAGCCGGTGCTGTAGTAAAGACAACGCTCATCCACGCAGCCGCACCCCACAGGCCCCGGTACACACCCCTCAGTAAAACCAACTTGCTTGCCCCCTTCTTCTGGCCCTCCCTCACAGGTTTTGATCAACACCACCCTCCCCATTTCACCTACTGCTATCAAACACCGAGCATGCCCTGGAGCAGTTTCCATGACAATAGAGGCTCCAACAAACACGACCGGCTGCTCGAGGCTGTGCAGAAGTCGGAGCCGTGATCCTGGGGGACGCAGAGGGAGGGAATACAGGCGGCCATCAGGCAGGCCACACAGGATCACCGGTGATTTGGCGAGGGCCACATCGACCCCAAAGGTAAGTCTGAAGAGGATAGACTCCAGACGGAAATTACAGTCTGCTAGCATTGCCTCTGATGAAGAAGAGGAAGAAGATAGTGGCTTATCTCCACAATGGACACAAATCAGCACAGGCCTCCGTCCTCGTCCCTTATTGTCCTTTCCTTCAATGTCGTCACAAACAGCAGCAGAGACGAGAGGTAGACTGAACGCATTCAGCATCTCATAGCTGTTGGATGTCGACTGTTCTGCAGGTGTTTTATAGAGAGTCAACCGCCAGAACGTTTCCATCCGGGAAAGAGTCACGAGAACAGAGCCGACCACGAGCAAAGACGACACTCCTTCCTCTGCGACGGCGAGACAGTCAGAGGAGATTTTCAACTCAGAGGGACTGGAGGAAGCATCGGCCGTGGAACTTTGAACCCTGTAGAGATGAAAAGTGACCACTCTTCAGACAGAGACTATTCATAAACTATCTTCTAATATGTGCGTTTGCTTCAGTTTTAAAAGAGTAAAACTTTCCATTCATTGTAAAATGGAATGAAACCCAATTATTTTCAATGTAATAATATTAGATGTTTTATTGCTCCTATGGGTAATCACAATGTCTGAAGAAGATACCACACATTAGGTGTGAAGTGTCCTGCAGGTAATTACAAGTGGTTGATAAGGTGTGTTACTAAGTTGTTACTAGCGGATAAACTTTGGCTCCTTGGGTAATACTGGTTGACTCCTCACTGACTGATTACAGGCTTGATTTAGGATGTTGCCAGGTTATGAATCTGAATTGCTGCTACAAGTTCATTAGGTAGATAATTAGGATCTTCTTTCGGTTGACTGAAAGAACAGGATGCTTATTTAACATATGCATTAACACAATAAAAAATAGAAGCCAATAAGTGTAACATTAATACTGAAATGATACCGATATTGCTAGTTACATCAAGTATTGCTCAATACCAAAGACAGAGGGATATATGACTGCATGTTTAGATTCCTAGTGGGTTGGTGTGTTTCCTAGAAACTTATCCATACCTGGATAGCATAAGTGGTAAGCTGACACAGTAAACTCCACTTTCACCGACCACATAAAGCAGCTGCTTATCATGACTTTGAACCAGATCACCCACAGGACCAGGAAACTGTAGAACAACCTAGAAAAAAAAACAGAAAAGGCAAGCATTCGTAACATTAATAAGCACAGAAAATTATCAGATTACCTGCCTCCACTGGTGTGATTTTAACTGTCTCCCAGAGTTACCTGGAGTTTTCTGTCTTGCGTGTTGAAGACGTAGATCTCGTCACTGCCAGGACACAGCAACACATCTGTCCCTGTCCCAAATGTGATCTTCGGTGTGTGTATTGCTGCCGAACGACCAAAATCAACCAAAGTCTCAGCGGCACACCGTCCATCCATAGCGACAACACCGAGGAAGAAGAGTCTGCATGTGTAGCGTTAAACTCACTGGCTGTCGCAGTCTGTTAAGCTAATTAAAGATCAAAATTGCAGTTTAGGAAGGGTCATTTTTAATCAGAAGTTCGGAACCACAAAGTTCCGCGCGTCTCGTTTGACCAATAGCCTATGAAGAACTACATTACACATGAAAAATGAAGCGGAAGTGTTATATCATCGGACCGGGAATAACACATAAAATGCTGCTGAGAATATAAATGGAGATTAAACGAACACTATTATAGTACTGTATTATTTGAATGGTGGTTTAAAAAAATTATAGCGCTGTCGTTTTGGTTAAATGCCATTCCACAAGTTGCTTAGTCCCTAGGTTGGCGCATGTCTTTTTGATTACCCACGAAGAAGAAAAAACGGAAATACGTCACTATTTTCCGCCAATCAAAACAGTCGAGGTAAACATCCGCCGAAATTTCAAAACGCCATAAACTTGTCGAGTCCCTGCTGCTGGTTCGTGTTACTGCCACCCTTTTTTTTAAGAATAATGGAGCAGTTCAGCGAGGATGATATCAAAATGTATTTTTATGAGAACAGATTGAAAACATACGAAGGTTGGCCTTTCGACGAAGGCTGCGCGTGCACCCCGGAGAACGTGAGTAAACTGTGAAACCAGCTAACATTAGCTAGCTACAGTTAGTAGCTGATTCCTGAGCTTTACTCAGGAATCACTTACTTTGATATGAGCAATTCATATACAAATTCAATTTTTCCATTCATTTTAGAGAATTTATTTTTGTTATTAAGGCCATTACAAATGATTTGATATAGATTAAGTCCTTTCTTATTTCTGAGGAGATAAAAACTTTAAATTCTGAAGGGTATGGGGTGTTCACATAACTGAGGAAACATTTCCACAATCAGAACAAACCTGTTTCAAGAAGAAAATTATATTAGAGACCACTTATTCACTATATTAATTGTGAAAATACTCTCTCTAATAAAGCCAAGAAATACATCTTAAAATAATGCCCTGTATTTTCCTGTAAATTAATTTATTACCACATATGTGGACATTGCAGATCTTTGCACTGGCCACAGAGAAACTATTCTTTATTTTTTTCATCGTAATATTTTTCAGAATGTCATATTTTTAGGTCCTATACTTTTATCTTAAAAGAAATAAATGTGTATTTTTAGCATGAGCATAGTTCGTTTCAGTTCTTTGCTAAATTTTAATGACATTATTTTATTTAAAATTTGGAAATCTCACCCAGTTTGTTACCTTTTCCTTTGGAAATTCTGTATCTTTTGACTCTTTAAACCTCATTAGTAACCAAAAGTTGCATCATTAAACAAATTAACCCATGTAAACTCTAAAATCGTACCTTTGTTTTCTTTTTGATTTCTTAGGTTTCATCTCATCTTCTCATCTGTCTTATGTGTTACTTTTTCAATAACTTATAGTACCATTACCACAATTTAAAAATAAATGAAAAGTAGCACATTTTAAAGACCTGTATTCAAAAATGTATGAGTGTAGAATGTTTGCAGAGAAATGTATTAGTGTATCTATATTTAGCTATATGTGTATCAGTCAGCATTGGTTCTAATCAAATATAATTCCAACTGATTGTTTAAAGGTGTCTGTGTTGTCTTTTTTACGGCAGATGGCTAAAGCTGGCTTCATTCACACTCCTGCAGAGAACAGCCCGGACACCGCCATGTGTTTCTTCTGTCTCAAAGAGCTGGAGGGCTGGGAGCCAGAGGATGACCCAGAGTAAGATGATCTGAGTTGGTACACACACACACACACACAAAATGATGGAGATTGGTGTACCTTTTAAATGAACCTTCTAATTAGTCTATTTTGGAAATCAGGTTGGTGTATCAGGGAATTATCCTTATTAAACAGGAAATTAAGAAAAATAAACTGGTGATTTAAATGAGCATAGTTTAAAAAAAAAAAAAAACAATGTTAAAGTATTCTTAATTCACACAGAATATAATTTTGAAAGACATGAAACCTGAACAGCCAAAAAAAAAAAATATATATATAAGATGTTCAAATTTGTATTGAGTTTACATGCTCATCTGTTGCTAATTACATTGTGGAACCCCAACACTAACCCTTCAACAAATGCCAGGCGTTTGGTTTTTCATGAATCAGTGATGTTGATTCAAATAGATGGTCATTTTTTGAGACCATAGTTTGGGGTTTTATTAATGGCAAATGCCTGTTTTTTTAGATTTGGCATAATTTTTGTCTATAAATGACTGATGCACCAACAGTACAGGCATTGCTTATTTGACCTGTTTGTACCTCTGTAAATTGTTCTGTAATATATCAATCTTAAATGAACGTTGAAACATCTGAAATAGCTGCTCATTTGTTGACTGTGAATTTGTCGCCGTGCCTCCTGGAACAGCAAGGTTGTACTGCATTCAGCATTTCAGCATTTGTGATTTTTGGCTATTTCTCTCGTTTTCGCACATGGGCCATTGGATTTAAATTTTTTTATCTGCCAGTCATAGTGCAGCTTCTCATCTGTCTCATCTGTCTGTTTGCCAGAAAGGAGCACAAATCTCATTCTTCAGGATGCCACTTCATCAACCTAAAGAAGAAGGTGGAGGATCTGACTGTGGAGGAATTCATCAAACTGCAGAAAGAGAGACACAAGTTTATCATTGTAGGTTCATCAGAGGACACCATCAATTTGACAGTTATTGACTTCCATAACGTATAATTCATGAACCGCATGATTGATAATACTAAAATAAACACTTACAAATGTAATTTTGTAAGTGCCTATGAGAACAGGATAACTTGGAAGTATTTCTGATCCAAGTATCTTTTGTTTTTTTCTTTTTTTTTTTTGAACTTGCAGAACAAATCCTGTAATGAAGCCATCACCAAGTTTGAGGAAGCGGCCAAGCTGAGAAGAGCAGATATTGTCAAGTCAGCCATGGATGAAGAGTGACAGGCGAGAATAGACAGATGAATGCGAGGGATGGCTTGTGAGAGATTAGTTGTTTGGAATTTTTCTCAAAAAAATTCTGTTTCCTGCATATAACATACCTGTGTGCTTCCTTCTTGTTTGTAACATATATGTGTTCTGTCTTTTATTCAGTAAAGTTGTTTCTTTAAGTTACCCAGTGATGTGTAAATAGTGTAATTTGTGGCATCTAGTATATAATTCTGCTTTGAAATTTGCAAATATGGAACAAGTAGGGACATGTGGGACAGTTTATACACAAGATGCCTTATTCTTTTTGGAAAGCTTTGGATGTTTAAAGATTTATATATATATATATATATATATATATATATTTACATTAAACCATGGAATCATTTGCTACTTCTTCATGTTGACATTTCTATCTTTGCAGCGCTTTTTCAGGCTTTCCTCGTTATTTCTAATAATAATAATTTTCTTTATATAGCACCTTTAAAAACAGAGTTTGCAAAGTGCTTTGACAGACAAAGAAATAAATATAACAGCAGAAAGCCAAACAGACAGGCAAAACAAGAGCAGGACAAAATTCAGGTAAAGTTCAGTTAACTACCGTTAAAACAAGGACACATGATAGACAAGGGAATAGATAAAAACTAAAAATGAAGTAAAAGCCAATAAAATACTAATAAATGGATAAATAAATAAATGAATAAGTAAATAAAAAGCAAATACATAATACAGATTTACACATTTATCGCGTAAGAGCGCCATTCGATCCCCCAATTCATGATCATCTCCCAATTTCGTGCGTAAAAGTGCGCGTCTCACCCTGCTGCCAGAACCCGCTGCTGTCTGTCCTTGCGTGGATTCATCCACTTAAGGATTAGCTCACGGATCTCCATCTCCCCTCTACAGTTTTCTTTTTGCCTTGACAGGACAGCTGTTTGACATCCTCAGAATGGTTTTGGAAAAGGCGAACGGATTCTGCTGTTTTTAACATTTTGTGTCCGGTTGTGAGGCTTTAGACGTGGATTACCGTGAAAAAAAAAATCTGCGTTACGCACCACTAAAGAGGATGAAGGTAACTTTCGGCTGGCTGGTAATCGCAGCCGGAATCAGCGGTTTACTGAGCTTCGCTTTATTGGCCACTTCCCTCGGTACCGAGTACTGGTACATCATAGAAATGAATCCAATGAACACCAGCGACTATGAGGACATGAGCTCCCACTCAGGACTGTGGGAAGTCATAGAAGGTAAGCTGTTTTCCCTATGTCAAAGCAAATACCATGATCTTCTCTCCTGATGTTTGAGATTTTAGGCTGTTTTTATCATCCAATCAGTGATAAATATATACATTTAATATAGAATCATCAGATAGCTGTTGCTCTCCATTATTCATTAACTGTCACGCTGTAAATAAGAGTTGCTGCTACATGTCTGTCATTGAAATGTATTCCTTGTAAAAGACTAGAGCAAATTCTATTGTAATTTATATTCTACTTTTCTCTCAACCTTGTGCTGCTGCAACATGCAGTAACATGCAAATTTCCCACCATGGGAATCAATAAAGTCTTATCTTTTATCATATAAATAGCTGGTTTGGTTATTTATATTATTAAGTGCTTTTCCTGTGTTTGCTGCCGCATCCAGGTGGTACTGTCTACTCTTTCAAAGCTGACTACTCCAGGTACTCTGACACCGAGCTGCGTATGCTGAGTGAGTCTGTCTTCCAGATTTGATGCTATATAATACATTCTGTTCATGTGAGTTTATTACCAAGGCAGCAATAACTCTGCTTATGCTCCGTCATCTGTGTTTGTGTCCACGCAGACATGCACAGTGCGGTTGTGGTGGTGCTTCCTCTCAGCCTGGTCCTCCTGGTCTTTGGCGGGATCTGTGGATTGGTCAGCTCCCTGGCTCGGAGCCCCGCCCTCCTCATTGGCACAGCTACTTACTTCTTTGTCTGCAGTAAGTTGAGGTTCAGTTCCTTTTCATACAAAGTAGAGCTTCCAGAGAGAGAGAGAAAAAAAAAGAAAAGACATCTCGCAAAGTTCAAAGACGTGGTGAGTCAGGTTCCTTCAGAGTAAGCAAACTTTTGTCTTTTCTAATTCTCATACCAGGTCATAATTGGTCCGAATATCACATGGCTAGTTGTGATTTTTTTTTCACTCACTATTTCCGCTGCTGTTTTATAACTGTGACTATAAAGCCAGAAATCTCTGTCTGTCTGTGGCACCAATATCTCTAGAACCCGACACTGTATAAAGTTGAAATTCGGCAGGTATAATGCTCAGGACCTAAGGACGTGCAGTGTTGTGTGCAAAGATGTTTGGATGAGTGGTTCTCAAATTGAGCTGTGCCGGTAGAAAATAATCCGCGTGGCAGGATATGCTCCGGTCCAGTGGCATAGTCTCAATCTGACCCCGTACAGCAAATAAAGCTAGTTCATGAGGACGTGCAGAACTAAATTATGGCAGGTTGAGGTGCACACCATAAAGTCTGGCATGTTCTGAACACGCATGTNGAACTAAATTATGGCAGGTTGAGGTGCACACCATAAAGTCTGGCATGTTCTGAACACGCATGTTCTGAATGGGCGCTGCACGAGTGCCTAAACTCTGCATTTGTCAAAATAAACAGAAAAACCTCCAATCTTCCTTCCCGCTCTGATTTAGAAGACAAATGTACTTTGCCGTCTTCCCAGCCTTCTTTTTAATCATGAAATAAATGCAGCCACTACCAGCTCTTCCCTTCTTAGCTGCAATCCACCAAGCAGCCATTAAAGACATTAAAACTAAATCCACAATGCCCAGCACTGTAATAGACTGGCAACCTGCCTCTTGCCCAATGAACACTGGGGATAACTCTCCAACTTCCTGTTACCCTGAGAGAATGGATGGATGATGGATGGGTGGGCCATTAAAATTACTGTGAGATAAGCTTAATGGAATTACCATAATACTTTCACAGGGAAAGTAAATATCACAAAAAGTGCAAGAGAAGGGGTATGTGTCAAAGCAATCCTGTTTTGGATCATTTGCTTCATTGTTACATAAGGTGTGAGCCATTAGGTGGCGGCATAAATGAGAGAACGGTCAATGGGCCCAGCACATGCTGCAGAAGATAAGTTGACAGAAATGGCTCTGTGTGTGTGTGTGTGTGTGTGAGGAACAGGAAACCTCAGGGGTGTGCACTCTAACTCCGTACACTCCTCTCACTCTTGTTGACATTGTGAACAGCATTTATTCTACACACATGAAGCAGCAGCCGTCAGATTTGAGAATGAATCCCACTGCTGTAAAAATCTAAAGACAATAAAGCCTGAGTTTTTTCATTCTAAACATTTTAAAGGACCATACCACTCATTTTGCATGTTTGAGCCTAATATATTCAATTTTCATACATGTTACGTTATCTCAAAGGATAAAACTGGTCCTCCATCTTTAAGGACGTTCCAAAGCTCTTATTTCTGTTCTGAGGATGAAGGAGCTTCATCAGGGCATGCACGCATGTTAAAGGACCATTTTGCATGTTTGAGCCTGATATATTCAATTATCATACATGTTACGTTTCTGGCAATCATTTCCCAAAGGTTAAACCCGTATTTCAGCTTTCCTGATATTTTGCAAAACCTCTTAATCTTTCAAAATCAAATATTCAAATGATACACCCACCTTAAAAATCAATGTTTTGCCTACTAATAGTTACGCTGCCTTCTGAAGTCACGGTTGTTAAAAGTTTTTGATAAACACAGATCTTTGTTTGGGACTATATTCCCCAGTGGAGACATACATCCACTCCGTGCTTTTTATTGCGCTTAAACACTAAAATTATGTAACTTCTAAAAAAACTTGAATACATGTCTTGTTCACGATGATGGATTACCTATCCCAAGAACGTTTCAAGCTCCAACAAGTTGATTTTAATAGCATACCAGAATGAACTGAAACCAATGGCGGTCTGGAAGGTAGGAAAAACATTTTTAATTCACCGTTCCAGTAGTATGCTTTGGGAAATGATTGTCAGTGACGTTATATGTATGAAAATTGAATATATTAGGCTCAAACATGCAAAATGGATGGTATGGTCCTTTAACTTTAAAATTATCAAAAACTTAGTTGTTGGTTTTTGGTGGTTTATTGGAGAATTCTCCATCCATTCAAATCTACAGAAGAAAGTGGAAAACATCAGAAAGTAGGAATGTTTGGTGGACTTATGCAGCTTCGGAGCACATATGTCCCCTGCACATATGGAGGGAGCGAGGTGCTAATGGAAGGCCATGTGGTTAATTTGAGCAGAGGACGGCTCTTTATGTGCCAGAATGAAATTGACCTGTTAGAGTTATTGACCTCAAGTGGCTGAAGGGCTGAAGATTTATTATTTCCAGCCAAGACTGATTATTTCTTTTATTTGATTAAATATGCATGGATAGACAGGTGTGTGTGTGTGTGTGTGTGTGTGTGTGAACAGCTGCTCTAGTTTACGTTATGTCACAAAAGCTTCATTGTTGGATGGGTTATGAGTGTTTTTATTGGTCTGTGGGGAAGAACATCAATGAAGTAAAATTGCCTCTGAAACCACTGCAGCCCATATTTGCTTCTCTGACGTTCCCTGTTTAATTTCATACTCCATCTAATTTGATACGGTTTGTGTGAAATATCTGAGGATAACGCTTGTCAAGGTTACTCTAAGGAATACTAGAAAATCAAGTAACAGAATTAGGCTGGGTGATGTCACAAAGCATAAGAGAAACAGGAAGTGGACATAAATCAGCACAGGGCACCAACATGAGCGGAATTTTGCTGTTTGATCATTTCCATCTCAGAATGAATTATTAGGCTTTTTTTTTTTTTTACCTGACAGGTAAGGAAGTGCACAAAGGCTGTCATATTGTTTGTGAAAAAATTATAATTCCTTAGGACAGCGGTTCTTAAATCTCTTGAACCAATTACCAACAAAAGAAAACATCTAAGCACTTCTTTCTGAAGTCACCACCTCTAAGAAAAATCATAGAAAAGCCTCATGTACTAACATGTGCTGAGGTTGAGCGTGCGGTATTTACGCTGTTAGAAATTCTTAAGTAAAAGAAATTAAAAGAGAAACTTTAAAGGACCATACCACCCATTTTGCATGTTTCAACCTAATATGTTTAATTTTCATACACATGACGTTACTGACAATCATTTCCCCAAGCATACTACTGGAATGGTGAATTAAAAATGTTTTTCCTACCTTCCAGACAGCCATTGGTTTCAGTTCATTCTGGTACGCTATTAAAATCAACTCATTGATACTTGAAACATTCTTGGGATAGGTAATCCATCATCACCAACAAGACGTATATTCAGGTTTTTTTTTTAGAAGCTATGTAGTTTTAGCATTTAAGTGCAATAAAAAGCATGGAGTGTATATAATATATAATAAATAATAACAAATAATATATAATATAATGTAATATAATATATATAAGATAATATAATATAATATAATATAATATAATATAATATAATGTAGTCCCAAAAGAAGACCTGCGTTTATTGAAATATTTAAATGACCATGACTTCATAAGGCTGCGTAATTTTAGCAGGCGACACATTGATTTTTAAGGTGAGTGTATCGCTTGAATATTTGATTTTGAAAGATTAAGAGATTTTTCAAAATATCAGGAAAGCTGAAAAACAGTTTTATCCTTTGGGAAATGATTGTCAGTAATGTAACATGTATGAAAATTGAATATATTCGGCTCAAACATGCAAAATGGGTGGTATGGTCTTTTAAAACAACTATTTCTTAATGAAACACATTTATTTGTGAATAATTTGCTACAGTAACAGAATTTCCACAGATTTGAACTGTTTTGAGTGCAGAAATTTGGTACACACACACACCACCGCTGCTGTTTTTGCACATCATCTGCATTTGAACTCTGTGATTCTAACTTAAAAGTGCCACAGGAGCTGCTACGTTAAAGCTAAGATGCAGCTTTTCAGCGAGGTTTAGTACGAGTCCTGCCGTTGGTGCTCAGTCGTCACTTTTGCTGAATGACCTCTTCTGCTTGACATGACGTTGGGGCTGAAGCCGAGGAAACCAGCTGCTGGTAAACTCATTTTATTTGCAATGAAACACAGGAATGCCTAACTAGATTAACCTTCAACTCCAAATACTGCAACTGACGTGTAAATGCTGTAACCTGATTATCTTACTCACATTTAGATCGTAATCAGGGTGAGTTAAACTCGGTTAACAGAACTGGAGACTCATCAAAAGCCTCAGTTGGAATTCTTTTTGGTGTTTGGAATTTTGTGCCACGATGGCAATAGAGTAAAGTTGATTAAAAAGCTTAAAAAAACAGTATAGAATAAAACATCTGTTCTTATTTCCTGTTAGCCTCTAGAATTCTTCCACATATTAACTCTGCTATCAAACATTTAAAGTCAGGTTATTGCTAATTGAGAAAGTCAGGTTTTTGCAAATCATCATGCTATTAATCATGCTATTAATAATCATGCTATCTGAATGTGAGTATCCTCTGTAAGTCCATAAAGTTCAGCCTGGTCACCTGACAGAGCTTTGTCCTGCCATGCTGTCGCTCCCTTGGTTGCTTTCCTGCCAAAAACCTTATGACCTCCATAAAGAGCACCTTGTGATATATAAAAACCTATTTAAGACCCTTTGTAGTTTTCTTTTAACAAGCAGCATGTGTTAAATGGAATTAGATTGGATTTGTCTTGTGAGCTTGTGGACTGTCCGATTCTGATATGTCCAGAGGTGTGTACTAACATCTTCCATTTACTCCATTACATTTACTTCAGTAACTTTTTTCACAAAATTGTACTTTACTGAGTAGTTTTATTGCAGGATACTTTCAACTCATACTTGAGTATATTTATGAAGAAAAAATATACTTTTACTCCGTTACATTTGGTTGTACTCTTTGCGTTACTTTTGATTTCACCGTTTGAATTCAGTCACGTTCACTTTTTCTCTCGTCAGATGCTACACTGTCTGCTTCAGCTCCAAAGTAGCCACGCCCCCACCCTCTGTTTCCATAGTTTCACCGGAGCAGAACAGTCATGGCAGAATCAACAGCAGGAGGTTTAGAAGAGGCACATCCCTGGCTATACATTCAAACGCTGTTTTCTGTTCAGTCTATCAAAACCAACAGCTACATAATGCGTTGCGTCTGTGTCTTGCTAAAAATGTGACATTTCAGAACTCAACATGGAACTTGAGGAAACATGGCGGTAAACTGCAACGTTAGCTACTTAACTAGCTGCTGCTACTAATGCTAACTCAAGTTTTCCTGTTCTATTTTGTGTAAATTCATGAAGATAACCTAGCTAACTGTGTTGGGGCCAGGCCAGAATTGTCATGATTTGTTATGTGGTAAATATTTGATTTATTAGTGTCTATTGTTTCTTTATATGATATGATTTGGATTGTATTAGAAGCTACATATGGCTACTTTGCATTTTTTTTTCATCAGATTAGCACTTCATACTTTGTTGGTTATTTGAAAGAATAAGCTTGATCAAACTCACTCACTATTCAAGTAATCTTTTTAACTTTCACTCGAGTAATTATTTTGGTGAACTACTGTTACTTATACTTGAGTCACTATTATCATAAAGTAACAATACTTTTACTTGAGTACAGTTTCTGGCTANTTATACTTGAGTCACTATTATCATAAAGTAACAATACTTTTACTTGAGTACAGTTTCTGGCTACTCCACCCACCTCTGGTTACATCACCCAGATGAGAGATTACAGCCTTATTTTTTCCCAAACTTCCGTTTGCTTATTTGAGTGATAAGCCCTCCATATTTTTCTAATTCCTTTACTCACCCATTTGTTAATTAACTTCTCACGCTTGTTTCCGGTAGTACCTCTTTTTGACATATCTCTGTGACTTCATGTTAAGAAGTTTTATTAACATGTGAGTGGGAGACAGATGCTTCCCACAAGTGAATGTTTAAACTGTGGGGAATCGTATATATAAAACCGTTTTTCAGAATTTGCTCTTAATTGCTTTTTCTAAATTTTGTTCTACCGTTGCAACTACTTTCCTCACCAACCATTAAACTGCCTAATGAGTATTTGTCTGCGCTCCCTACTGGGCCGTCCCATTACTACTAATGTAGCACACTTTTAGTATAATGGACATTCTTAATAAGGTTTCCTTGGAAACAAATACCAGTTAAAACTCAATTCCTGTTAATAGCAAAAGGAAAAGTATGTGTGACGTGCCAAATATTGTGCTGATTATATATATTATAATTATTCACAGGGGTGCACAAATTTTTTAATATTTTTTTACATGAATGTACCGAGATACCTACCTGCAGCAGGTATCTCGGGTCCGCTTGGGTTAATCTGCTCAGGATGGGGGAAAGCCTCAGCTGCCATGAAATTTCATGCAAATTCCATTAATTTAATTAGAAAGGAACCCAGGGAAGACAGAAGGAGAGACAGATGGAGAGAGAGGGAGACAAAGATAGACAGAGGAGGAAGAGAAACTGTTCACAATCTCTCTCTCTCTCTCTCTCTCTCTCTCTCTCAAACACATCACAACCTTAGNAACTGTTCACAATCTCTCTCTCTCTCTCTCTCTCTCTCTCTCTCAAACACATCACAACCTTAGCATGTTAAGAAGCCCAACAAGTCAATTAGCATTTACTTGATAGCGTTACGCTAACGTACCTTACTGCCCTTCATAAGCAACCACATAAAATACCAAATTGACATGAAAAATACTCAAAATCCTTTAAAATGTGCACTCAGCATAAATACACCACCTTAAATTATTCTCAATATAAACAAAAGTTACTGTACTGTGGCTGTCATTTTTATTTTCCTCAAAATCTGCTAACATCTACAGACTATGTTCCTTCAAAATAAGACTTCTGCTGTGACAGGAAGTGCTGTAATAAAAGCTAAAAGCTTGCTGTGAAATTTCTGTTTGGATGAAATTATATTTTGCTCTGCTTGTTGAGGATGGGGGTTATATTGTATAATTACTAATATAATTTTGCTGTATTATTAGGAGTGAAGTGAATGAGATAGATGTGTAATACTAGTAGGTTTTTTGTGTTTTACATACTGATATCATGTTTGCTATTATAATTTCTTCATGCTTTATCGAAGAAAACACCAATTCTACTTACAGTAGTTTGTTGTCCACCTGTACTTCTCTGTGTCATAGTAGCCTTGAATCTTTTCTGTCATTGTTCTGTCTCTCTGCTCCTCTGCTTTTTGGAGCTGCCGAGCTGCATGTAAATGATACAGTTTCCACCTCATTCTCCAAGCTCATAAGCACCTCGGGGTGTAATCATAATAAAAGCTTGAATATTCCCACCCTAGTTAGCCTCCGTGCTCCACTCGCATCCCCTTAAAGACTAGTAGCAATCCACTAAAATTAAATAGGTTTCCAATAGCAACGCTGTGGAACTCTGAAGACTGGAAATGTGTGTGGTATTCCAGTCTCTAGTGGTTATGATGTTGTGTATTGCGTCAGTGTATTTCCTGTTTCTGACAGTGTAAGATTTTCAACAGCTAATGGATGTTATTATTTGTTTTATTGGTGAGTGATCAGCACAAACCTCCGGCTGTTGTTTCTGCTGCATCGTTGCTGTAATGTCAGCTGTTCTGTCTTGAAAATCTTAGAGGATTTGTGCAAAAAACAAACATAAAAAAAGACAGAAAGGCCTTTGTGATTGTTTTTCTGTATTTTGTTTTTGGAAATGAAGGATTTAATCAAATAAATCCTTTATTTCTGTCAAATATCAAGTAGAATGCCAAACATTTGCAGGTTCCAGCTTCTCAAATGTGAACATGTCACTTTGTCTAACATCCAAGTGAATTTTGAAATCCAGCTCTGATTTAAGTATTTTTTGTGTATATTTGTTTAAGTATACATATATATAAGTACTGTATATTGTGTGTGTGCAGGCCTGCTGACTCTGTGTGGGGTGAGTCTCTACATCGTGTACTCCTACCAGGCCCTGGCAGAGACGGAGAGGCTGGTGGGGCCGGAGGCCCTGGCCCACATCCACACCTCCTTTGGCTGGTCTCTGGCTCTGGCTTGGCTCTCTTACAGCCTGGAGCTCCTCTCCAGCTTACTCCTGCTTGTAGCCGCACACACGGTCAGGCTGCGGCACAGCAGCGCCACCTTGGCCTGACGCAGGACTGTAAGGCAGATCCAACATGTTCAAGAAGAGAGACTGACCTGAACTGAAATGTATGTGAGCACAGAGGTATGAACAGTCAGATATGTTGATGCCATGTAGGTCTGTATAAAGGCTCAGATGCTGGCTGGACATCTTAAAGGACCATACCACCATTTTGCATGTTTGAGCGTAATATATTCAGTTTTCATACATGTTACATTACTGACAATCATTTCCCAAAGGAATAAATAGTATTTCAGCTTTCCTGATATTTTGCAAAATCTCTTAATCTTTCAAAATCAAATATTTAAGCGATATACCCACCTTAAAAATCAATGTGTTGCCTGCTAAAGTTACACTGCTTTATGAAGTCACGGTTGTTTAAATTTTCCCATAAACGCAGGTCTTCTTGAGGGACTATATTCCCCGGTGTAGTCATACATTCACTCCATGCTTTTTATTGCACTTAAATGCTAAAATTATGTAACTTCTAAAACCTGAATATACATCTTGTTCGCGAGAACGTTTCAAGTATCAACAAGTTGATTTTAATAGCGTACCAGAATGAAATGAAACCAGTGGTGGTCTGGAANAGTATCAACAAGTTGATTTTAATAGCGTACCAGAATGAAATGAAACCAGTGGTGGTCTGGAAGGTATAAAAAACATTTTTACTCTACCGGTCCAGCAGTATGCTTTGGAACGTGTATGAAAATTGAATATGTTAGGCTCAAACGTGTGAAATGGATGGTATGGGCCTTTAAGGCTTGTACACAAAGGTTGAAATTTACTGGAAATCTCTCTAAACTGTGTTTTGGACTGTTTTAAAAGTGTATATCATATGTGTGCAACCCTCAATGCCCTCCAAATACTTCAGACTGCAGACTAAAGTTCTGATTTCAGTAGAAGCTTTAACTGTTGTCCAGTGGTGGATTCATATTCTGAGTGTTGGCCAATTACTCCCCCTTGTGGTGTGAATTGGAGTTGCAGTTCAGACCTGACCATACCAATGCCCATTTTGCAGTCATTTTATCTCTGTGCCAAAATAAACTGATCAGAACCTTTTGTACTTCTTACTTATATTGTGTAGTTTATAGTTATCGGTCTATAGATTTCACACCAGTAGTATTCTAGTAAGACAAATTTGATGTAGGATGTTTATTTCGTCACTGATTCAAGTTTTAATATTACAAATTAGTCCCAAAGTATTATGTATATAGATCCATTGTGTATCATTGCTAGTTTATCTATTAAGAATGTGTAATAAATTGTCCTTTCATGTGAATTCATCTTGTAGTGTTGTACTACTGCTATTACTTATCTGAATTTTAAGGTTAATGATCTTCTTCTCTATTCTGAATGTTTTGGCTGTTTCCCATGGTCTTTCTGTACTCAGGATGTCACAAACATTATAATCAGACCTGTACTGCAGTAAAACGCTGGCTAAGCTCTAAGCTTTGTGTAGCGCCCACTATTCCTTGATTTTTGAAGCAGAAATCCAATGGTAGGAATACATAATGTCAATGCATGGACAGGTCAGAAACCCATGGGTACCGTTTTTAAAGTCAATATCAATTTCCAATCCATTTTGGGCCGTCGTGACTCAGTTGTTTTGTCTTTAACTCTCTGGAGTCTCGATTTTTTTCGAGAAAATTCTTCATTCTTGAAAAAAAAAAAAAACATCTGAAGGAATTGAGCAAAAAAAAAATTGCAACTTGATTCTTGAATTTTCAGGAAAATGAAGAAAAGTCTGCAAAAATCAGCAATGTGTCAATGTGACTTTCAACTGCAGAGCATTAACATCAGAGCCTACGAAGCTTTCTGCATTCCATTTGATTTATTATCTATCCTAAAACTCCACAAAATTCTCTCAGTCCATAATTGCCAAATTTGGAATGTATCCTCATAATATTTGCTTTATAAAAATCTGTACAGTCACATGAGAAGGTGATAGTTTCCTCTCATATAAGCAACAATCATAGTTTTTACATGAGTTGTAATCTTCGTGTGCTATCACGCCTGAACAGATATATATGTATATAGCCGCAAGCGTCAATAAGCGGGGTCTAAGCACGTGCGATGACTTGAATTATTCAGTTTTAGCAGAAGTCAAGTGTGCAGATACTCACCAAGTTTGGTGACAATAGACCCAATCATTCATGAGATATTGCAGCTTTTGTTGACTAATCCACACCCACTGAAATTTGGCAGCCAATTGCAGCAAAACAGTAGAGAATGTCAATAAATAAGAAGTAACTTTTTTGAGCTTAGTTCAGGCATTGTATATGTAAAGTTTCATGTGAAATAACTCAAAATTGTAGAAGCAGTGAAGATACAGTCTTACTATACACTTACTATAGCCTTACTACAGTATAGTTTTACCATACACTTACTAGACTTACTATACCCTTACTATGAAATTACTATAGTCTTACCATACAATTACTACAATCTTACTATACACTTACTATAGCCTTAGTATAGTTTTACCGTACACTTACTATACTCTTACTATAGCCTTACTATAAAATTACTATAGTTTTACCATACTATACTTACTGTACTTACTATAGTCTTCTTATACACTTACTATAGCCTTACTATAATTTTAATATACACTTACTATAGTCTTATTACACACATACTATAGTCTTACTATAACCTTACTATAAAATTACTGTAGTCTTACTATACACTAACTATAGCCTTACTATACAATTACTATAGTCTTCCTATACACTTACTATAGCCTTACTATACACTTACTATAGCCTTACTATACAATTACTATAGTCTTACTATACATTTACTATAACCTTACTATAACCTTACTATACACTTACAATAGCTTTACCATAAAATTACGGTAGTCTTACAATACACTTACTATAGCCTTATTATACACTTACGATACCCTTACTATAAAATTACTATAGTTTTACTATACACTTACTATACTCTTACTATAGAATTACTGTAGCCTTACTATACATTTATTCTACACTTACTAGTCTTCTATACATTTACTATGGTCCTATTAGACATTTACTACAGTCTTACTATATATTTACTATACATTTATTATACACTTACTATAGTCTCACTAAACACTTACTATTGTCTTATTATACATTTACTACGGTCTTACTATACACTTAGTGTAGTCTTATTACACATTTACCATAGCCTTACTATACACTTACTATAGTCTTATTACACATTTACTATAGTCTTACTATACACTTACTATAGCCTTACTATACATTTACCATAGTAAACACTTATACTACACTTGCCATACTAAACACTTATACTACATTGTACTACACACTTATTTTAGTCTTATACCTATTATAGTCGATATACTTAATATAGTCTCTATTACACTATAGTTTTACTAATATAGTCTACACTTACTACGGCCTTATAATGCACTTACTACTTACTATGGCCTTATAATACACTTACTTTAGCCCTACTATACACTTACTATACACAAAGTATAGCCTTACTATACACTTACTATAGTCTTACTATACACTTACTATAGTCTTATTACACACTTACTATAGTCTTACTATACACTTACTGTACTCTTACTCTACAATTACTATAGTCTTATGACGCACTATAGTCTTACTATACACTTATTATAGTCTTACTGTACACTTACTATGGTCTTATTACATACTTACTATAGGCATACTATGCACTTATTATATTCTTAGTATACTCTTACTATAGTCTTATTACACACTATAGTCTTACTATACACTTACTGTAGTCTTACTATACACTTCTTATACACTTACTGTAGTCTTACTATACACTTACTATGTGTGTCTTATTGCACACTTAATATAATCTTACTATAAACTTACTATAGTTTTAGTATACACTTACTATAGTCTTACTATACACTTACTATAACCTTACCATAAAATTACTATAGTGTTACTATACACTTACTATAGTCTTACTATACATTTACTATAGTCTTACTATACACTTACTATAGTGTTATTACGCACTTACTATAGTCTTACTATACACTTACTGTAGTCTTACTATACACTTACTATAGTGTTTCTATATACTTATTATAGTCTTACTATACACTTACTATAGTCTTACCATACACTTACTGTAGTCTTATTACACACTTACTGTAGTCTTACTATACACTTACTATAGTCGTACTATAAAATTACTATACCCTTACTATAAAATTACTATGGTCTTACTATAGCCTTACTACACACTTACTATAGCCTGACTATAACATTACTATAGTCTTACTGTACACTTACTATAGTCTTACTATACACTTACTATAGCCTTACTATACACTTACTATAAAATTACAATAGTCTTACTATACACTTACTATAGTCTTGCTATACACTTGTTATAGTCTTACTATACACTTACTATAGTCTTATTACACACTTACTGTAGTCTTACTATACACTTACCATAGTCTTACTATAAACTTACTATACCCTTACTATAAAATTACTATAGTCTTACTATACACTTACTATAGCCTTACTACACACTTACTGTAGTCTTACTATACACTTACTGTAGTCTTACTATACACTTAATATAATCTTACTATACACTTACTATAGTGTTATTACACACTTGCTATAGTCTTACTATACACTTACTATAGTCTTATTACACACTTACTATACACTTACTAT
>VXCM01001581.1:0-96104 GCA_014773175.1 Lucifuga dentata
GAAAAAACCAAATATCAATCAGAAAACAAATCAAACTCCCCCGCCAAACTCTCACACACCTCCACCTGTCACACACACCGACACAACCAACTCCCAGCATGCAGCAGAGAGAGAGAGAGAGAGAGAGAGAGAGAGAGAGAGAGAGAGAGAGACTGGGATTGTGTTACAGCCACTGTAAACTGCATTAAAAGGACCATACCAGCCATTTTGCATATTTGAGCCTAATATGTTCAATTTTCATAGATGTTACGTTACTGACAACCATTTTCCAAAGGATATACCATATTTCAGCTTTCCTGATATTTTGCAAATCCTCTTCATCTTTCAAAATCAAACATTCAAGCAATACATCCATCTTAAAAATCGATGTTTTGCCTGCTAATAGTTACGCAGCCTTATGAAGTCACTGTTGTTTAAATTTTTCAATAAACGCAGGTCTTCTTTTGGGACTATATTNAGCCTTATGAAGTCACTGTTGTTTAAATTTTTCAATAAACGCAGGTCTTCTTTTGGGACTATATTCACCGGTGGAGAAATACATTCACTCCGTGCTTTTTATTGCACTTAAACGCTAAAATTACATAACTTCTAAAAAGAAAAAAAACCTGAATACACATCTTGTTCGCAATGATGGATTACCTATCCCAAGAATGTTTCAAGTATCAACAAGTTGATTTTAATAATGTACCAGAATGAACTGAAACCAATGGCATTCTGGAAAATAGGAAAAAAAATAATAATAATTCACTGTTCCAGTAGTATGCTTTAGGAAATTATTGTCAGTAACGTAACATGTATGAATATTGAATATATAGGCTCAAACATGCAAAATGGCCAGTATGGTCCTTTAAGGGTTTGTCTCATAATTAACTTGAGAAGAACCTATTTATTGCTAATTTTAATGAGTTCTTCGGAGAGAAATGATTCATCTCTCTTGTGCTGGAAATGATCTGGAAAATGAGTGTAGCACTTGCAGTGGTAGCAGTAAATTTTCTTTATCAGGGAATCAACATACACAATAAACACACAGGAAAACACAGGAAGACGTAATGGAGCCTCAGTGAACTGCTCACGCAGTTTGACATGGCTGTCATCATGGCTCATTTACACCTACAGAAAGTGACAGCTTGTTTTAAATTTATCTGTACCAAAAGTTCTTTTCACGGTGCAGTCATGATTAATATGCCACAGAGGATCAGCAATAATGGAGCACCTTTGTGACAAGTGCAACTTAAATTAAAATACACGCCACAGTTATATTAAAATCATCACAGAGAATGAAGATGTCAAAAGCTGGATGTGTGCTTATGTTGATTTGATTTTTTTGATTGAAGAGGAGTTGCCTTTCTATATATCCCTCTTGAATCCACGTCTACGTAGCCCTCTTCACATCTGCATTTCACCGGGGAACTGAATTCGGAGTGTTGTCTGCATTGCAGCGCTTTGATTTCATTTTGACACACACACACACACACACACTTTCAGAGACTCCGGATAGTTAGCAGCATATGACAATCCATTTTTCAAGCTTAGGGGGATAGTGTTGTAAAAGTCAAGTTCTAAGTGCAGTAATTTGTCAGTTCCATGCAGTGTTATGCATGACTTTGTGCACGACCCCTAAACCTGTGTCAACCTAAACCTGTTGAAATAGGGGAGTTAAAAAACAAAACAAAACACTAATCTCTTAATTATATCCAATAGACAGATCAAATCCCACCAGGACAGAACAGCATCCAATTGGTGAAACCTGGTTCCTTTGATAATATGTTTCAGGCTTGATTAAGTGCTCATGAGCAACAATGGCTCCAGGATTTCCTCCATGTTTCCTCGCTGACCCTGACCTCTGCCTACGGAGACGGTATGCAGATCAGTTAGGCATCTCATTATCGTTAATCAATAAGCCTGTTGCTTTCTTTTTCTTGCTGGCAGCTTCTTCCATTTTCTCCTTTCCTCACTTTCCACCGTGTTTCTCTTTGACTGGTTTAACATGAGTACATGCACACTCATTCTTCTCTGTAACACTTGTGTACATAAAAGCTAAATGTATGCATCATTTGGATGGTCTATCTTTCAGGTTTTCACACACAGGCACACACACCATAAGGCACCCTGTCAGGTATTGAATAATCAGTGCTGCAGAGCAGAAACAGCCAGAGAAGCCTTGGTTATTCATGTGTGATAGTGCTGCTGCAGAAGATCCAGCTGGCTCCCACAGAGTTATGTCAGTGTGTATGAATGTGTGTGTGTGTGTGCGTGCGTGTGTGTGTTTGAGTGAGGAAAAGAAATGTGTCAGAGGTATGATTGTATGTGAGAGAGAGAGAGAGAAAGCGAGAGAGGGTGTGTGTGCGCACCTGTCAGTTTGAGCAAATCCATTCACCTGTGAAGTCCTCATTCTGTCTCTCCATAAGCCGTCAGTGAAAGTGCTCCTCTCAAAGGCTCAGACAACACACACACACACACACACACACACACACACACACACACACAGGCGCGCACACACATTCACACACAAAGAGTCATATCAGCTATGGGCAGGAGTTGAGATCACTGACTTCTGAAGAGGATTTCACCTGTGGCAGTTTGAATGTGCGCCATGTATTTTCACTCCGAGTAATGAATGCTCCCTCTCTCTGTCTGTTTTTCTCTCCCTTTCAGTGTGTGTGTATGTGTGTAAATCAGAGGGAATAAGGAGAGCAGGCAGACGGAGGAGAGGGAGGCTAACAGCAAAAAGTGAGAGAAAGAAGGAAAATGAGCCAGATGTTGAAATCTATTTGTCTCTTAGTTTGCAGCTGTGGCCATGTGAGCGTTGATGCTTTCTGAGACGTGGCTTTGTCGGAGTGACATGACGATGAACAGCAGAGGACAAAAACTCCCACATACTTAACTGGAGACATATCTATCATGAAGTAAAGCTGCATTCTTCCATCTAGTGGTCACATATGTACACACGCACTCCAGTCATACATGCCTGGATGTATGCAGTAACAGGTAGAGCCACACACACATAATGTATATATGCACAACTGACAGGATGTGCAACTTCTTCCAACATCTTAATTAGACATATGTATGTTGCAATTTCTTTCTAAATAAGCCATCTATGCTGAGATTTAAAGGACCATACCGGCCATTTTGCATGTTTGAGCCTAATATAATAATATAATACACGCTATTATATAAATTAAAATTAACTTGCTGATACTTGAAAGTTCTTGGGATAGGTAATCCATCATCGCGAACAAGACATGTATTCAGGGTGTTTTTAGAAGTTGCGTGATTTTAGCATTTAAGCGCAATAAAAAGCGCAGAGTGAATATATGTCTCCACTGGGGAATATAGTCCCAAAAGAAGATCTGTGTTTATCAAAACATTTAAATGACCATGACTTCATAAGGCTGTGTAACTATCAGCAGGTGAAACATCAATTTTTAAGGTGGGTGTATCACTTGAATATTTGAATTTGAAAGACTGACAGATTTTGCAAAATATCAGGAAAGCTGAAATATGTTTTTATCCTTTGGGAAATGATTGTCAGTAACANAGATTTTGCAAAATATCAGGAAAGCTGAAATATGTTTTTATCCTTTGGGAAATGATTGTCAGTAACATAACATGTATGATAATTGAACATATTAGGTTCAAACATGCAAAATGGCTGGTATGGTCCTTTAATGTTCCAAACATGACTTAAACAGATTTTAATAAAACATCATATGTATTTTAAAAATCCTGTTTTATCATGTTTTCTCACCACTGTCTGCAGTCACACAATGGACACAGTAAGAGCTCCCATTTTCAGTTGAAGCCAACTTTTAAAATTGATTCCCTCCTTAAAGTTCAGATGTTGATCAAAAAAATCAAATTTATTTCCAGGTATCAAATATGACAGGATTATATCAAACTGGAAGCTGTTTATGCTACAGCAAGGACCACTACAGTTTAATATCACAGGCTAGTAATATAGGACCACTTTATATACACTAGATATGAGTGTATAAAGTTCTTCCTCTTTGCTACAGACTCCCTGAGGTGCTGTTGTCAGCAGGAATGAATTTCTAATCTTTGTGTCTTGTTAAATAAGAGTTAATAAACTCCAAAGATTATAATTAGACACCAAAAGTCATCCTTTTATCAGCAGACTGCATCATGACTTGGAAGTGAACTCTTGGCCTTTGACTGGTTGTTAACACTCTCCTCAGGGACTCTCGCACACATGAAAACACACACACACACACACACACACACACACAGCCTGACGAAGGATGTTTGCACTCTTAGAACAAACCTGATGCAGAGACCCTTTTCAACTGTCAAAACCAATCGCTCATCAGTTACTGTGTGTGTGTGCGCACACCAACCATCACCTTACACACAATATGTAACAAATGGGTCTTAGATATGATTGTATCCATATTGTTAATATTTTTCTTGTACTGTATTTTAATGACTTGTTTAAATACTTGAGTACAAAAAAATCATGTGATTAAAGGTGTGTGTGTGAGATAGAGAGAGAGAGAGAGAGAGAGAGAGAAAGAGAAAATCACTTGTTCTGAGTGGAGAACACAGCTGCTACTTCACACCGCAATTACACCATTATAAAGTTGACAGTTGGCCTGCAAGCACCACACACACACACACACACACACACACACACTCAACTCACACACTCTCACAGCATTGCTACATCTGTAGGCCATAATCTGCAGAGCTTCACATATGCTCTCCATCTCCTATAGAATGCAGAAGCAGATGCTTTGCTTGAATCGATATATTTCTGTCCTCTCTCTTGCCTGTAACACCTTGAGGTTTTGCTGCAATTCTCAGCTCTGCCCAAGCACGCCATCATGTCAGCCAATTAATGAACCAGTGAGGACTTCTGCTGCTGCAGAAAGTCGGTGGTCACTGAGGTCACCACTGTTTCTCCCTCTCCTTCGTTGTCTCTCTCTCTCACACACATCTATTTTGGTTGGCAGTCTTTCTGTGTCTGACTGGTTCATTCTTCATGCTGCTGTTGCTTCAGCAGGACAGTGGGCTGAGGAGAGGGGTGGACACAAGCTGCTTCGTTATAATAAATCTATGCTCACTAATTCAATTTTTAATGCAAAGATTGTTATTCTGAGTCATGCAGCTTTTGCCATCTGTACTTTTACTGAATAGTAATAAGGGACATTTATTCCCACACTTTTTTTTTTTTATCATATTCATAGAATATAATAGCTCATAAGCTCAATTAATGTAATTTTATACCATTAGCACTTAACTTTTGGCCAGTAATCTGACAGGATCAGATTCTTTTTAACCATTGATAACCAGTGATAACTAATTAATATTGTGTGCTGTTATAGTTTAGCACATTTGCAGTTTAATTTGGATATAAATGTCATGAATTACAGATGACAAATAAATAGCACACAATCAGGTAAAAAAAATACATTTTTGTATTGAGACAACAGTCCAAAAAATGCTGTATTTCTAAAAGAAATTGTGACAACCTTGGAGATTTATAAAATTTACAGTTGTGACTATTAAAGTTTTCCACAATAATAAAAAGGCAATGACTTGAAAAAGAAAAATATCCTTTTTTTAATGAAAATTAATCTTTAAAGGTAAAAGTGTATGAGGTCTATTATTATTATTATTATTATTATTATTATTATTATTTCGTTCTCCATCTGACGTCAGCGCGCCCTTTACGTCCCTCCCCTACGGACGGTCCTGACGTCATCACGCATGGCTTCCAAACAATGCTTAAGAAAAAGCCACGTTGACGCTCCCGACTGAAGTGTAGTCCCCAGTCCCCTATTTCGCGTAGAATAAAGCAGGAATTCGTGTGTAGACGCTCTGATTGTTTGTTAGCCGTTAGACAGCGGAAGGAGCAGACATGTCTTCACCGCCGAACGACAAAATCGAAACCAAAGCGGGACATCTCCCTGCAGGTAAACATCCAGCTCTGGCGTTACGTTGTTTTTCATCGCTTACTATTAACGCAAAGGCCTTTGTTTCGGTTGTAGCCGTTGAAAAACATCGAAATTGCATTACGTCGACATATGCAAATGTGAAATTCGCAAATGATACCCTGTTTGTACCGCTCAGTTTGCATGCAGCGTAATTACCAAATTTCTCACTTTTAAACATTTCCTTACTTCCTGAGTGACGTGCAGGCTTTGCACCATAACTGATATGCTAATAGTGCAGCAATAAGCAGTTGCAGTTAAATCAGCGGTTTGAGTTATAATGGTGAAGCTAATGAATGCTAGAAATGACGTGGAGGTCACAGGCTGAATGCTGTAGGAGCTGCAGTGAAGAGGATAGGGTGTACGTGGTCATAAGGAGCGTGGCAACGCATCGGGCCTCTGATAGCACAAAGATAACAGATTACCTGTGATCAATGACATGCACCGTTGAGGTCAAAGGTCAAGGTCATCTAACACATGTACCCTGCAGCTGAGAACAGCTGTTAACTATCTAGCTATTTATCTATCTAGTCCTACATTCTCATTCATTGATATTACTGATTTTTTTTTTTTTTTTTTAATTAATGTCAGTTCTCCTGTATGACCAGTAATGTGTTTACTGGGAATTTAACCAAGAGGAGTCATGGAGCAACTAGCAATGAGCTGGACATGGGCCTACATGTCAAGTAAAAGCCTTTTTTTTTTTCAATGATATAGAACTGAACTGGACTAGATTTCCATTGCAACCTGGATGAAAACTGGGAATCCTGACTGGACATTTAATATCAAAGACTGTGTAATATAAATTTGTGAAAACCTTCTGTGAAGTTTGAATAGTGTTTAGTCTAACAAAAGAGAATAAGTGTATATAAATAAGCATAAAAGTTTTTATTGCATTGCTTATTTATTAGCTCTGTTTGTTGTGCTGTGTTGTGCTTATGTTTGTGCATCCGCCCACGTGTATGCCCATCTGTGTGTGTGTTTGTGTGTGTGTCTGTGTGTGTGTATTCCAGTAAAGGCTGGTGGTATGAGGATAGTGCAGAAGCACCAGACACCTCCTGCCCCAGAACCACCACAGAAAGATGATGATAGCGAGGAGTATGTGAGCACCAGGTAACACGCGCACACACTCACACGCACGTTATACACTGAGGAATCAGTTTATTAGTTACACTTGAACAGTCAACACAATAGTTCTGCAATAAATCCGACCATTGTGAAGCTCATAATCTTCAAAAAATGAACTCCGTCAGCTACACAAAGGCAGGATGTATTGCAGGGTGATTATTTTCAAGATTATGATCATGATGATGATGAAGACAAGTATCCACTTCATTCCTTATGCCCTCATACTCTTTATTTTTTATGAAGTCAGTGAAAGCTGCTTCAAATGTTCCAGCGTTGGTACTAATACAGGTAGTGCTATTAACTTTATAGCAAAAGCTGTAATGGTTATGGGATTGAGTTTAATGTCTTATTAGTTTGTTTTATCAATGTTAGTGAAGTCAACTGTGCTTTTATATTAAAACAACTTTTCAATGACTTTTCAACAATCAATCCAGCACAAGTTCAATTATGAGTTAACTGAGTTTTTAGACTGAAGGGAAACTTTAGTATTACAGTGTATCTAAAAAAAACCGAAAGGTCAGTGACATCAGACATAAACACAAGTATTATAAGGATAAAACTTGCTTAGTAGAATCCATAGTACGTCAGCGTGACCTTATATAACGCACATAAATACACAGCAGTTAGACTGAAAGACAGACTGCAATGTAACTGCCTGTGGTGATTTGTAAATCACTAATAGCCACACGCCCACACACCCACCCACACAGATCTATACACTCATTTTTAACCAAGCAGTTGTACTGGCTTCATTTTTGCATAACACTATTCTAAGCACATTCCAGATTTGCAGAGGACTTGTGTATTGTTGCCGTCTATTTGGTTAACAACATAATTACTCTGTAATTATAGCATTAAATGGAACAGTCCTCTCATCACTCACTGTTGTTACTATAAGCAACCTTGGTTTGTGTGTTTTACATCACACTAGCTCTATTATCAAGTAACAATAATTGTTCAGTTTCATGAGGTATATGAGGCTTTTGCTGTTGCATGTATTGTGGTCCCTAAATTATTTTTTAGAGGCAATGCCATTTGTTCATCGTTTTCAGCGTAAGAGTGTGTACATGATTCTTTCCTTATGTATGAGAACCCGTCAGCATTGTGTGCATTGCTACAGGTGGCATGTTCACACCATATATCTGTGTGTGCGTGTGTGTTAATGAGAGGTGATAAATGAAAAGTGGCAGGCGCTGCTCAGCGACTCGCAGCATTGAAGAACATTGCTAGCTTTCAGAAACTGTTGTGCGTATATATATACTCTATACATCCACATCACATGCACACTAAATTTTTTTTTTGCAGGTTTTCCAGATATAGACACACAATACTTTACTGTAATTCAGAACAAGAATAGTATCAGTTGTGTAACCGCTGAAGTTTTTCTTTGCTCTCTCTTCGTCATGCAAGATGATTAGCAGTAGACGGAGCAGTAAAGCGAAAAGGGAGTTCTAGTAGATAATAAGCGTGCAAAAAACAACATGCAGGCTTGTCTTATACTTCAGGGTAAAGTTCTACTTGAGAGGCAGAACTTGAGCAAAACTTAAGTGTGTCTGTTGGATTATAGCCAAGGGTGTGACTGCCACTCATGCGCATGTTCGAATATTACTTCCTCGTTTTCGAATGTTTGCTTCAGCAGATATGGAGTCACACTGTGAGTATTTGAAAATGAGATATTTCTTTGATTATATCTCCAACAATAAACCGAAGTGACAAGAATCTGCGGTCAGATTAGGAAAAAAAAGGCTTCCTGAACTGCGACAGCTGAGACTATGAGTTGATGAATTTTAGTCAGTCAACAGTATTTATGGGGTGTATTTTATACTTTTTTGTTCTTATCCCTCATTTTTACAGCTTCATTATAGAAATGCATCCAGTAAGACAAGCCAATAGGTTTCACAGTTCCATGGGTGTTACCAGTTCAGATTTGATGCAGCCAGGTGGGGGGACTTTAAAGACACAGCATCAAAAAAAGCCTGTTTTTACTCAGTGTGCATAGCAGCGCTGCAGCAAGGGAGAGTAGAAGTGGGTCAGTGTGTTTTTAGGATGTTAAAGCATTTCATAGGTTTCAAACCTGAATGAAAATAAGAACATTGCGATGTCTTCTTTAAATAATTTACCAAACAGCTTTTCAAATGGGAGAATTTGTTTCTGTTATCTCTTTTAAAACCTTTGGGTTTTTTGTTTTTTAGCAGAAAAAATAAAGAAGTCAGGTCCTGGGAGATTCTGTCAGGTGCTTCTCATTATTTTTTTACTTTTTTGTAGACTAAGAAATCCATCAAGATTCATAAATGAATCTTTAAATAATTAAAGATTTGATTAAAGCATGTCCGTTCTACACCTAAATTGTGCTGTGCAGAGATGCATGCTGATGATCTCCTGCATAAATTGAATATGATTTTGTAGGCTGAAATAAATTTAACTCATTTCCCTCAAGTGAACGCCGACTTGTCTTGATTCAGCCTCGACTCCGCCGCTGAAAATATCGAGTTTAATTGCTGTCTTTTATATTCATGTGGCTTAATTTCTCCCAAAAAAACATTTCCTTTTAGTGCGTGCAAAGAAGAGGAGTCGTAACTTGGCTCTGGAAATAAATTAGACAAACAGTGCACTGAAATCTCTAAGGGAATCTCCTCTAAATGAGCCTTTATCCTGATAAATTCCTCTCGACCTGGCAGTGTAAAAAGAGGTTTTAACCTTCCGCCTTTGAAATGTTTATCTTTAACTAAAGATTACCTGTCACGGTATCCAAAAAGAGAGGCTTAGTAAGTGCACTCTATCAGTAAATACAGACAGTAAAACTCTCTCTCGTGCACACATACAGACACCCCCTGCTTCTCGCTCAGTGTCATGCTGATGGACGTCTAGCAGGTGGCTACTGGGTAAATTTCACATTAGTAGCAGCCAGTGAAGCGTTGTAGTCAGGGGAACACCTGCCGTACCCAATCTAGCCAAGATGGACAGATGGGGCAAAGAGAGAGAAAGGAGGCCAGGATTATGGCTAGGAGGAGAGAGGAGGAATATGACGATACGGGCAGAGAGGGATGATCGGGGGTGACGTGGAGGGATGAGAGAGGGAAGGTGTTAGTAGAAGCATTAGAGGAGGAGAATGGATAGATAAGATACAGGCACAAAATGGAGGCATAAGCCAGGATAGCGGCGACCTGGGGAGCTAACCGCTAGCTATCAGGTAAATGTGTTTTTCAAAGGGATTTCAGGAAGAAAAGTACTGAACAGGTGAATCAGGTGAATCTATAAAAGGATTTCTTCTTGTATATATACAGAAGATGTCAAAGTAAGAATTAGAGAGCCATAGGCAGCAAATTAAGCTTTGATTAAGGAGAATACAGGACTGTAAAGGGGCATTGTTCATTGTTTCAGGGCACCAATGGCACTGCAAAGATCTTGGACACAGACAGTTCTTAAAAAGTGGATGAATGGCTGTAATGTATGGCGCAGTTACAGACATAGTGTTCGCATGTATTGAGTGCACTTCACCCTATCTTTGATATTTCGGTGAGAGGTGGATATGTTCCAAAGGCTCAGAAAAAGAGTGGGAGGTGCTGCGTGTTAGCTTGACTAAATCTCTGCACACATTTGGAAGCTGTGGTAACTTGCTGCTGACAGCTCAAGTGAAAAGTTGAGGAGACGGAGACAGAGAGAGAGGGAGGATGGGCAGAGGAGGAGGAAAGAGAGGCAACAGGCATCTGTTTCTATGGCGACCACCACCTCGCCCACGGCAACAAACTTCCTGCTCTGCTGAAGCAGGGAGAGGTGGGTGGGGTAGTGGTGGTCATGATAAGTGGTTTCACAGCGAAAGACCAGACAACTAAACAAGAATACTGTGGATTAATGTGGATTTTACTCTCTGAATTAAAATGCGCAGTCTGCATTTCCTTTCCTCTCTTCCTCCCTTCTCCTCACTTCCTCTCCTCTAACTCCTCTCCCCCCCATGACTCCTGTCTGAAAGACTCGTAACAGCTCTCTGCTGCCCTCTGCAGGCTGCCTTTGTCTCTACGCTGGACTCTGACTTAATTCAACCACAGCCACGGTTCTTCATCATTATCATCATATCGCTATCCACTTTTCCCTTCACTGATTGGATAAGACAGCTATCACTAATAATACAAGCCTCACGTCACTATAATCGCGTCAGTACGTCCAGTATTTTGTGTTTGTGGAATCCCTCACCAAAATGAAGGTTTTGAGGCCTCTTGTTGGTCAGTCTTGCTCATCCATTTTTAAGAGTATCATCTGTCAGTTTGATAATCAGCGAAGTCGTCTTTCCATCTATTTTTCTGCCGCTCAGGTGAAAATGACATACTCTTATCTTGCTCTCTGTCTGACTTGAGACAATTTTTGTCATTTTTAAGGAGTCAAGTCTTTGACGAGCTAGTTGTCTGCGTGTGTGCGTGTGTGTCTGACAGCCTTACATCCATCAGTCCTGTCTGTCTGCACCTCGTCTTATCTGCCTTGTAACTCTACCCTTCTTTTTCATTTTGTTTTTATTTCCTGATTTATTTTCAAATGGCGCAATGCAGAAAGACAGAACAGAACGGAAACACGTGACATCCCACAGTAAGCTGAGTGTGGCAGTTTATGCCCCCCCCCCCCCCCCNCCCCCCACGGTGTCCCACCCCACTATTGCTTCAAATGAATGTGAAACTAATTGTGTCATGTTTAGAGAAAGTTAGGCAGTGGTTTACTAGTTTATGTATGAAGCTTTTCTGTATGTTTAGACTGTAAATGAGGTAAATTATACATGTTTGTTGTTGGGTTTATGAGTGGCGTTTTGAAGGTGAGCAGCGTGACTTTGCTGCTTTGCCGGGAGTGACAACGCCGGAAAATTAGCCGTCAAGGTCGATGCTCAACCCAGGTTCCGTAGTCTTCCTCCTCGTCTTTTTCGTTTATCCCTCTGATTCTCTACGTCTAACCTCCATCCTCTCCTCTCCTCTCCTCCTTTAATAGTTACTGTCCTCTTGCTTTTCCATATCACCTTCTCCACCTTTACCCCTCATCTCCCCCTTTCTCTCTATTCAATTTCACATCTGTCTCTCCTCTTCCCAAAATCTGCTCTTCCTCCTCCTTCTCCATTTCTTTTTTCCTGCCATACCTCCATCTGTCTTCACCTCTGTCTCTCTCTCTCTCTCTCTGTCTCCCCCCCCCCCCCCCCCCCCCCCCCCCCCCCCCCCCCCCCNGTGTGTGTGTGTGTGTGTGTGTGTGTGTGTGTGTGTGTGTGTGTGTGTATTGCCAGAGTTTCAGACTGTGGGTGTGTTTTGACAGCTAGGGATTTTAGTATTTGTGCACAATATCCCTGTAGACTATTTGACATAGCCATATGAAAACTTTTGTAAACATAAATATATGAAAACGGTAAACATCTGATGACTCACGTAGTGTGACTTAAATTAATTTGACAATGCACACGCAAACACACACTCTCTAACACACATGGGATGGATGGCTATCCTGGAACCTGCTTACTGTATTGTATACAAAGCTCTCACACTCCCCTCTTATCTGTCTCTCTTTTTTCTCTTTTCAGTCCACCAAAGGCCCCTGTGATTGTGTCTGGAGTGGTCACAAAGGTAAAATGCGCCTGCGCACACACACACACACACACACACACACACACGCACACGCACACGCACACAGCCCACCAGTGGTTACAAAATGAACACTTTATGGTTATCTGGGACATGAGCTCTGCAGGGAGAGGGAGACGCTCAGTGTGGAAAAAGGAGATAAAATAGAGGAAAATTAGAAAAAAACAGATGAAAATGTGTTAAAATAGTGCTGGGACCACTTTTTACCTCCTGTTTTTTTTTTTTTTTTNTTTTTTTTTTTTTTTACCCTTTAAGTGTTAATAATTTAATAAAATTGACAGTTTTTTAAAAATCTATAAAGAAAAGTCCCATGACACACCTCCATGGCTTTTTATTTTCTAATTCTTTAATTGAAGGTTTTTTTTTTTTTGCTGTGTGTGTGTGTGTTTCTTTTGTTAAATTTGAACACTTGTGACCTACAACTATGAAAAGTGGGTAAAAGTCTGTGAATTCTGTTTGACTGTATATCTTGGATTCAGTCTGTAAGTGTAGTGTCCTTGAGTGGGTCACCCTGAAATGTTAGTTTGCCTAGCTCTGTGCACGTGTGTGTGTGTGTGGGGGGGGNCAGATTGTTTGCTGAAGTTTGGGGTGATATCAGTGAGGTGGCAGACATCCATTTATCCCCCGATGCTCCAGTTCAGCCTTCCTCTTCCTCCCATTATCACCACCATCAAACCCAGAGGCTACCACCGTACAAAGCCTCCAAAAAGCCTTTTAGGAGCAAAGTGAAACACTTCAGTGTGTGTGTATTTCTGTGTGTGTACATCTTGGTTAGCTAAGACAGTGTTTGGTTTTTACGGTATTTTATATTTTTCATTCGATTGTTAGTCTGTAAAAGTAGATGAGCTAAAGTTTTTAACTAAATCTAAAGGATGAGGATAATTCAGGTAACCATCTTGTTCCATTCGCATGTCCAGAGTTGAGTGTGTGTTTCAGAAATGCACATCCTCCTGCTGGTCTGGGATCAGATCTCACAAAAAAAAAAAAAAAAANAAAAAAAAAAAAAAAATCATCTCTGTGTAAACCCCAACCTCCTCAGCTTTTGCAGTCAGATTTGGGATTTATTTTGTAAAAGCCAACATTTAATAAATCCCAGGAGTAATTCAAATGTGAAAAGTCTGTCTTAATAAGTTCTTCTCATCTCCTTAACAAGGGAAGGAATGTATGCACACTGGGTGAGAAAATCCACTTGTTTCTGATTCAGGGTCACTTCTTTGAAATAAATTTGCAGACTAATTTCTGTTAGTGTCAAGGAAATGGCTTTTGAAAAGCATAAAGCGTAATTGAATGATCTCACCCTATCTTGCAGATTTCCTTCGCTTATTAAAAAAAAATGAGACTTTATTTCTGCAGTTTGCTAAAATGATTAAAAGGAGGTGAAAAATGGCTTCAGTGTGACTTCTATTCAGTAATACGGCTAATTTGTAACATTCCTTTGCGTACCTCCGCATCAGTCGGGTGGAGATGGAGGAGCGAGAGGCTTTGAGCTGCGGAAGAGGGAATAAAGGGCAATTAGAGGTCACACCCATCCACATTCCATGCAGTTAGCTGTAAAAAATGGTTCTAAATGAAAGAAACCCAGATGTTTTTTTTTCTTTTGTTTGTTTTTGCTCTCATACACACACATGCAGGAAAGCTAGTGCAAGGACACATACAGTATGAACACAACACACACATGTACAGTACAGTCAGGATTAGGGTCAAGCAAGGATGGGGAGGATGAGTGAAATTTAGTGAGAGGCTGAGGAAACATGACGTGTGTGTGCGCATGCGTGTGTGTGTGTGTGCGTTTGTTGTGTCTTTGCAAATGATGATTAAATTTGTTGCACAACTTTTCCATCTGGACATTCTAAATCATCAGAATATGAATGACTCATGTATTTATGACGGAGCAATAACATCCGCACGTGGCAGCATTTACAGAGATTGCATTATTTTACATGAAAGAATTAAAACCCTCCAGTCCCCGTTTCATACTGGATGCAAACTTCCTTTTCACCCAAATCAAATAGTGTGCGTTCTATGTATTTCTCATCGTGTTGACTCCATCTTGCTGATTTAATCCAGTACATTAACTATTTTTCTCCCATAAACCTGTGGGAAGGAGTAAACAAGGTGTGGATTAGTTTGACACTGAATGAATGCAGCAGAGAAAATACTATTTTATAATGTAGCGTGGCAAAGCCAGCTGAAACGTAGGAAATGGAGTTGAAAAGTCTGAATTGAACTGAGTGAAAAAAAGAGGATGTAAGGAAACGGTAAAAGGAAAGTAGAGAGGATGGTAGGTAAAGGAAGGACAATAAAGACGAGAAAGGAAAGAATCAACTCATGTTTGACATAAGTAGATTATTAAAATCCTGCATTCCTCTATGAATGACCAAATTCCTGCTTTAATCAGATTAAAAGCGAGGCTGTTTATGAGGCTTTTTTCTTTCTTTCTTTCTTTTTTTTTTTTTGGAATAAGAGATTTAGGTTACAAAACAGATGAGAAGGGAGAGATTAGTGATGGCTCCATACTCTGCTTTTAATCCACATTGTTATGATGATGATTATCTCAGGTAAAGGTAAAATGGGGCCTACACTACACATGGTGTGCATACAGACAAACCACAGAACGATATTAGACCCACACCTCAGGCATAAAACCAGCACGAGCGGTTCCACAAATCAACATTTCAAAAAGTGCTAAAGAAAAGGTGCTGTGACATAATTAAAAATATGATGCGATTCTCAGAAAAGCAACATTAAAGGACCATACCGGCCATTTTGCATGTTTGAGCCTAATATATTCAATTTTCATACATGTTATGTTACTGACAACCATTTCCCAAAGGATAAAACTGTATTTCAGCTTTAGTGATATTTTGCAAAATCTCTTAATCTTTCAAAATCAAATATTCAAGCGATACACCCACCTTAAAAATTGATGTTTCACCTGCTAATAGTTACACAGCCTTATGAATTCACAGTCATTTAAATTTTTCAATAAATGCAAGTTTTCTTGTGGGACTATATTCCCTGGTGGAGACATACATTCACTCCATGCTTTTTATTGCACTTTAAATACTAAAATTATGAAACCTCAAAAAAACTTAAATATACGTCTTGCTCATGATGATGGATTACCTATCCCAAGAACGTTTCAAGTATCAACAAGTTAATTTTAATAGTATATCAGAATGAACTGAAATCAGTGGTGGTCTGGAAGGTAGGAAAAAAGTAAACTTCTGTGACATTCTCACATCATACATAACACACACATTTTCCCAAATACAGTTAATTTGTGCATTTTATACGCTGAATTCTGTTACTTAAACAACCCTGTGAATATTTTGTTTTTATTTGTATTGTCCAGTTGGATTCACTCTTTTTTTTTTTTTTTTTTNAGTTAAAAAAAAAAAAAGCAAACAGCATTTTGTGTTTTATAAGGTTGATTAATCAGCTGTTGATCATTTAAAGCAGACTCATGATTTAATAACCATACTGCATTGCTCACTTCTGCCATTGGCTTGAGATTCGGAGCTTTTTGGATGCACTCAAAATCCTCTAATCAGATGGAGTCACAGCAGATGCTCTAATTGTGTTGTGTTCAGGGCGATAAGGATTTCACCCCTGCAGCAGCCCAGGTTGCTCACCAGAAGCCCCAGCCTTGTGTCTCCAAGCTGCCCTGTGCTCAGCACATCAACCAGCACATCCACCAGCCCCGCAAGTGAGCCGAGCACACCGGGCTACAACGGCTGCACCAGCTCCATCAGCCAGCCTTCCCGATGGAACCCACAGGATGAAGACATTTCCCACCAGGCACCCATCTCCTATCAATGATCAGAGTAATTTTTGTTAGCCTGTTGCTTTAAAAATGCTAGGACAAATACCCAATACGGATACAGCCATTGTAGAAGTCCCATTTTTATGCATTTGCTGCATTGCGCTGCACTATTGATCCACCCCGAAGGGGGATTGTTTTAAAAATTCTGTAGTCTTAAGGTGGAACAGAAGGGTAGTGGGACTTCTAAAATGGCTGTCATTCAAAGCTGTAACATTATCTGTTAAACTTGATCTCAGATCTGAGTCTGAGGGAAACTTTGACCCCAACTGACTAGATCATGTCACAGCAACCTACCAATCAAGCCAACTAACCAAGGCCACAGCTTTCTACCCATAACTATCTTCACAGACCAAAACCAATCAATAGTTGAACCCCAGTTTTCCATTAAAAAACCCCCAAAAGGAACTCAAAATCAGCTTGATGTGAGTGTATCATTGAAATTGTTGCCAAATCGCATTGGAACAGCATGGTTCAGAGAAAAAAAAACCTAGCAAACTACATGACAGCAACTTAACCAAAATTCAGAGGTAACAAGTGCAGCTTTGACAAGCATTCCATTTGGTCCTCCACATCCTTAATAGAAATGCCCACTGGAATTAGGGTTGCGCCAGTCAGTCAGCTCAGAATCTGTCAGTAGTGACTCCAAATATGAAACAGTTTCATTATTTCCTTCTGAAGGCCGATAGAAGAAATCTTTCAGTGATGCAAAATGTGATCCAGTGTTCTGCAATGAGGGCTGCTGTTATGATCCATCCAACTTCTTGATCCATGCATATTGCCTCGTCCCAGTTTACATTAATGTCTTGACTCAAGGTAACAAGCTATCTAGCCAAATAGCCTGTCATGTAGACTTTTGTGATACCCTCGTCCTGTGTTCCTGCTCTTACCTTTAGCTAACAGACAGATAGCTTGCTGTTGTGTGAATCTCTTTTCGCTGTGTGCCTTGTTGAAGCCGGGTTTTAAGTCTTTTCCTCCATTGTAAGATTTAATGCAAAGTCTCCCAGCAGTGCCTCTTTTCTTAACTCATCTGATTCCCAGTTCTGTCCCATTTGACTGGCATAGAGTCACTTTCTTTTTTTTTTTTTTTTTNAAAAAAAAAAAAAAGGACATTTACTGTCATTCAGCTGCAGGAAATTTTGTATTTGCATTTACACATTTCAAAATGAAAGGAGACGTCATTGCAGATCCGTGAAAGCACTGCTGAGGGGAGAACATTGCATGAAGGTAAAAGCAAGAACATATCAGCTGTGAAGCAACAGTTTGAACATTGATTCTTACATTCCGCAAGACAAAGATAAAAGTGGTGTGGTGTGTTATGCAAATGCAACACATGCAATTTGCTACTGTTTGCCAGTGTACCAGCAGATAGGGTTGGTATTATTTCCAAAAATCCAGGTCAGCACATCCCTAGAACTTACACATATCAACACACAGACACACACACCACCCTTTATCCTTAATCACCCACCCCCTTATACCGAAATGTCATTTATTGCAACACTAAAGTTCAGGTTTCCAGGAAAGAAAGAAATTTATTTTGCCAAGAATTAGTCATTTCCAATGTTAATTTAACTATGTTTGAAAGAAGAGTTTTATTTTTTTTTTGTTTTCAGTTCTTTTTCTTGAGTAAATTGTTCAAATTGTACAAATCTTTAGTCACTGAGTGGACTAGCTGAGTATTAGCTGTGGTTGTCAGTAAATAAAGATATAGACTATCTTGAAACTTTTATTTTCCCTTGTCTTTTTTGTTTTGTTCTCTGGTCTCTTTTCCATTATCGGCTTTGTGAAACGGTTTCCACATCAGTATTATTGAAGGTACATCTAATGCTCTGTAGTGCTTGGTAGTAGTATTTTTATACTATACCTTGTTTATATGAGCATTCCGTTGTGAATTAGCACTCTGCACTCAGGGATCAGGGCTCAGGTGGTGTTTTGAAATGAGACAGACGCATCTCCCTGAGAGCCGTCGCCCTGTTTTGCTCCCTGCAGCTCAAAAACACACAGACACAGAGTACACCAGGTGTTGTCCATGTAATCCATCTTTGCACAAGCATCTGCAGCCAGGTGTTCTGTCAGTTTATGTTAGGCCAATGAACCGTCCCTGTGCAGGCTTAGGTGTTATGAGCCTCTGTCAGGAGGCTTGAACTCCCCATTAAAGGTAAGAAGCTAGCTCCTTCAGTCACCATCAGTCATTCAACTTTTGTCTTACTTGACTGACTGAAAGACCAGAATGTAGAATTAAGCACTTTATATATGTATTATTTCCACAATTAAGGCCAGTTTTCAACCACAAAACACGCCTGCGATGAATTTTTGCAGGATTGCTACAAATGTTTGGTCTTTGATAGGCAAATACATGGTATTAATACTGCAAACATTGAATTTGGTGCTACAGATGTACAGTCTGGTGCAGTGGTTACATCAATCCTCGTCATCAGCAGAGGCAATTGTGGCATTTGTTGTGCAGTTCTCACTGCAGGAACACTTTGGGGAACTTTCTTTCAATACATACCAAGCACACAGGACCTGTTTTGATATTGGAACTACAGTTATGCTCTCCAAAGGTTTAGAAACTGTTGGGTAGAGCTTATAATTGCTAACCCCAGCCGAAACAAGCAAACAACTGCCATTATCCACATTTAGCTTGTTATCGAGAAGATGGAAAAATTCACGGTGATCAGGTTCAAGTACTTCTATATTTATGAAGATGACATCCAGTGAGACTATTAGTCGTCAATCGAAATGAAAAAAATATTTTAAAAGTTCTCACTGCATTTAACTTGGAATTTTAAAAAATGAAGTCAGATAGGAGGAGACTTCACTTGCTCTAATTCCCCTAATCTTCATGGTCGTGTGTGATGGATGGAAGTGCCGTGGGAAGGAAACACTGAGTTTCTGCATAGTTCAATTTAAATTTAGTCCTGAAGTTTAGTCTGAAGAATTTTTATGGTGCCTTTTTGCCAAACATTTAACACCATAGCAGTTTATTTATACTCTAGCCTCTGTGTGGGTGTGAGTATTTTGTTAGAAAGCCAACCTGCAGAAACTGCATGCCAATAGGCTGATGAACGTATCTAACAGCGTAATTTATAGTTTGGGCTGAAAGTTGCTGAATTTTCTCTTCCAACACTGTAAAAATCAAAACTGTCAAGGTTACGGAGTACCAGCTCATTCTGGTTTAGGACCACTTTGCTTTATTAAGACACTGTGGCCTTAAGTATACACCAGCTGTTGTCTATGTAGTCCTCCTGAACATTAAGACCAGCTTCAACTAGCTGAGACTGGCCATGTCTGTGACTGTCCTGTCTGAGACCTTTCCATTATCTGTCTTTTCACCCATGCTATGGTTTACTCAGTCAACAGAGGCCAGTGGGAGGAACAAGAATTTTAGTCATGTGGTTTATTTTGTATTTGCTCATAGCTATTTCTGATAAGGCAGCTGAACTCTGGTTAAAGCTACTGATACTGGCTCCAAGTTTGCCAAAACCAAGCATCTTTCTCATCTATTTCCTTATTATTTGTTCAAATATTCCAATCATCCTGTATGTGTTCTTCTCCGAGAAATATTCTAACAGCACAGTGAGAGCACATTTATGAAGCAACCTATTCTCACTTCTGTAAGTCTGAAAATGTGTATGGGAAAGTATCACGCTGTACTTTTATCAGGTTTTTATTATCATATCCCCAGAGAATTTTTATGTAAATTAGATGCTCTCTACAAAGTTTTCTTCACTTTTTTTTTTTTATATCAGCGAGAGCACTGTCAAGTGAAGTTAATTTTTAGTTCTCCCATTGTACATAATGCTGATGCTGATTAAACAGAGATGTGATCATTTATTCCTGTTTTTTAAATGGAATTCATGAAGATGCATTGCCTTTATCCTTGATTACATCACAGAATAGTAAAAATAAAATTACATTTCTATAACTTTCACACCTTTGTCAATTAGATCAATTACAGCTATGCAGTCCTGGACTAAATCACCATTCATTCATTCATTCATTCATTCATTCATTCATTCATTCATTCATATTTACTTAATTGCACATATAAATGCATGGATTTATAGTTGTAATTAAAACTATCTATTTTGTATTATTCAGGAATTTGGTTTAGGACATTTTCCATCATCCATTTTGGTGTAGACCCACAGTTTATGGTGTGATTATTACCCTGTCCAGCAGTTAATGATAATATTATTTCACATTAGTTGCTGTAGTTGGAGTCAAAAAGATCTAATTTTAACATGATTCTCTGACAGAAGTCATATGGAGGCCGCTGCTGAGTGCATGCCCCGACTGTATCAAGGCATCTTCGGCATTTAAATTAAAGACTAATTGATGATCTAATTTCCTCATATTTGAAGAAAACAATGTTGGCATGCACAAATATCTTTGTATTCACAAAACTGCAGAGTATTCAAAACATTAACATTAATAGGAATGCCATTGCATCACGTGTTTTATTCACATTCTTATCCAGCCAACTCAGATCACATGCATTTGGTATAGTCAAACTCCTCTTTGTTACTTTGGATTTCCTTTGGTATATCCATCCTTGATTTCTAAAGTAAGTATGGCTATATCTGATGCGCTGTTATTATTTTTTTTGATAAATTGATTTGCAACAAACATTAGAGAAAATAGTTTTGTTTTATGAAATTTTGAAATGTGCTACCAAAACCAACCAGGAGAGGGCCCCAACTCAGGATTGCCAATGTTTAGTGCTGATCTTATCTGAGTCTTAGCCTGTAGCGTCAGAGGATGACGAAAGAGCAGTTACAAGTCTGTTTACTTGCCTACATCACAGTCTCTGTGGGGGATTTGGGTCTGTGTGAGGAGGAAGAGGAAGGAAACCAGCCTTGTAACGCTTTATAATCTCAGGTTACAATCTGCCAGTAGATTTTTCAGATACCATGATGACCTAAATATTATCTGATGCATTTAGGCCTAATAGGTTTCTCTCTCTCTCTCTCTCTCTCTCACACACACACACACACACACACACACACACACACACACAATCCCATTACACACACATACTCCTTCCTCACTCAGGGCAAATTTAAGATATGAACTGTCAGAACACAAACCCATCCACCTATAATGCACAAACAACTCAGTCCTGATCAGGATTTAATAGATTTTTGCAAATGTCATCATGTGATAGATGTCAAAGTATCTCAAAAGTATGCTTTTATGGTCAGCCAGCATATAATACCACACAAAAAAAATTGAGCTCAGTACTATATACAACTGCTGGTCTTGATACAGCAGTGCAAATAAAAAAATCCATTTTCATGTTAACTATTCTCTTTTGTTAATATGGAATGTTAATGCTCCAACCACTTAGGGTTTGTTAGTTGTAGAGTTCAAAAAATGTGTCATTTTCTCATCCTTTGTCGGATTCAAATTACTTTTACTCAGGGCGGAATAGACGCAGATTGCCACTCTGAAGTCAATGAAGTTTATTTGAAGAAACGATTGGCTGCGTCGTGCCCTTCTAACCCCTTAGCAACTCATCAGCATGTATATTAGACACACACTCTTGAATTGCACTTAAACTGCAACTGCCAAGAGGAGTTAGGACCGTGAAATTGTGCTCTCTAAAATCTCGACAATGTTACATCACTGCTTTTCCCTTGGCTCTGAGTTTCACCTCGTGGCTATTTTTTTGTACCATTATTTTCACTTTTCTAATGTTAAAAGAGGGAGCTGACCTCTTGCCCTATAACTGGTTACCAGTTTTTATCAGAAGTTCCATATATTTGGGATTATCGCTTTACTCATTGTGCTGTCCACATCAACACCTGGTTTCTCAAAACTGTCATTAATTCTAAGCTAATCTCTTTTGTTGTTGTTGTTGTTGTTGTTGTTGTTGTTGTTGTTTGATAATGCCACTAATGCTAAATCTAGTTTTCTACAAATGTAATAAAGACAAGCAAAGAAATCCCATTATTTGCTTTCTAATTTTACTTTCAAACATAATACAGCTGGGGCATTAGAAATGATAAAAGTAATGAGAAAGCATCAATATTTGGCTCATTCATAACCACATTAAAAGTCATGGTTAGCTGAAGAACAATAATCCTTCCCCTCACACATACCCTGTATATGCCATGAACCCGTATGGAATACAAATTCATAAAATTTACTATCTCATTCACCGCATGGTAGTTTATCACAAATATAACCAGTGTTAATGTGGTTTTGCAATGTAAACATTCTCCCCATATGGTAAGATTTTTAAGTGTTACATCACAATAGTGTTCTACAATTCAGTCTAGGTCTCAAATAATAAAATTGGAAAAGATAATCTTAAATTATACTGTATATCAGCATGTTAAAATGTCCATTAAGAAAACATTAAAGGTGCTTGTCAAAAAAGCATGAAAGACTCTAATATAAAATACGTATTCAAAATACATTCATAGGTTGGTCATAATAAAGCAAAAAAAAAAAAAAAAAAAAANTTTTTTTTTTTTTTTTTTTTTTAATCTTTCTTGGTCAATATGACATGCCCATTATTTGTCTCCATGGAATATTTCCATGACATTATCCCATATCATCTTTGATAAATTGCTCCCACCTTTTAGGCAGAAACATGAGCATCTTAGTCCAAGACTGTTAGTTTAAGTATCTTGTGGCCTATCTCACTATAAAAATACCGCTGGCATTGAGCACCCGAAGCATAACAAAATATAGACTTGGCTCTTTGACTGCATTAAAAAGCAATAAATACAAAAAAATAAATTAGCTAGAAACATTTCAAGTATAAAATCCTCTGGGCATTCACTGTCTGTCTTCACAAAGGACACTGAGCATCATTAACTGCAGTTCAATTAAGGATGAAAATCTGTGCAGGCAACAGCAATCTATAGTTTTCTGTCCTTTGTAACACTGCTGTTAATTTTCGGCTCACCCTGAGGACACCATAGGAGAACATTAGAGCCAAATCTGTCAGACAGTGTGTCTTGTTGAGCATAAAGCCCCTGAATCACCAAACCTCCCCCTCCTGCTGGATTTCTGGCCGCACTACTTCATCAGAGGAGTGATATCATTTCCTCTTCCCTGCAGCAAGGTGTCTTTTGGTTACTGCCTCCAGCTTTCTCTTCTCAGCCTCTTCAGCTTTCTTCCTTTCTTCTTTCAACTCCTTGTACCGCCACTTTGGGATCTGTAGCAAGTCCCCCCTCCCTCCATCTTTACTACTGCTCTTACTACTGATTTTTTCTGGTACGTAGGTTGCAGTGGGGGCTTTGGACACCCTCACCTTGGGGATGCTGAGCCCTGGCCTGATACTGCTCCTCCTCCTTAACACCGTGTGCACAGGTCGCAGGCTGAGTCTTCGCAGTTCGAGGGCGTTGCCGTGAAACTTCACGTCCACGGCAGAGCTCACCTGTTGAGGCACTAGGCTCTGAGACTGAAGGCTGGCCCTGTGGTCCGTTGAGCCCTTGGTCACCACAGTGATGCATGAGTTCTGGAGGGGTTTGCGGTAGCTCTCTTTCCTATCACGGTTGATGGTGCGGAGCTCCTGGTCACACTGCTGGCAGATGATTTCAGGAACTGCACAGCGCCATTTGCCCACACTTGGGGGACTGTCAGGACATACCTGTAAGATTATTAACAATCACAGTGTTGTTCGGAAAAGATAATAGACCGGTCATAACAGCATTTAGATTTAGTAGTGCTATAATTGGCAATGACATCATGTCCAATGTGGGGCGAGTGTATAGTTTTCATGTTTGAGCCCAATAAATACTACCTGCATACACGTGACATTACTGCCAACAATTTTCCAAAACCCTATTTTAGTTTTTGTGATATTTTGCTAAATCACCTAATCTTTCAAAAAACAAATGGTCAGCTGGTACACCCATATTAAAATTCAATGTTTTTCCTGCTAACATTTAGAGAAGTTTGCAGAAGACACAATTGCTTTAATTTCTCATAAAAGCCATCTTCTCCTGGGATTATATTCCCTGGTGGATACATTTTTTTCTGTGTATCTTCGTATTGAAACGCTAAAGTTACATTACTTCAACAAAATATTTTATATATGTCTTGTTTTCTTTGATGGATTACCTATCACATTTCAAGTGTCTATAAGTTGATTTTAATACTGGATATAAATACTGCAATGAAATGAAACCAATGGCAGTCTGGAAGATAGGAAAAGCAATTAACAAATTTACCACTTCAGCAGTATGTTTTAGGAAATGGCTGGCATGTATGCACTTCATATTTTGCAACCTGGAAATCAACAGATTAAAGAAAAGAATAAAAAATTGTAGATTAGCATTATTTTTGAAGGCCTTGCCATGACACACCCACACAGGTGTTTTCAATTATTTGGCTGACTAGACCTCTTTTCAGACTGTGTGGGTGTAAAAAGACCTTGCTTGATTGACTGACTCTGCTGTGGGCCTTTTTATATTGAAATATACAATAGTTGCAACTGTGTGATAAAATGCTTAATTGATTAAGACTGTTGGACATTAATTTTTCAGCAAGCTTGCATCAAAATCCAAAAATCAGTTCTTTTTGAATTTTTAATCCTGCGCCATGTGTCCAGTGACATCATAAAGGCTCAGACCAATTAGGTTTCAGGTCTGCACGTGCTGCCCCCTGTCTGTGACTGCATGTAATTAACCCAGAAAAACAGGCGTAGGTGCTGCTAATCACACTCAACTTCACTGAAAAAGTTTGATTTGATGAAGAAACCGGCGTCTGAAATTCTAGTTTAAAGACATTTCCACGTTTTTGATTAGAATGAAGAGGGCATACTGGGCTCTGCAATGACAGGAAGAGGACTTCATTTCAAACTGTTCCAGTAACGCAAGTCACTAAATTTACAGACTTGCTAATTGTTTGTTGTTGTGGTGGTTGTTATTTAAATGATTTATATATTTAATGTATAAATTTTAAATAAAATTAAAACTAAATTTAAATAAAAATGTTTAAATTGCAAATGTGCTGCGTGTATGACAACATGCAGTGTATGTGATACCATCCTGCTTTTTGTAGCCACACACAGAACTTACTGTTGTTTTGTAGTTATGAAGCTTGCGAATGATATTTGGTTGTCTGTGGATTTTTCTGTCTTGTGCGTTGCTGTATAAATCTAATATTAACTGCTGAAAATTCACGGTCACAGCATTTGTTGATTGGTGCAGTAAAAGATGGCTTCAGATTATAGTTGGTCTGTGTTGATCACAACTTTGCGGACAGTTTGCTACTGTGGTTAACATGCTGTTTATTTGTAAGGTTAAATGATTCATCTTTGGGCTCCAAGCCTTTTTACGCACGGAACTTGACTGTGCAACCAAAACATGGACTAGGCTATTTTAGGCATGCAGTTATTTATTTATGAGCCCATACAAAAGTCAGTGGACTTATACATCATGATATAATGTGCGAGGCTTTGTACATGGTGATCGATTTATATTTAATGAAACTACAATATCTACAGTTGGACTTGAAGTTTGTTTACCTCAGCAAATCTGAAATCTTTAGTCTAATCAACCAGAATAATTTAAAACACTTGTGTGGATGTGCAGGGCCTTTTCTTTTCTTTTCTTTTTTTTCCCCTTTTCTTTTTTTTTTAAGTATTGCACAGGGGTAAGCACATAAATAACTTGCTTTACAGCAATAACAGTTATTATTACCACAATAATATAATCAGTATAGCTCCACATCAGTTCTGCAAAGAATAAGAAGCAACTTGAAATGATGAATGAGTATTTTTTTTTTTTTTTTTTTTTAATCCTATGAATGTTGCTGATTGGCAGTAAGAAATTACCATATATCACTACTACATATTATCTCATCTCAATTCTTAATTCCGGTTTTCACTTTGTACAAGAATGAATGACAGCAAATTGGTCCATCTGAAGACAGGAAAATGACCAGATTTTTCCAGCTATGCTGAATATGTCTTGGTACCACCAGGAATGATTTAGAACACAATCTAGAAGATTGCCATCAATTAAAATAATCCTTAATTATTCTAAAGACTATTACACCACTTAACTCACTGCATATTATGCAATTTTGAAAAAATGATTGTTGGTGTGTGTGAAGGAGGAGTCATTCCTATATTCTCAGGGCCCTATGTTCCCCTTCTCCATATAGCACAATAGAGCACATAATGGGTTAGGGTTTGGGTTAGTTTGTTAACACATACTTAATGTGTTAACAGAATATTGAAATGGGGAACACAGGACCCTGGGAACATAGATACGCTCCCCTCTAAAGAGCTTGGACATTACAAACTGGTGTAGTCTGTAGTCTGCTGTATAATGTTCTTTCAGAAATGATGAACACTGAAAGAATGGATAATAAACGGCAAACAAATATAAAACATGAAAATGCAGTAATATAAACAATATAATCTATAGAAGCAACAAACTCTTCTCTCACCGTTTGGCATGCTACAGCAATGAAGGGGCTCCTCATGGCAGTCGTAACACAGACCAAGTGGTCAATAACACCATTGTCCTCCGGGTTGGTAACGTTAGTGATGTTAAATATATTCCGTACAGTGTCCGACAGGCGCTTCAGACAGCCACGTGGCTCCCGGGCTTTAGTCACCAGTGATGCAAGTGGGGGCCATTCTAGACTGGAAGAGCAAGTTGAGTATAAATCAACTGTGCTGAAGTGCTGACAATTCAAAATCATAAAGTACTGTAAGTATCATGCTTTGACAGGCCACATTAATGTATCGTGTATGTTCAGGATTAAAAAAACTATTTTCAAATAGTGTAATCATATCAAAATATATCCCAGCATGTATAGAGTAAGGTATTGGAGTATGTTGAATAAATAATAGAATGAAACCATTTGAGAAAGAGGCTTATCAGTTTCGACTGAGCCTGAGCGATGGACTGATCATGTATTAAGGATGAGATATGGGACATTTTCAGTAGATAAGGCAAAAATGTGTGAATGATCTGATTTCCAAAACTCCAATCAACATCAGGGCTTCAGTGGCAGGACAAAAATGAGAAAATCACAAACTGAATCATGCAGCTTCTTCCTGCTGCCTCTTGAAAGCGGTGAGGTTTTTTTCGTGGCTAACAGTTTGAACTCACAGCAGGGAATTCAGAAAAAGCAGCGATGGAAAGCAGTCAGAAACGCTGACTAATGCTGGCAGTGTTTGAACACTCTAGTCATGCGATTGAGACAAAATCATCTGTCCATTACATGCTTCTCTTTCTTGGAACAGCCGGCATGTTTAAAAATATTGCCAAGTGGCCATGAGATATGTCACCGCTTCAAATTTCATCAAAATCTAATATAATCAATGTATTGCACAACAGCAGATGAAACACAGCTGTTTTACCTGTACGTGTCACAGAACTGGTGGGCACAGGGTCGTTCCACAAGGCGTGACATCACCCAGGCAGTTTCGTAACGGCCTGTAAACAAAGCCCACTCCCTGGCAGTAAGATGGCGCCCAAAGTCCTTCGCATTCAAGTCGGCTCCTGATGGAGACAGAGACAGAAGTACTGACTGAGTTTGTGTGCATGCCAACAAATTCTGCCAAAGATGTCCTCACCATCATTTTCAATTCAGCCGATTTCTTGCTTAGCAGTGCTCTTATATTTCAGAATCAAGTGTCTCAGATTCACACTTATGCTACGAAAAAAAAAAAAAAGCAATCCTCTAATATCACAGATCTGGATCATCAACAAAACCTAGTCAAATGTTCCTTGACCCAAGAATGATATGTCTACTAAATTTCTTGAAAATGTGTTCATGTGTTCTAATTACAGAGTTACAGACAGCGGAAAGAACATCTTGTGTAGATGAAATGAGTGAAATCAGTCCAAAATTTCAAGAATGTAAAAAAATACTAGTGCGTTCCTGATACCAATTTGTAGTCAAATCCGAGCTTAAAAATCCTTCTGTGACTGCTTGCTCTTGCTCTTAATCGGGCTCCTTGTGTAATTTATTGCATTTTTGGAAACTACATAAAAGAAGCAATAAGAGAACGGGTGTTGTCATTTTCCCACGTCAGTATGGTAGCCATCTTGTATTTCTTTGAGGATTTCTCAGATTCTGGACGAAGTCAGCTAAATGCGCTGACACCTATACTGAGCCAGAAAATCAAAGGATGCTAAATAGAAGAAGGTCCAGAGGATTAAAATAATAGTTTATGGCAGTCTCCTTGGACTATGAAGAGCAGAGAATGGAAATACACATTTTAAAATCAGCTTCAGATTAGTTCATCTGAGATTTTGATTGGGTAATAAGAGTTATCACATTTTCAGGCCAAGTTGATTTAAAAAAAAAAAAAAAGGTTACAGTGTGCTTTATACAATAATCAGGAGTTATGTAGCTTTGTATTATCATGATTTTCTTAATGTTAACTCTGTTAGATATTTCATTAAAGGTTTCTGGTTTGCTGTATCTGAAGATTACCTCACATCCAAAATAACCACTAACAAAATTTGCTGTGTGCATTGTGGAAACTTTGACAATTTACCAATGGCAAAGCGTCCTTAAATTTTGTACATTCAACATTTGTCTAAACTAGGTTACATTCACACACACATCCCTCACCTGCCATCATGAGTGAACGCACACACTCCACCCGGCCCTGTATGGCCGCCTTCATCAAGGCGGTAAAGCCATGACAGTTTCTCCTCTCTAAGTCCAGACCAGAGAAATAATTCAGCAGGTAGTTGGTGATTGTTATGTGACCTTGGAGAACAGAGAAAGGAATGGTTGTTAGGTGACAGTACAAAGCGTGTGTGTGTATTGTCTGTGTATGCTTGTGTTGTGATGGGTCTTACCTGCCTGAGCAGCAGTGATGAGTGCAGTGTTTCCCTCGCTGTCCTGCCAGTTGATGTTCAGGTACGGACACTGTGACAGTGCTATGACGACGTCGACGTAACCTTGGTAACATGCGACCAGCAGCCCTATCTGAGTCAGAGAGCGACAGGACAGGAAATAGAGATAAATGAGTTCAACAAAAGGAGGAAAAGAGAGAGTCCGAAATCAAGAGTCGGCAAGAATCGCTGGGAAAAACAGGAGATGAAGCTAAACTGTGGTAAAGTACTGATGCATAGGAAGTGGCGTGAGGAAAAATATGATGCAGCAGAGTCATAAGGATTCCACAACACCAGGGGACCTTTGTGCATTTTCTAAAACTAACATCAGTTAATAAATACAACATCTGTTGTGTTTTCGTGGAGAACCGTGGTGAACTCAGTGGAAAAATAATCATCTCTCTCTCTGATTATGTGTACTTTCTGTGCCTCTGTGTATTCACGCCGCTTGCATGGGAACACTTTTATGTGTATAGGTACTCTCTGTGTGTGTGTGTGTGTGTGAGTGAATACTATGCTGAGATTGTGAGTTTATGCGCGTTTTTATGTTAGCCTGGAAGTGTGTGTGCCTGGAAACTCCTGTAAAAGTTGGGTACTTTCTGGAAAAGGCGTGCACTTCACCAGCCAAGACAAACAAGTTTACTGGGGGGGAGGGGAGGTAAAAGGAGAATTCAGAATCACAGAGTTCTCAGCTGACATATCACACTGTATCTGATATGTCTTTTTCACTAAATGGGTCGGAGCATTAGTAGATATACACTGGTTTGGCATAGACATCTTTACAGGGAGGCAAAGAAGTTCATAACTTATTTTTTCTGTGTGTCTGTCTTATTCCCTCAAAGCTCTACGCACACATCTTAGGCACATGAAAAAGTGACTTGAAAAGTGCTTGAAAAATAATATGAAAATGAAAAAGTTCTAAATATAAAAAGACCTACTATTAAGAGTAAACTTTATTTTTCTACTGACACTAATGCAGAAAAAATAAATAAATAAAAGGCACTCAGAGCGCATACCTCTGCCAAAGCCAACAAAATCAGCCCATTAGCATTGATTTTATATAGGCTTTTGGATCCTGGATCCAGAATATGATTTGTACAACCTTGAAAATTTAATAATTTCTTTCTCTCGGTATTATCCAAATCAATGTAGGACACTTGTTGGCCGATTGATCCAGTCAGGCTACCCACTCTGCAGAATGCCGCCGTGTTGTGTGACTGTGTTTAAGACTCACAACTCCACTCATCAGAAGGCAAAGATGTTTTCAAATTGTTTGATTTTGTCGAGCAGAACGACAGCCTGGCCTTGTAATGTTGAATGGGCAGTTGTGTAGTTTGAACTAGAGGTCATCACGTGTTTACTTGGTTCCTAGGAACCAAGACCAGGATCAAAGTCAGGCTGGGCCAAATTATGTGACGTGTAGAGGGTCCCATGCTGTTGCCACAGGTCTCGGGTCGGTGTCAATATGTGTTATACCCGAATGAATCCGAACAGACTCACCATCAGCTTTGATCACATGGTGTGTCACAATCACAGCAGGGGTACATGGAGCACAAGTACATGCACTTTTTGAAGTGAAATGGAGAGCATGAACTGAAGTCTGTCGACATGAGGAACCGGTGGAAGGAAAACCTCCTTGATAACTGGAGGCTCATTATGCTGCTGCCAGCGTTGATGTTCTGAGTCTGTTCCAGTTGAATACATTTTACATAGGGTCTAACTACTCTCAGGCCTGTTTTGAATAGGGTCCAACTGTCCTTGCATCCCTTGGGTTTTGGATAGGCTGTTTTTTTTTTTTTTTTANTTTTTTTTTTTTTTTTAAATTAGTTTATCCATGTCCAAATCAGTCCAAATTGTCCAATGACCAAAAGATCAGTCCAAAATTTTGAACTCGTGAAAACCTCTGTGAACCTTTGCTTTGGCAAAGATGAACAATCTCCTGCTGCATCCTGAGCTATAGAGTTGGTGACATGTTGATGAAATGGTCATGAGATGTTTTGTCTTTGCTCAGAGGTGGTACTTGGTTTATACTGATGGATTTTATGGAATTCACTAGTGCTGGCACAGGTCCAGATAACTATCTCATTTAGACACACACAGACTCTCTCTCACTCTCTCAGACACACACATACACAAACTCTTGGCAGCCCTCCAGCCTTGCTGTGATGCATTTTAGCAACATGCCCCACCGCATGTCTGGAACAATGTCAGTTGTCAGAAAGTGCCCTGTTTTCACGCACACACACACACACACTAACACACAAGTGTTAAATATTTTTTTACCTTTACTCTCAGGCTCTTAACACACCTCTGTTACACATGCAGGAATATTTGTTGCATTTATCGTGCTTTATTTCAATCTGCACACTTTTTACGAGTAGCTGCTGATAATATTGGCCACCATCAAAATCAACAAAATAATAAAAAAAATATATATATATCATGCACAGGCTGTATAAAGTGCACTTTATACATTCACACAGAATGGAAAGAGGGTAATCATGTACTCCACAATATTACCCACACAATGACTGTGAGACTAAAGGGATAAAAATAACAGTACCTGGCAGGCTGACAGCAGCTGGAGATAGACCGTTGCGTATTATATAGTTATCTTACTAAGCAGAACATTTACACTCAAGGTCAATGGGTTCAGATCTATTCTCTTTTGTTGTGGCAATCTTAGCACAGAGACACATATGAAAGCTGGTCAACAATTAATAACCCTCAAACAGACACACACACACACTCAGCTGATTTTCTAAGTAATCTGAAGAGTATCTAGAGCCAGAAATAGAAAGGCTTAGCTTTATCAGTCACTTCATGAGAGAGAGAGAGACAGAGTGAGACAGATAGAGGGACAGAGAGACAGACAGAAAGACATTTATGTACTCTGCATCCTACAGGTGATTCCTGTATGTGCAGGTAGTGTGTTACTGTTGTAATAATTAGTTCTAAGAAGAAAAGCACCGTACACAGTGTAGCCCTTAAATTTCCTTACAGACACATAAATACAGGTTTAATCTGTCTATAATCCCTGATTATTTTATGAAGTGAAATCTAATTAAATAGTTATTGTTATGTTGCTTTCAAAAAAATCCGCCTTGGGTTTAATTCAGTTAAAAAATAAATGTTGAATGTCTGCTCATGTGCTGCAATATTCTCATTCTGCTGCTGCTGAAACATTCAAACAAACAAATAAAAAGCTGCATTTATAAATTTGTAATGTAATTGAGCTTTCTTTCCATTCTCATCCTGCATGCCAGGGTTGGAGGTTGCCTAACAACAGCATCCAGTGTGAAATATTTGGATAAACAACATCTACTATCATTGTCTGACTTCCTTCTTAGTTCTCAGATGAGGATAATAGTCTCACTGCATAGAAGAAATTGAAGGATCACATTTGAATTTCAATCCTAAAAACCACCAGACTCCTGCAGAAAACTTTGAGCACTGCTGCCTGACATTACGTACAAAATGTCGCATTCATTTTACATTGTGCAGCACTTCAAAGACACACAGTAGTAGGCTATGATGTCAATAACCTTCCTGTTAACGTTGTTGTGTCTGCAGCTCTGTATTCATAAGGCTGTATCAAATCAGATGTGTATGACTGTCGCTTTGATTTTTCCACTCATCTGTATTTGCCAGCAGCATCTGGTTCGCTACCATCTGGTTTGGCCAAATTTCTGTCTCTCTCTCCCTCATTTGGTCTGTCTGCCTGCCTGTCTGATGGTCGATCTCTCACCCTCATTGAAAGCCTGTTGTATTTGTCCTGATTTCTCAAACGAGCTCATGTGATTCTTTTTTGTTTGTTTCTTTGGGGGGGANTGCGCATATGTTTAATTTGACTGTGAGAGAGTGTGTCACAGTCAGGCATGGTGGCCTCAATCGAGTTTATTGGATTCTGTGTGAGTGTGTGTGTGTGTGTGTATGTGTTTGAGTCCTCGCGAGCATAAGTAATCCAGTTCACTGAGAGGGACACATGCACACGCACACACTCCTAAACAGGGTCAGAGTTGACTGAGGACATTTATTTCAATATAATTCATAATGTGAAAAGCTACAACTAACACACCAGCATATAGTCATAAATATAATTATAAGTTGTATTCATACAATGTTGTATAGAAAATAAATGTGGCTGTATATGACCTACTGTACATAATGATCTGCCATTGCTGAATTTAGTAACCTGGGTTCTGAGGGGACATGATATGGTTTTTGTTTATGCCAACAATGCCATTGTTTGCATAACTTATTGTTTTATGATTATGACCGTGATTCAGGTTGTGATGAAAATCCCAGCAATATATTAACATAAAGCACAGTGCTGATACTTGGCAAAGGCTGAAACGGGCAAAAAGGACTTTGCAGGGAGATTCAAATATGACTCTAAAATATACTGGAAAATACATGTATTTATAAATGACATTTTAAAACATTAATCTTTGATACTAAAAATGTCTGAATCAGTCTTGACTTTTGAGTACAATACTCATCAATATTTAAAAGTTTTAAAAAATAAAATTCTATTTGACATATCAGCAATTTTTTTTACAAAAATCCCTGATATCAGATTATTAGTTTATATATATGTGTGTGTGTGTGTGTGTGTGTGTGTGTGCCGAGGCAGGACATATAGTTAAAAAATCTTGATTATCTGTTACCACAAATATATGGTAACATAATTTTTTTTTAAAGTAAACTTCATTGGAAATCAAATTCAATACTCAACAATATAAAAATAAAAACAAATTAAAAAAAACCCAAATATATTAAACCTTAAGTACAACAAATATACAAAATGCAGCCTATAAATCATGCATGTACTGCAGCTTCTTTGCCAATCTACATGTTAGGTATAACATGTACATTGTATATCTGAGATCCACTCAGATGTACAGGTATATCTGAGTGGACACCTTATTGTACTATTTTCCCTTTAAAACTGTTAGAATTGTGCAGCAGCTGGTGAAAGCAGAAACTCGTACCACCTTCAGGGTTCAGTCGCATTTGTTGCCAAACATGCACCCTGCTGACAAGCCTGTCAGTGAAACACAGAATACCTGTTCTGTAACTGACCCTGACCTCTGACCTCTCTGAAGATGCCACATGAAAAAAGATGTAACATGTTATCTTGTGTTATAATGTGCATGTGGTTTATAAGTCTACAAATTATAATTATTTAATGGGTATATTCATGTTAAAGTCTGATTTCTTATCGACTCCACTCACAGTTTGTGAATTAATTCTAATCTTCCCAACTTTTATTTTGGTAACTGTATAGACTCAATTCACAGAGCTTCTCTATTGTGTTTAAAGTGCCAAACCTCTTCCTACAGACTGTGAAGCGTAGAAAGGGAAATGGTGTAAGCGTGGCCAAATCCAACACCCTTCTTTGTCTTACACGTTACGCCGTCAAGCTGTGTGTTACATCAGGATGTTGACATCTGTGTCAGGATGTTAAAGACACATGCAGATACACTAATGGATGTTACAGCCTCATTGAAACTTGCTTCCAATTATTGTGTTTTGGCCCATATGCACATCCTGTAAGTAACATGGCAAAGTGGACGGTGAATACAAAGGTACACACTTCATGGTAAACTTGTACTTATCTGTTTATCACTCTGGGTCTCTGTGTTACTGAGTGAGACATACATATGATTTTGTGGCACTCGTCAAATGAATCCCTGGCCCCAAGCCACTCTTACTCTGCTTGAAACATTTGCATGTGTGTGTATATATCCCTCTCTCATAGGTAATATTCCCATGAAGACTCAAACACAAACAAATGGTATCCGTGTGCTGCTAAGAAATGGGAGAAGAGAAATTCTGGTATTCCAGTTAAGTATTTCCTATATGCTTCCTTCCCATGACCTCCTCACTGATTACAGAAACAGGGAGGAGAGGTGATGAGAGACAAATTAGAGTTCATTGCCTGCTTATTCAATTATTATTAGCAAAATGTCCAAACGAATGAAATCTAGAGTATAGCATTATGGATTCAGCTCTGTGCCTGCAGGCTGCAGCTCTTTGGCATGCCAGTGAAGCCATACTAACGAGTAAAGGGAGAAATGCTTCACATGCATTGCTGATAAATGTTTTAATAGTTTTCAGAACCAGCAGCAGCAGCTTTGATAAAGCAGAAAAATATAAAATTAGTTGGGTTGTTATATTTAAATAGACAAAAATAACTGAAATACTCAGTGATTAACATGAAAAACAAGACAATCAGGTGGATTCTTTTTGATTTGTCACCTTACATTGTTGCTGTTGAAATGGTCTTTTTTTTTTTTTTTTTTTTNTTTTTTTTTTTTTTTTTTTAATAAAATGTCCTGGTACAAATTGGCTGAATATTAACCCTAACAAGCAATTGTTATTCTGGACAGTAGAATTAATGTTAAAATGTGTCTTGTGACTGTTTAAACTTAAAGAATACTAATGTCATCAGGTTAATGATTGTGTGTTCACCCACTGACTCCCACAGCAAAACTGGATCACATTTGCAAAACCAAATGGGTGCAGGCCTCTTCACTGCTAAATCAATTACTGCTCATTAATTCTTAAAAAAAAAAAAAAGCAACAACAACAAACTTCTAATAAAGAAGTGTGAAGCTCAAAAAGCTCAGAGGGAGTTTGGAAAGAACTTGTAGAGTCACAGTGGGCTGTATGTTACACTCTGTGACTCTGTCCTGCTAGGCTTCATACCCTGTTATTCCTGTCTGTCTGCTTCACCTCCTCCTCCGTCACCCCGTCCCGGATCATGATCTGGACGATAGAGGCGTTGTTGGTGCAGCACGCCTGGAAGAAAGACAGCGGTTCCGGGTCCACCGGAGATGGCGTGCGTTCCCAGTCCGCGAACGCATCATCCGGCGGGTAGAAAGAGTCATCCGATATAATACTTCGACAATCATCCAAGTGCTCAAAGTCAACTTCTTCGAATTCAAAGTCTTCCTCCCCCTCTTCGTCATCTTCCTCGCCATCCTCTTCACAGGAGCCCAGGTAATCATCATCCTCAAAAGTGGACCGCGGCTCATGGTTTATAACCGGGTGGATTTGGGCGATGTTGCCACCGGCTTTCTGCTGTTGCTGAAGCTGCTTGAGCCAGACCGACGCGCCTCCTCCATCCCTGTCGTCCGTAATCAACACCATCTAATCCCCTGTTTAGGTTACTGTCCTTGAGGGGAGAGAGAAGCCTGGGACGGGGGGCGTGGGCATGGGACCGGCAGTGTCTCCAAAACCCAGCGTGGAATCAAACTATCGCCCCAAAAAAGTCACTTACATCGCATATGGTAGCCAAAACTATAGAAACTCCATGTTTAGTTGCGCCGGTTCTCCGCGCCTTTACGCATTACGCAATTGTGCTCACCCGAGCCAAAAACATCCCAAGGAGTGGAGATCTTTTTACGCACCATTAAAATGAAACTAAGGTGGAGTTTCAGTTGTCCGGTCCAAGAGCAGATGAACGGAAATAATCTGGTCTGTGATGAAGTGGAGTTTGTGAAAGTAAGAGTTTGCGCACAACCCGGTCAGGACCGTCCCACGCAGGGCGGAGAGAGATACAGTCGTCTGATAAACTAGTCATCTAATCCGATTAAATGGGATCTCTCTCTCTCTCTCNCCCATGAGATTAATTCTACTCAATTCTCTAATGTAGGGCGTCATCCTAACTTAAAATATTCCAAGAATATTTTTATAGGGATGTAGTATATGGTTGTGGTTTATGATATTTTATGTCTGTATAATCCTCCAAAAAACGTTTTAGGATTAGAATCTTTTCAAAGTGTCAAATGGGCAAAAGACTGGAAGCAAGTAACAGAAACGACATTATAATTTTTGTCAAATAAACATTTTTTTTTTTTTATAGCCATTGTAGCTTTACCAAAATACAACACAGAACTTTGCATAAAAAAGTGTAACTGAGTTTCCCTTTGGGCAATTTTAGATGGGTGTTTTTCTCACTTGTGATTGTGTAATACTGAAAACAAAACCAAACGTTTCTGATCTTTTGCTTTCAGAAGAATTCCCCTTTGTGCATGAATTTTGTGCATGAATTTACTTTGCATACTGTCTGATTTTCTGGGAAAAGCAGCACGTAAGTGACAGATGAGTCATCCATTTGATTTAAAAGATGAAGAGGGCATCGGTTCACAGCAACCCCACAGGGGAAAGCCAAACTTTTAGGCTAATAAGGCAGTTTAGATTTACATGAAATGATCAGATAGTGAAATAATTGCTGCAGAGGAGTGAGACTTTCTGTCACCATGTTTACATTCTAGGTTTGTGGAGTTATTTCCTTTAAATATAGGCTCAATGTATTCTTGACACCAAAATGTTGGATGTGTGTGTATATACTGTAAGCAGGCTGATCTCATGGAATATTCATATATACTGTGTATGTATATATATATATATATATATACACACACAGAAAGTGATGCTTTTCATCTGATACACAATTCTTAGCCTGTGTGGGCTGTAAAAGTGAAGAGATTACCAAAACCCTAACTTGGACCCAAACATCCATAACCATGACCCTGGCATTTTGTGGTGATATTATGAAAAATATGATCTTGATTTGGCTTGGCATATGATAGTAAAATTGATTTTGCAGGATTAGGAGTTAATGTCCATGTTAATGTGGGCAGCATATGTCACAGGCTCACATATCAAACTGTTGTTACAACTGTGCATCCATATTCACAAAACCAACAGTTTACAAGTATGACAGTGGTCATGGAAAACCATTTACAACGAGATACTATAACTCAACAATGTAGTTGGCTGTTACTGAACGGCTGTTTATCTATCTACAGAGAGAATGTGTGACACATACGGTGTCCAAATCCAACAATATGCTGCTGCTTACAAGAGTGTAGGCTGCAGCCAGATTTGTAGAGATGATCCCTTTTCTCACAGTAATTAATATCATTAGTTTGCTGACATCACCTGCTGTGGAAAAAACCAAGCGCATAACAGTCCCAGTGTGCACCCATTATTATCATACCGTCATCTACCCCCATCTGAGAGCTGTGCTCCCGCATGGTTCTTCCATTATTATGATATCAGTCTGTTGTCGTGTGCATGACAGTCTGTTTGAGCACTTCCAGAAATGGATTTCTCTGAGAAGTTTCCGGTCAAGCTGCAATTACAAATCTCTCAGAGGGACAGAAGATAAAATACAAAACTCACAAAAGTGTGCAGGTTAGAAAGTGTGTATAGGCCAAGGAGCCACAGTTTTGAATGGATGTGAATGTTTAAAAAAAAATAAAATAAATTACAATCAGAATATGTGCCCATGCTGGTAAAATCAATTAAAAAAAAAAAAAAAAAAAAAATCCTAAAACATACAAGGGCCCCTGTTCCAGAACTTTGAACTCAGAGCTGTTAGAGTTGTACTATAGAAGACGTACTACTTCCTCTCTGATCCACGTTTCTCAAAACGAATCAGTCAGTGGATCATTTATCTGAAAAGATAATCTTTGTTAGTCTGTTCTATACTATGTGGTTCTGTCTGTGATGGCTCTATGCCTAGACAACCAAAATGTCTGTTTTATGCCTTTTTTGTTTTTCTTAAATCGTTAGAACTGACATAATAGGCACACTGTGCAGCTGGAGTATTTGAGTAACACAGATTTATTGTGTACTGAGTCATGCTAATCTATACATTAGTGGTTATCATCAGTTTATTAATGAAGTTATGTAGGATAAAGTTACCAGGCTGCAAACTGCTGCCAGTAGAAATAAGTTGAGCTAATATTATTGAATTACTGGATCCCTGTGTCTCACTCCCTGCTCAGTACCTCACCCTGCAACGTACAATGTTCAGTCCTGTATACCACATAAAGCATTTGTTATAGTCACTTTAATTTAAATGTATTACGTATTCTGCGGTGGCACATATTTAGTTATGTGAGGCATACATGAGCTATAAATAGCACATGAGCAACACCATCACTTGCAGAGCCAATTGCATGAGCTCAACCTGTCCTCAGAAAAAAAAAAAAAATCTAAATTCAGTCAGCTGACTGAAGCCTTTGTGAAGGTGTGTGTGTGTATGTGTGAGTGAGAGTCAGTCAGTAATGAATGATGAAGTTTATGTTGGATCTAACTTGAAAACTTCAAAAGCACCTTTGCCTGTATTCCACATGCCATGTGAGTATAACATGGCCCTACTGTGTGTGTGTGTGTGTTTAGACAAGCTGCTGCATGCACTCTGTTTCCTCAATCAGACATTCATTCATTTCCCCTAAACCACCAACAGCCAAAGCACCCTGACACACCAAGGGTTTTCTGTGGCGTACCTGGAATACTGTTCAAGCTTTCCTGAGTCTCCTTTCAAAATAAACACTTATCTGTGTGTGTGTGTGTGATGTAAAGTGAATATCGGACAAAAATACTGAAGTGTTTGTGTGCTGATTATTAACTGCTTGATTAGAAACTCTTCACATCAGTTCATAATCAGTGAATGACAGAAAAAACTGTCTATTCAGAAGCGATGGCAAAGCCGAGCCTGAAATCCAGGGACAGAGAAAGCATCTGCTGGTAGCAAAATAAGCACATTTTAATAATGCACAAGTGGTAATTAGCTCATTTTAATTAGCCAGTAATGGTCCTTAATTACAGTAAGCTTTTTTGTGATGTGCGTTGATGTATTTACCAAAAAACAGCTCTCCAACGGACAAATCAGTTTCATTTAATGCATGTAGTATATTCTGCAATCTCTGCTAGACCGTAACATGAAATCAGCTTGAATAAGAGACACAAAAACATGACATGTAATTTCACAATGCAGCAATTCATATTCCAATGAAATCCTAGGAAAAACAGAATAATCATGATGGCGTCGGGTAACACCAAGATACACGTCCGGTTCTTACAGACGGACTAAATAATGTCCCCTTTCATCTGCTCAGTGGAATGAATTCCACTCACTCACAAGCACACACATATTCACATTTACAACTTCATCCTAGTGGTGAGGTTAAAGGACCAGACCAGCAATTTTGTGTGTTTGTGCCCAATAAGTATAACTTGAACACATGTTACATTACTGCCAACCATTTTCCAAAACATACTACTGGAGTGGTACATTTTAGATTTGTTTTTCTTACCTTCCAGACTGCCATTGGTTTCAGTTCATTCCAGAACACTATAAAAATCAACTTGTAGAGACTTGAAACATGTTTGATATAGTCCATCACACACATCACATGCTGTTTTTTTTTTTTTTTTTTTTTTGCCGAAGCTCCTTCATTAACCGATTCAACATGGTGCTACAGGGAAGAAAATGTGTCTCTGCCAGGGCATAGTCCCAGAAGACGGCTTTTCCCAAAAAATTAAAATGACTGTGACTTCAACAATCGTGCATATGTGTTAGCAGGTGAAACATTGAATTTTAAGGTTAGTATTTCACCAGAACATTTAATTTTCAAAGATGAAGGGATTTGGCAAAATAACATGAAACCTAAATTCCAGTTTTATGTTTTGGAAAATGGTCAGCTGTAGTGTAATGTGTATGTAGGCAGTATTTATTGGGCTCAAACATACAAAGCTCGATGGGTATGGTCCTTTAATGTAGAAGTGCCTTAAGAGACAGTTGAATGCTAACTCCAAATCCAACATCTCCTCCATGTTCTCTTTCGAAATATGACGTACATAAATTGCTACGTATTCATATGCGTGCCAGAGTGCTGGTTTTGTGATTGTTCCGTGTGTATGTGGGGGGNTGTTGGTTATTTGAGGTAGATGTCTATCGCAATCATCCATGGTTTCTGTTAGCTCATCCCACTTTTAGATAGCACCAAATTTGGATTTCCCAGCTCCAGTATGGAGCAAGGAGTAAACCAGATCCAGGCTATCCACACATCTTTCACTCTTCACACATCAGCAGATCTTTACTTTCACTGTTCACTGTGGAAAATAAAGTCTTTCTGTGTGGATCTTTTAATCATAGTTTTATTCAGTTCCTGAAGTTTCTTTGGTAAAGCTTGAAGAACGGGGAGAATTTGTGTCCATTCTGGCCAGATGGATGAAGTCCACAGGTTTAATCATTTCCTGCTGGAATTCCCTGCAACATATGGTGAATATAATTACATATCCGTGACATACATTTGTACAGTATTATGTGTAATTGTATGACAAATATTTTAGGGTTTCCTGTGAAAAAGTGAAATGCCTTGCAAAATGTTGACTGTGGCAACTTTTTTTCCAGTACAATTTCACATATCCTATATACTTATGCTGCGTTTGCTACACCTTGGAAGTGAAAAGCCGGAACACAGGATTGCATAATTTATGACGTCTGTGCGTTCAAGCTAAACAAAGTAGGGGGCTGCATGGACAGCTCCATGAAAGCTTTAGTTTAGTTTGCTCTGTCAGACCAAAAGAAGCTACATTTTAACATTCATAAGCCGTTTACCTTCTCAAAGCAGCTACTGCATGGCCATTGTTAAATGTTTAACCTGTCACAGTCTGTATGCTGACTAATTGAAAGAAAATGCTTTTAAATATTCAATCATAAATAGAGAAATTGTTGTTTACGGTGGGAGCAGCTATATTGTAATGATACTGAACTCGGAGTTGAGGAACCTTGCTTGACTTTCCAAGTTTACAGGTTTTTTTTTTAATTTTCCCAGTCAGAAGTTGGAAATTCCGAGGTCTGAGTGCAAGTCTAATGCAGCAATATACAACCAGTTTAAGCCGAACGACATACAGATATCCCAGATATATCACTGGGGAGTTATATAATCACAACATTTATTTAGCTTGTTATTCTTTCAAAGATAAATAGATGTTTTGACATTAAACATGATACTGATTAAAGGAATTATAAATGGTGTAAAAACAGCCCATTAAATTTGAACCAATTTAACCCAGGAAATTTCAACATATTCTTAATACAGCTGACTGACAAAATATCAATACTCTGCAACCTTGCTGCAATATCAAGCATGTTTTCCCCCATCCTTACCCTGAAATCTGTTACACAACAGCCAAAAAACTAAAAAAAATGGGGCCTTTGTGTTCTCATGTGCCCTCTCTCTCTCTCTCTCACCCCCCCCCCANCCCCCCCCCCGAATCTTTTGCACTGCTCTGCTACATTCATCATGTCCCTGAAGATGTGATGTTTCTGAGCCACGCTTGGAGAAAAAAGTGGCGGTTGTGCAATAGTGCAGTCAGAGGCTGAGATTCCCAAACCGCTGACATCTTAGCAATGACATCATGTGTTCCAAGTTACAACAGCTCATAACAATGGAGTGTGCAGCACTGAGGCCGTACGATGACCATTTTACTACCATAATCAGTTCCAGAAATTTAAGGATGGGGTCCCTGCTGTCCCATACGTGCAATAATATTGTTGTTTCTGGGTTTTCTTTCTTAATTTATCTTAACCAACCAGCCAGATTTGAGTATTTGATCAAACTGAGAAACACTGATTCCCCAGGCAGCAGTCTGGCAGTGTCTTCTTACACAGACCAGCTCTCAAGGACAAATTAGTTGGGATAATAAAGCCAATAAGCAGAGACGTTGGAAGTGAAAATGAGTAACTTTGAATCCCTGTCACTTTTGCTTGTTTGATTGTAAATATAAATATTGTTCCAGTTATCGTTTTTTAAAATTAATAAGGGAATGTTCTCCCCCAGTGGCACAAAACTAGTCATTCTTTGGTTGTTGTGTGTCGCAACAGCACACCTACTTTGTGCTTGGAGTCTGAAACAATGGTTAGAAGGCTCAAATTTTATGCAGTCAGACTTCCCTAAATTCATGGGGTTTGTGTGTATGTTGGTGTTGTCACATTTTGTTGCATTTTGTGCAAGTGCTGCAAAAAGCAATTAAATATAGACTCAAATTGTGTCTGAACTACACTACAGCATCAATCAAGGTTGTCTACAACAAACTACCCAAAAATACTAGTCAAATCCTGTCTGTATTTTATCAAAATGATCTTAGTGTGATCTTAGTATGATTTGCCACTGCATATACTGTAATAAAAGTAAAAGTGATTGTGTGATATTTATGATCTCTGAATTAAACTCAATGGATGTGTGTTGGTGACAGTTTTGACAGTGTAATCATGTCTGTAACCCTCAGTTTCTCAGGATTACTCTCCACCTGGAAAGAACCTTCAGATTTCAAGATCACAATCTGTGCTTTTCTGAATAACAAGTAAGGCACTAAATTCAACTAAATTCAAATGAAACCTAATTATCTGCAAATCTCTGTTCAACTCAGGTCTGTGTTGTAGCTCATATGTGAATCCCCTGATTTAAGCCCTGACAAAATTCCTTCTTTGCTGTGTCATATGGGTGGAGAGCTTGCAGTTAGCAGTGATTCTATCTACTCCATTCCTCTTGCACTTTGCCAGAGCTGCAAATTCTTCAGGATTCCTCGATGTGATTTTGTATGCTTTCTGCCAAACTAATCAACATGTGTAGGAGCAAATTGGTGCTTGCACCTTTGCCATGCGGAGAAGTGAACAAAACATGAGAGGTTTTCACTTTTTCATAAGAGCTGAAAATCATGCTGTAATGCACTCAGCGCTCCTCTTTTTACCTCCTCTCCTTTTCCCCCCGCTTGTCTAAATGAATACACGAGTCAGAGATGCCAAATACAATGAGGCTGCAAGCTGAAAGGCTTTGTGTATGATAAATGAACTCTGGCTAACCCAGACGCAACAGACCAGGCAATAGAAAGCATACACACACACACTTCATCTGACAGTTTGTGTATAGGACTGACTGTGCCCTTCTCACTCCTCATTAAAAGATTTTAGCCAGACTCAAAATAGCAGCCTCATTCAGCTTGACAAAGATGAATAATAACCTACTGTGTCTGATGCCAACAATTAATGGGACCAATTTCTCGGTAATGAAACAACAGCTGTGCTCGAAGGAGCATCAGCGAGGATGTTTATTAATTGAATGCTGTCACTTTGTTAATTTTATTCCTTCTTTCCTCTCTTTTGTTACCCTCTCTCTCTCTCATTCTCTGACTTTGTGCTTATGTAGAAGTCAGAACCCTGAATCATGCTGCTTCTGCTTGTTGCTGTTGGAGGAACCAGCAGATCAGTGCAACATTCCCACTTCCCATAATTATTTTCTTAACAGTGAATATCATTATCTCACACCATCTGAGGCCAGGAGAGCTAGCTTAACCCTTAAGGTGGCTGTGATTCTTAGCCTAGCAAGTATTGGGCTGAGCAGAGCTAAAGCAGTGTTCACCAAGGCAGATGTCACTAAAGAAAATATACTCACATATTAAAATTATATATTGGCAGCATAGAGTACTTTGAGCTCTAAGTGCTTTAAAATGCATTTGCCACAACAGAACCTGTACTTTACTCAAATACATGTAGATGTGTGCAGGGAAGCTACTGAACTTTAAAAGGCAATCTGTAATCTGTAATGTTATGCAGGATAGTATTATAATGTATGTAGTAGCCCACTATGACATCAAAACCTGACTTGTGACATATGAAGAAAAGTGACAAGTGACATATCAAGAAAAAGGAGAAATACAATATTATATGTAGAAATGGTGAATGTCTGTATATATTTAATACTAATAATACATGTAATATGTACTTCTAGAATATACATGTATAAGAGTAGAGAAGGAAATTGAACATGCTCCTTGTCTTTATTTTGCCCCTCATGCAAGAGCTTGTTTTAATTCTTGTGATGAATGGAGAGCATTTTAATCTCTGGGTCTTTAACACCTTGATGCCATATGAGAACTGCTGAGGTCAAATTGGTCTAAACGGTGTTAAACGAGGAAATAATCAAGCTGTTTGTGTAGAGAACCAGTGATGCATCTTAAATGGTCTAATACTCCACCTATGGAGGCAGTGAGGTATAGATGTCATGGCTATAAGAGAGAATGCACATCGACTGCACAACAGTCTGCACACACACAACACCTACGCTTTTGTCTTCAAGCTGCTGAGCAAGTTGTCAATGTGTTCCTGTGATATGTCCCCATCCAGACAAGCCAGGAAGGTGTATAGTTTGACGAAGATGTGGAACGGGATCCTGGCAGGCCCTCCCTCCTCATCCTCTGTCAGGATCTCACAGGCAATCTTGAGAGAACTCATTATACTCTGGCACAGTGAATGGAATACGGGTGGGGCACAATAATACATTTTTTTTTAAAAAAGACCCACAGGTAGACAAATAAAAAAAAGAAAAACTACACCTCTAGGATGATTCATCAAGTGCAAATATCTCAAGCACACACTGCAGATACACGTACATGTGCACGATCAAACAGTAGCAAAACGTGGAATGACTGCCCTCATGTGGCTAATCTCATAAACTGAAACATGCTTTCCCAGTGGCAGTGAGCACATAAAAGGTTAGCAGAACTCCATGATTGAAGAAATAATCTCACTGCTTCATCTGCACCTCCAGATATGCTAAAGTCATATCGGTGGTTGAGTAGACATGTAGGTTTTTTTATTTGCTTTCACTTAGCCAGGGCAGGATTTACTCATTCTTATGTTTTCTAGATCATGTGGAAACCCTGATGATAAATGTGGATCACTGTTAGTCTCCAGTTGTAAAGTGAACACAAAAAGTGCTAAAAGATATCTAGGTGTGCTTAGCCTCACGAAAGGGTTTAAGCATCAATCAGGTAAGATTTATGTGTCCTTGTGTAATATCTCACCCCTCCCAGGGCGCTGCAGCCCAGAGCAAAAAACTCCAACCAGTCAAAGTCTGAGCTGAAGCTGCCCAGCGACAGTAGAGTCTCCAGCTGCTCCACGGGCAGACACAGACCTTTCCATTTCTTCTGGAGTTCCTCCTTGCTGCATGGTTGCCTGGAGGACAGCTGGGGGTGGGTGGAGGGTGTTTATCCAAAGGCATCAATGCTGACTAGTTACTATATAAATGTGAAACTCAGTGATGAATAATGAATTTGTATTATTCAAATTAAACATCTGAATTGGATCCAGGGACTTTGACAGTCATGCATACCGATGTACTTATGGAAAAAAACAGAGTACTGAAGACTATGGAATTAAAGTCAGTGAAAAACTTAATTTTTAAATTACAGCATGTCATTTTTGCACCAGTGTATGTGGGGGCAGACTTGGTGAATTGGAGGCTCTAGATACACCCAGATATTATATATTACTAAAATTATTTTAGAATCCTTTGTTTTTTGTCAGTGTAAATTTGAGCAAAATATATAATGATGGTAAAATGCATTTTATGTGGTGATCATCTCAACTGTTAGGAAAAAATTCTTGAGTTTCGGGGCCAAGTTCATGTGGTCTAAGTATGGAATTAAAAGTTAGAATAAAATGAAGATTTATATCTATTATATTGACGCATTATTTTATATGTAGAGAACCAGTGATGCATCTTAAATGGTCTAATACTCTACCTATGGAGGCAGTGAGGTATAGATGTCATGGCTGTGAGAGAGAATGCTATCTTAGCTGGAGTGTATGTCAATAAATGCTTAACTAGACTATGACTATTGGACATTAAATTTTTTTTGCAATCTTAGATCAAAGTTTTCTGATCAAAAATCAGTCCAGGTGTGCTATGCGTCTTCTGACATCATGAACTCTCAGACCAATCAGGCTTCAGGTGGGTTTTGTGTTTTACCTGGCTGCACGTGCTGCCCCCTGCCTGTGACTGCATGTAATTAGCTCTTAAAACAGGCGCAGGTGCTGCTAATCAGACTGAACTTCACTGAAAAGTTTGATTTGATGAAGAAACCGGACCGTCTGAAATTCTAATGCAAATAAATGTCCACAAGGAGCAGTTTGAAAAAGTTGACGCCTCACTGTGACTCTCACACCATCAGTTTGTCAGACTCGTGGTTGTAATGAAGAAGGAATTATTGATGGACTTCAGTTTGATAAATGGGCTCTATGGATCAGCTCTTGGCAACAGGAGGATGGATTTCATGTTCAAACTGCTGCAGGAAGGTAAGTCATGCTGCTTGAACCTTCTACTTTATTGACATGCTTGTTGTTTGCTTACATAAATCTTTGTTTATGACTAGCTACAGTGCTGTATTTTTTCTAATTTGCTGTTGATTTTTATCTGCAGTGTAATGTATGAAGGTTATAGATGATATGTGTGGCTTTCTCTGGCTTTCTCCTGTGTGGTGATGTGTTTTTCTAAAGTCGATCGCTAAGCTGATTGGTGTAGTAAAAGCTTAAGTCTGATTGTAAGCGGTGGTCTGTGTATTGATCAGAATTTTGCAGACAGTTTTGTTATTGGATAATGTGCTGCTTGATTCAAAGATCGCGTGATTTGGCTTCCAAGCGCCTTTACACACGGAAGAATGTGCAACCAATATTATTTTAGGCATGCGGTTACTTATGTATAGCACCATTTACACTAACACGCAGTGATATAGATTGTGCTATAATGTGTGAACTGTATACATGGTGATAAGTTTCCTGCTGGGGTGTGGGCTAGTGGAGAGTCTTCAATCATTGCTGCGATTGTTTGTGGGCTTTGGGGGTCATCTTCCTCTCTCTCAGGATCCATGTATCATCGCTCACATTGTCATGCTGTGAGAGTCTCGGACAGAATTTTCATTATTGTTTCAACATGTGAAGCTACTTGGACTGCAAAATTAATCATTCTAATCAGCCAATCATATGCGTCAGAATTTATAATATTTTAATCGCCACAGACATGCCAACGTAAACTAGATAAGATTTCCACTGGAAATTTTTGGTAAAACTGAAATAATATTGAAATTACTAATTTATGCTTTTTGTGAGAAAAAAATCACATAAATAGTTGTTTGATGCTCAAAATATATTGTAAATGGAACTTAAACCCACTGCAGTGGGAGCTTGAAGACAGCATGGATACACAAGAGGAGAATATTAGCGCCCTCTGCTGGTAGACTTGGTTGACCATTTAAAAAACTTAAAAACCTTAAATCTCTAAACTTTTCAGGAAAGTGAAAAACAGCTTTGATTTTAGCTCAAGGACTGTATTTTTTGACACTATCTTATTGACAAAAACAGAATTTTTCATCCAAAAGAAAACATTCTCATATTTATCTGAAAACACAGACAATTACAAACGTATAGGCACAAGGGCAGCGGTATGAAGAAAACCTCGATTTGAACTGTCACAATGAGCTACACTATGAGGTCATGCTGGTGTGAAAATACCTGTTTGTTGAGAGTTTTGAGCAGACCTGGGGTCAGCCCAGTGTCTGTCTTCTGGGTGGCGACATTCATCTCCAGCCTGTCCTTGACAGGCAGAGGCTCTCCTTTAGAGAGGGCGTTGAAATATCTGGAAGAACACACACACATACACACCTCCCACATGTCAATCATCTCACCTAAGCATATCAATCAGATACATTTAAATTAACATGACATAATAAAGAAAAAAAAAAAAAGACATATAGGTTGGCACTCGTCCTGGCTCTTTGAGGTTCAATTGTATTGTATCATGCTATAGAGCATATAGTTGCTGCTTTTACTTCACTATTTAAACACTATTATACAGTGAATGTAAAGTTAGTGAAACGTTAAGCATCTCCGAGAAGTAATGGAGCCCAAAGCAGTTACTTTAATTTCACATAACATCTTGTAGCCCAGGAGACATCTGAATTGTTTTCCTTCATCATGTGGCTCACTTTATTGTATTTCCCTGTAAACATGTCTGGCCGATCAGATAGCAGATGATATGTCCATCCTTAGGGGTAGCAAAGCCCTTACTATGTTTAAGTTTTGTCCAGTACTTTCAGAGTACTTTGTCTTTGTTCGAGAAAGGGAAAAAGTCAGAGTTTAACCGCTACCGTAACATGAAAGCCCCCTGGACCCAATTACAGCCAGTCAATGCAAAAACAGGAGTTGCTCAGGTGAAAAGAGGGCTTGGTTTTTCATACAGCAATGCAGCCTGAAGAAGCTGTTAATGGCATTGCTTAATTGATTGTTCAAGAGGTCAAGATTGGAATAAAGCATAATCGTATACCCATACCCTCTAACCAAACCACTGTCAACAGTGATAATGACTTACGCTGCGGACCACAGCAACAAATCCTGAGGCTGTGTTCGGATGGCTGCCTTAGTGAAGTTTTTAAGTATATCTGGCAGCTCAGGAGGGATGGTGATTTGCTGGGAACAGTACATGGTATCTGGAAGAGGCATGGCTGCAATATAAATCACAACATAGCTCAATTAGTAGATAATCTAAGAGAAAACAAAGCTGGGTGAAAAAGTAAGCCTGATGAAAATAACAAACCGCTATCAAATTGTTTCATGGTTGCTATTATAGTCGACAGATTTGGAGGGATATACTGCATGTGGACTCAAAAAGCACCTGGTGAACAAGCTGTTTCTGAGGTACTGAGGCTTCTTGGGTTGTACTGTACGGATACAGCTGTTACCAAAATTGAGCTAAAACAAATTCAGGCAGAGCTAATTTCCAGAAACATCTTGATCATAAACTGTATGAAAACTGAGTCAACTGGATTCAAGTTTTTAATTCTGAAACATTTCACCATTCATCTAAATGGCTTCATTAATCAGAAATGAATGCACAGAAGGATGTTAAACCTCCAGTAACTACAGTAACTATGGTGTCAAATCACAACAAACCTGCAGTTCCAAATAAATAGATACATTATTCAAATTTTTTAATGGTGGTATAAAATGCATTATTCAAATTTCAAACAATGAAAAAAAATTTCAAATAAAAAAAATTTCAACTTCTAATTTTTAATGGTTCCCTGGTTGGATGCAGGACCTGTCCCCAAATTTCTTTGGAAGGGAAGACAGCAATGTACTGTAGGTAGCGGGTAGATTGTATCTGAGACCTCCATTTCTGTTGAGGGAAGGTCTCTCTACATGAACATAAATGACCTCCTTCACTCCCCTCTCAAACCAAATCAAATTGAGAGGGGAGTGATCCTCTCTGTCCAAAATGTGAACATTATCATTTTCAAAGGAATGTCCTCAGTCGTTCAAGTGGAGGTAAACCTCTGAGTCTGGTCCTGTGGTGTTATTTCTTCTATTTTATTTTGAACTGGAGAATTTACATTGTAGTGTCTTATTAATTGTGAACAGTAAACTACCTCTAGTTGGGTATTAAGCTTTGTTTGTGTCATCATACGACATTTTACAATTCTGAAGTCTACATTAGTGGACTAATTCCATGGGCTCATAGATGTTTTAGGACCCATCTTAAGATTTATTAACGTTTATTTATTGTTAAAGATGCTTTTATTTTTCTGCAATATGTAGATGTAAACCTGTCTGCTATCCTAATAAGGGCTTTTGTATAGGATGCGGTGGTGACATCAGTGTCCTGTTGGAGATGTTCTGATATTTGACACCTGTGAGGGGAGGGAATGGAAATGTGCTTGGAAAATTGAAAATTGCTTTGTTATGCTGATCAGCTTTGTTTGTGTTTGTTTTGTTTAAATTTGTTCAGTTGAACTGTATTTGAAAAAAAATAATAATAAAAATATCAATTTAAAAAAAGATGCTTTAGTTAAAAATGGTTCACGAATTTCATAGAACTGGATAATTCTGACAGCCAGTGATGATATCATATGTGGGTGTCAGAATTTTGAGAGTTTTTGGAAGGAAAGGTCCACATTAATAGTATCATAATTACGTAAACATTCTGGAACAAAATGTGTTTTAAAGGGTCATTAGTTCCCACAGCAAAATATCTCGAAATTTACAATTCCAGCAGTTAGTGATAATGCTTATCATGTCAGTGTTGGTTGAAAATTACGTAACAGTGCTCTCTACAGGCGTTATGACAATTTTAAGGTAGACCTGAAAATTAACCCGAAGAAACTGATGAATATAAAACCTCAGTCTCCTTAAATATATTTTATACGGTATAAGAAAACAATACTGCATAGAACTGCATCTTGCTAACTCTATGGGATATACATTATTATAACATTAATTAACGTTAATTATTGTTATATTATTGTTAATTTGCTTAACTGGCAAATATGCAACTGTCCTCAAAACTAAGCCAAGATGCATTTCCCTGAACTTTCCTGTCATATCACTCTTAATATAAATTATTACATTACCTGAATTCTGTATCGATGAATATGGATAAAACACGTCAAATATATAAAGATAGCACGTAATATACGTCCGAGCAAATATGTGGTTATAGTTCAGCTGTTTAGTAACGTCGCATAGAAGCGGCTCTTCTTCTTCTACGAGCATGTTTAAGGGCGGCTGGCTGGCAGAGTAAGGTGCATTACTGCCACCATCTGGTTGAAAGTGTGAAATAGGTCAACCCCGTCTGGCGATTAAATGCTGAAACGTGCAAAGACTTTGTACAACAATAAATTAATAATATAAGTATGATGTGACATTGACCCTATTACACTGTCTCTTGTAAAAGTATTTTTTCCTAAATGTATCAAAACTTTCTCTGAAATATATACAAAAAAATGTCCCTTCATGAAATGGTAAATTTCTTAAAAATTTTTTTTCAATTTCAGACCGAAAAGCAGGTAAACACATAATATAAAGCATATATCTGGAGGAAAATCTGACTGTACTTGTAGCAAGTTAGGGTTATGTAACAGAACTCAGAGCGATGGCTTCTTACTGCAGATCTGAACGTCAGCTGTTCTTGATTCTGTACCCAAAAAGTTCCCCTAAAATAGACATGAACACATGCCTCTGTTGCCAAAATATGGCATGGACATTGCTGGAACAATCTGATAGCTTTTTGTAGGAGGATAAAACGTGTGCAATTATAAATGTATCTCTACCAAGTTTAAGTCTGGAGATCCCTGAAAGCCCAGAGCTAGTGCTGAGCATTTTGGGGCAAAACATCAGCACCATTTTCCTTTGTCAGCGCCAGAGACTTAGACATCATGACATATAAACATTGAGTTTCAACACATAGATTTATTAAAGTGATGCCATAAACAGGCAAAACACCATAGTGTAGATTTTATTATTAAACAGCTCTTTGAAAATACAGGTTTGCACAGTCTGTGATAAGAAAATAATAAAACTGACATGGACGAATTACAAAAGCAGAAGTTCCCCCTGCCCAAAAGAAGTCAGCAATCTACCATGATGGAGATGGAAAGTAGACAAATTCATACTTGCGCAGTACGCACACATGCATTCACACAATGACAGTCAGGTCACACACTGACGAGTGCAAATTTGTTCTAGCGCGCACATAATTCAAGCTGAGGACTTGGAATCTCCTTGTGAAATCCCTTTCAGATTCAGCTAACTTAACAACTAATAGAACAGCTCATACAAACAGCTCAGCATTGCCACTTAAATGTTCTTATACAGTTACACATACTTGCAGTGGTACACAAAATGTCTAATTATTAAACGATAAGGATGGATGTTAACAAAAGCAACACAGGTTATCTGGACTAAATAATGAACTATCCCAAGGTGCTAGTCCCCTTTGTACCCCTTCCAAATGTCTCCTTTTTTCCCACTTGATATAAAAATAAACCTGTGCTTCCCCAAAATCCCACCCTGGGCACAGTTGTGCCTATAAAACTATCTAGGATCCAATAACATTTCCCATTTATACTTTGGATAGGGACAATGGCCTTCCCGTCCAACTATAACCCCATCAGACTCGTTCCCTTTACCTTCTTATACCCTCCATGGACAACACATGGGCCAAGTCTTTAAAAGAAATGCTATTAGATTCAGCTCTGGAATTGATTGATCTTGCTTGACACAATGGCACTTACTGCACTGTCTGCCCCAAAGCACAAACCTTATGCTGACTGAAGCAAATCCTCACTGAAATAATATATACCTAACCCAGATCAGTCCTTGGTTGGTACTCCCAAAAGCACTGTAGCACTAATGATGATGCAGGCAACATTTTGAGGCAATGCAAATGAATAAATTCATGATAAAAGTTACACAAACACCAATTTTACATGAGTTTCCTCACACACACACCACTGTGCATGTGGTATTGATATGGTCCCATTTTCCTCATTATGGCTAACAATTGCCGCTTCCATTGTCAAAAGAGGTTAACTGTGTACTTAAGTTATCCTTAAAGTGAGAGGTCTACGTTTTGTGGCATTAGTTGCTCCCCAGAAGCAACACAGATGGAAAGATTTTAGTTCAGGATATGATGTGAACTGAAGACTTAACCCTTATCCAGTTAGTGAAAACACACTGACATTGTTGTATAGCAATTCTGATAGGCAGCACTGGCTAAGGGAATATGTTAACAAGTTGGAATCAAATGGAATGGAATCAAATCAATGTGGATAACAGTGGACAATAAAGAAAAATGTGTGATGGAAAATAATGCCGGTTACAATCAGTGATGGGATTTTCTTTTTCAGCATAATCTCAATATTAACATGATCAAATCCCTGCTGATTTTAAGGCCAAAAACACATTTATATTTCCTCAAACATACATTTCTTTTGTTACGTTGTTGGTATATGATTATTATAGTGCCAATATGCTTTTGGGAGACCAGGCCTTAACCCACACAAAATCCAAACTGATCAGTAATAAGTTGTGTCCTTTGTCGATTCTATCTTTTCCCCCTTTTATTGCCGGCAGGAGGCTTCTTGAGCTGGAGCAGGGGCCCCCCTGTGACAAAGCCTGTTGCTGGTTGGTTAGACACGCCAAAGGTTAGGCCGGCTGAGGTTGTGATGCCGGGGTTACTGAAGTTAAAGCCTGAACTGCTGCTGCTTCCAAAACCTAGAAAAAGACAAGGAATGATAGTCCAAACAGAAAGTGAAAAAAGAGAGGAAGAGGAATATGAGTAGAAAAGACAAGAGTGAGTGGTAGTGATTGTCAGTCATACTGTACGTATGATTGCAATGTGTGTCTGTGTGTATATGTATACCTGCGCTCAGACTGCCTCCTGTGGGCTTAGCAGCTGATGTGAAAGCAAAAGAAGACCCCCCAGTCGCCACCCCACCAAATCCAGGACCACCACCAAAACCTGTGGGACAGAGAGAGCAGTTGATTTTAGCAGATTAAACAAATAACGAAAACAAGAAGCAGTGCCTCCAGCAAACAATCACAAACATATATATGAAAAACAAATGCCACAACTTAATCAATGGAGCGCTAAGCATCAGGCCACAGCTTAAAATCGGGCTGGAGACTGCAGAAGAAAACAGGATTGACAGAACAGCGCAAAGCTCTGGTCAATGGGAAAGAAAGGATCGAAGGAAGATTTGATACACCACCTTTGGTTTGCACAACCCCACAGTCATGTTGCTGTCAGAGGAAGTTGATTCACAGCTGAAGTGCAATAGTTTTGCAGCAACAGTTGGGGCATAATTTTGTTTTGTTTTTTTACAACTGACTGGTTGAAATTTGTTGGGTCACTTGGTAGAAAAACTCGGTGTTGTCAAATTAAGTAAGTTAAACCAAATAAGTGAACTAAAGCAAATAGCTTCTCAGTTGTCTTGGAACACACTTAACCTCTTGCACAGCCAAGAGATGAAAAAAATGCCAAGCGAATGCATCATTCAGCACACACACACACACTTCCTAACAGCAAGAGCAGAAACATCTAAATGAAAATATCAGAACCTTGAATGGGTGGGCCAGAAATGGGAAATGGCGCATGGAGAAGATAATTTAAAGGGATATTCATAGGAAACAAAAAAACAAAAACAAAAAAAAACAAAACGCAGAGGTAGTACCTCCAAGGTTGGTAGAGCCCAAACTAGTGCCCACTGCCAAGGCAAAGGGGTTTCCAAACCCTGCCCCCAAGGCTGCCTGGGTTCCTGAGGCAGAGAGAGAGCAAATGCTTTTGTGTCTAAGAAGGTATTTCTTTTTGTTTCCTTAGACCAGAGCATAAGGAAACATTTTCCATATTTTCACTTATGTCACATTAACATCTGATTTCCTTTTCCCTTTGACACATTTAACTTTTACACTGAGAAATGCCAAAGTACATATGAAAAATCCTATATAAATAAATCTTACATACACTTTTGGGAATTCAATGTAAGTAATTCAGTGTAATCTCTTAAGATCACTATTACATTACATCCAACGCATGTAATGTTGTAATAGTGATCTTAAGAGTGCTCATGTCTGTCAGATGAACATGTTGTTGCAGCTCAGCTAAACATGGTTAAGTAAAAAAAAATATATGGCAAATGGCAGGGTTTTTCCCACTGCATTACATAAATATGTACTTTTAAATGTACATATTAATTTTGTTTGTACTTAAATGTTGCACTATCAGTGTGACTTAATAATGTGACATTTCAGCAAATTAGCATTAGTTATCTTTTCTGACAATGTGAAGAAAAAAAATTGCTAGTTCTTTCACTCAGAAACTTGTCTTGTTTTTTCTCTGAATTTTTTTCTTTCATATCGTCCAATTTAGGCAAATCTTTCAATTTGTCTCCACTGTTGGAACCCCCAGTTGAAAAGAAACAAAGACAAACGTTTCTTTATTTAAAAAGGGATTTATTGTCAATTTAATATGCAATTCAACTTACATAAAATACAGACAAACAGTTTAGAACAGAACTGATTGTTAATTGCGAGCTGCTATTGCATTTGACAAGTTTCCAAATTTAAGATTTCTGAGAGTGAATGAACTAGCATATGCCAAAATGCATCACACAAATAATTATTGAATATAGCTTAAAAGGCACACCATATTATATATTAAATATCAACAGGCATTGGTTATATAAGTTTCAACACACATCTACAACAGGTAGCACTCCAGTTTCAGATAAGAAACTTTACGTTGGCATCTCAGTGTCAAAACAAAGGAAACCCAGTGATGTGTTACAGTTTAACTGGGAAAGTCAATGGGATCATGTTTTGGGTCACTCCAAAATCGACCCCACTGATGTTTGTTGGAATATGGTCGACGAGGTCAATTTTTCAGTCATTCCAAAGCTGGACCCCAATTACGTTTGTTGGAATATATTCAATGGGAATTTTTGTTTGGGTCATTCCAAAACTGGACCCCATTGACCTTTGTCGGAATCTGTTGTGTTCTGTGGTTATTTTCTGTTAAACCAGAAGCGGTAGCTTGAACGGCTCTACACATTACAGGCTACACAGAAGGAGTAGTGTAAATCAGTCTTGTTTGCAGATAAACATGGGTAAATGTATAGCTTGTCAGACATTGCGAAGATCTCCCAAAACAGAACCTGCAACAGTAGTATCTACTGAAGGCCACACCATGGCCAAACATTCAAAAGATCAGATGCTCTGAGCAATATTTTGTGAATTTCAGACTAACAAGGGCTATTTTTAGTGTGCTGCAGTGTTGAAGCTCAACATCATAAGGAGCATAGTCAAGAACCCCCCCCACACACAATCCACAATAATCTTCCTGACTTCAAGAACAAGTTCAGGAACAAGAAACAAGAAATAAAAAGCCAACTTCAAGAAAAAAATGTTTGCAGCAATCATCATGAAACAAAATTCAATGATGACATGTTTGAAAGTAAGAGGAACCAAGCGCTTTAGTGGATAAGGCTAATGTCCCATATGTGAACAATCAAAAATCACATTTTAAAGTCCTTTACTTGTTTAAAAAGAAGAGGTACAAGAGATCACTCTTATTGTAATGGCAATGGAGACGATAGAGAAACAGTACTTGTATACATGTTACGAATATATTTTCAATATAATTAGGCTAAACATTTGGAACTAAGGTAGATAAATGTCCACTACCTCGTTCAAGGTCCAAACAGCTTTGACAGATTGAGATCCATCACATAGTTTGTAGTTATGTATAATATTATCCAAATGCGATCATACTCGTGGGAGACTACGCTAAAAGTCAAAACTCTAGATATCTTGTGATGCCAGTTAGAAGTCCAGACAGGTCCAGCTTTTTCTATACTACAAGCACTTTGGAGTTGTTGAAGAGAGGACTGGAATGTCCAAACCAGCAGTTTCCTCTCATGAAAATAGGCTGCGTCATCTTACGTTGGGTTCACTGCACACTCTGTAACTAGCGATAAACTGATGCATGAAACCTACATTTAAACTTCTTCCTCAATTTTCCGAGTACTACAGAAAGCTAAGCTCTCTCCAGTATCTGGAAAAAGCAATACTGCATCATTTCATTGAGAAGTGATGGGAAATAAAGAACCTCACACCATAAACAGAGATTCTGTGGACCATACTGTCTTTTTTTTGTTTTTTGTTTTTGGCACAAATGTGTCACTGGTATTCAACGACCAGTGCACGTAAGCAGCAAAAACTTCTCCCAAAGTACCAAATTGAGCTCAACAGACCTCAGTGACTTTCAGTACAATTTAGAAACTTGCAGTCCATACATTGTACCTTGGACAAATACCTGAAATTACAATCGCGAACGGCACTTTTCATTCACATTTTCGTTTAACTGAGCTGAAAGTGAATTGACCCAGCCCTGTTATTTAAACACTGACAGTAGCCCTTAACTGAAACAGCTTGAGTAAAGTAACAGCAGTATGGCCACATAGAACCAATCTGACCAAAAGTGAACTAATTTGGCCATCTCCATCCCTGACATGAAATACATACAGTGCTGGACTATACATGAGCGATCAACAGGAAAGACCAGCTACTGCTCTGTTACAGAACTTGATCAGATACAATCAAGAACACTGGTTCATACAAGCAAGCAGTAGTAACAAAGACCGAGTCTATTTTATATTAAAAGTCTTGCTTCTGCTTGAAGGCCATATAAATGCAGTTGTGGAAAGACAATCTCATTACTTTAAAGTTCAGCTAAATAATATAATTAATTTTAAGTCCTGAGTCTTTTGGCACCTTTCACCATATGCCCTTGAAGCACAATAATTGAACAATCTTTTGGCCTACAAAATTAAACGCCTCACCCATAAAATAATCAGTCAATTAAAAAGACACCCAACCCCATAGTTAGTGTTATGCTGTAATACTGACCGCCATCCACTGCACCTTTCTAATTATGAACCAACTGATACAAACATAGAATAATAAATAAATAAATACAGGAGAAAGACTAAAACATCCACTTGTGATTAGGTTTAGCCTTTCCTTTAGTCTGAAATGACAAGCCACATACTAAAACATAATATTTGGCAACAGAGATGGGAATTTTAGTACATAGTAATGACATTTAAACAATATTATGTACCCCAGTAGTACTCTAATACCTTAAAAAAATATCAGAGCAAAGTGATTGAGAGAGGGTGAGTAAAGTGCTAGGACTTATTTGGCACTTTCTTCCAACTACTAATAGGGTTATTCTGATCTAGTTTATTCTCTAATCTGAGTCATTTGAGTATCTGCTATTATTGAGACTGACCCAATATTTATATTTTCCTACAAGATACAGCTGCAGAGTCCACTCAGCCTTAAAAAGCCTTAAGTACTCAAGTATTAAGTACCAGTACGTTTACATATTAAAAATATGTAAACATGTCAATCCAAATTAGAAAAGATGTGTTGGACAACTTAATGTCTTTGCACAATGATAATACAGACTGCATCACAGCTTTCCTTTAAAGGCTTCCTATTATGTTTTGTTTGCTGCTCCATTGTATATTATATTGTACAGCTAAGGAGAGAGGAGTGTCGTGTGGAAAGTATGGCAGGAAAGTTTGAATAGGATTTGGACAGGCCCTCTTCATCCCCAGCATGAAGAAAATATGGAAGAACAAATGCAAGTTACAACCGAGAACTGGAATTGGATTGGGCTTTATACAGCCAATACTGATCAATAAAAAAGAAAAAAAAACAAAAAACAACAACAATAAATGGATGAATGTGACTTTCGATTCAGGACATTCCGAAATACTAAAACATACAAGGCAAAATGCAGCATAAAACCCATGCTAAGCAGATACGACGTAGTGATAGCAATCAAATATTCTCATCCACCAGATATGCAAACCTTTGTTACTTTGAAACTTTCAACACGCATCACTTTCAAAGTGAAAGTGTAGTGTGTTTCCTCCCTCAAGCAAAGCCTCCCTAATGCAACAATTTCAGGTTTAATGACTTCTGTTTTTGATGTTGTCTTGTTTAAAGATCGATTATTTAAAAATTTCCATCCCTGTTTGGCACATATGATTAATAGGATAAATGGTAATTTAAAATGTATCCATGTGCTTCCTAACGTTCCCAGGTGTCTTTACACAAAAAAAATGCTGGCCATTGTCTGGCTAAAAATTTAGCATTTACCACTGATCTGATAAGATGCAACAGTCTTGATGACTTAAAAAAAAATAGCTGTAGACTTCACAAATGAACCCGAGTTGAGCTCCAGTTTCTGTAATTTGTCATAAGTGAGAATATGCACAACCTGCTGCCTTAACAACCCTTAAATTTATTTAAATATTGCTATCAATATTCCATGGATAGTGAAGACACTGCCATGTTTACAACAGAATTGTTTCTGCAGAAACATACAGATAATGCACAGTAGGTTAGCTTGTTCACTGAGTGCCCTGATATGCCGGTAAAACTGTCTTGCCAACAAAGCCCGCTAAAAAAGAAAACAAACAAACAAACAAAAACAAAAAAAAAACCCCAAGGAAAAACTGTTTAACACCTCCCGGGATGTGGCAGCGGTCATAACGGACACTCTGAACATAGTCATAAGTTCTACAATGCTAAATAGAGGGGAATTAAATGTTACAACTTGTTTACAGGTTTTTTCATAGAAATGGCATCTATTAACACTAATCTGACACACTAAACAGTATGTGTAATAAAACAATTCTTCACTTGTCTGTTTAAGTTGGACATCCAATACTGAGAGTATAATATTTGCTTTTACTAGCAGGATAGGATAGAATGGAATGTAAACCCATGGTATGACGGCTAAAATTTAATTCATGAAAGTTGCATTTTCTGCTTGATAAATAGGTCTGGTTTGTTTAATATAAGTTTACAAAAGGCTCCAAATTCAGTATTTAGAGTTCAGCGTTTAAAAAAATATGGGTTTACTTGCCATTTTCAGTGAAGTGAGTTGATACTGATTGGCATCTAATTAATTGGATCTTCCCTACATGTAAAAGAATTCTTTTGGCTCGCAGAATGAATGAAAACGGTAGTAGCTACTTTGTAATAAATCTATGCCTTATGTGCCAAGTTCAACACCCAGGCACAATCTAAATCTCCACAAACTTGCAAAATCTAAACCACACAGCAAATAACTTCATGACATAACCTTCATTAAGTATGAAGTACTTATTTCAAGCACCCACTCAATAAACTTCAGCCCTAATTCAAATGACACTTAGAAGATCTAATCATAAAGATCTAATAAAGTTCAAGACTCAGTTGAGTAGAGAAGGAGTAGTTGGGCTTTCTTTACCGTGGCACCATATCTGAAGTAACGTCAGCCTAATAAACCTGCTCCGACATCAACCACAGAGAGAAAGAGAGAAATTTGGTCATATCCATGGTATCTGAATGTGATGGTACCACACTGCCAGGGTTTGTTATTCAGATTCCAGAGGCCACTTACACAATGGCCTACTCTCTTACAGTAAGGGGCACTGGATAAAAGTGCTGAAGAAAAGTGTTTTTAATCCCCTGGCATTCTTATTTCTTATACTGGGTTTGAGACAAGAAGATAAGGCAGCAAAAGTTCAGTGAAATGTTTCTCTTATGTCTTCCTCCCTCCCTCTCTCCTCATCCTCTTTTTCTTTCAGTTGAGAAAATACAGAAACAATAGACCGACATCAGCTAAGGCTTTTTTTCTTAATTGTTTTTATCTACTCCTTTGACCCCTGTTTTCTTTCTTCACTCTCTTTTCAACACAAGTAACCTGTCCTCTCCACCTCTTTCTTTTTGCATTCCCCTCTCCTCTCCCTCCCTTGTTTACACTAACGCAGGAGAGAGGGAGATCTTTCTAGAACTTGTAGGCAGTCAGACCTGGAGTTGGCTGCTGTTGCTGGGTCAGCGTGGCTGCCATGGCAACCGCTGCAGCATTGGGCACGTTTGAGAATGGGGCAGGTCCAGTTGTGACTCGCGGGGTACTCTGCCACTTCCTGTTGGATGCCCGTTTGGACTCGAAGATGTCAGTGGAGTCCTCCAGGAAGGCCCGGCGGTAGGAAAGGTACTGATGCTTCAAGATCTATGACAAAGACAGAGAAAGAAGGAAGTGTCAGGAACTATTCTGAGTCTCAATATCAGAGATATTCAAAGAGTTTTTGTAGCTTGTGTCAAAGGTCTACAATAGTCTACATCAGCGGCAGTTCACACAAGCTCTCAGCATTTGCATCACACTGTTGTTTAGAATATTTATTTCTCATTTTCAGATTAAAGTTGACGAAAAGAACCTACCTTGACATTCTCATGGACAGACTGGAGCTGGGCAGCCAGCGCAACAAATGTCTGGTACAACTTCTGCATTGCCATGGTCAGGTCTGGGAACACATGCGCACACACACACACACACACCACAGAACAGCGTAATCATTAAAAACCATTTCTCTTTAAACACACCTGTGGTGAGTTAATGACAGTAAAAATAAAAATGTTCTAATTTTATTCTTTCTGATTCTGATGAGTGTTTAGTATGATGTTTGGTCTATATTCAATTTAACACTACAAGAAATCACAACCTTTGTAATGACAGGGGCCAACAGCTACTTGAAATTTAACTACCTAATTCCAACATAATTCCAACACTTTAAAAGCCTGGAAATATTGGAAATTTTCTTCCTGCTTTGGACTTCCCAGACTGATGTTAAGGTCAGACAAACTGTCCTCTTACCTTGAGGGGTGATGTGGGAGCCGCTGCTCTGCGTCGTCAGGTGGTTCTCGAGCTCTTCTATCTGCTGCCGGTACTGCTGCAACTGCACTTCAAACTGTTCCACCAGGCTACGGAAATAACTACAAACGCAGAAAAAAAAAGAAAAAAAAAAAAATCCTAAAATTGATAACCGAGATATGTGAAAAACTGAGAGATTGGTTGAGAAGGCGGATACTGGCTTCATAGAGAAAACAGGTTTGTGCTGCTACTCCAAATACAAAAATGAGTGCTGATACCACACAAAACACAGAAATGCTACATGAACAATTTCAACAACAGTTTTCAATTAAGCTGAAAAAATGTCAGGTTTAGAAAAGGTTGAGGTAAACAGGCTGCCGTGCCCACGTGACATCACACCCTTTTGATTTGCTTCTCGACGACTCGTGGGTAACTGACTTACTCTGATGGCGCAGTGTTCTCGTGTTGAAGGCCAGGCGGCGTCTTTTGTGTACGCAGCGCTATGTCAGCGTTCTTCAACTCCTTATGCAGAAATGAAACAGTCGATTTTCAGTAACTCTCAGAGGCTTCCACTCTTGTCTACATATCATTTTCCAGCACATTTATAGAACAACTGACATAAGGCAGGTATAGAAGGCAAAGTCTTCACGTTTTCTGTCGGATGAAACACTGAGAAGCATACTTGTTTTTACCTGTGCTGTCTCCAGCTTTAGCTTGTCTATGGCCAGAGCCTGGCGCTGCAGACCACTAGCACTGAGAGAGAGAAGCTGTTTGAGGTTCTTGATGTCATCTTGGACTTTAGAAATGGCCTTAGAAGACATCCTGCTGATATCCTCCTGAACCTGTTTCTGCTCTTTCACAAATTTTCTATAAAAAAGAGGAAGCAAACTGACACCTATTCATATATTCTGGACAACACGAGAGCTTTTCTGACAAAAAAAATACAAAGTCTCCAACAATACATTATTTATGCTCTGGTTTGAGTTACTATATTAATCTTAATTTGCACAATTTGAGTCAAGCTTCAATGCAGTATAGTGTATTCTTCCTTTCTTTTTTTTTTTCCCCCCAGACAATTCTGACAGTTATTTTGAACTGTTTGTCAGTTCAGTTGAAAATATGAATCTAAAGACAACACTTACTGGAAATTCTCCACATCCTGACAAATGATTACAGGCAGATTTTCATCTTTCAAGGCTTTACTGTCCCTGAGAGTGAAAGGGAGAGAGAGAGAGAAAGTGCTGTTAATAGTACAAACTGAATAGTCCCGAATGATCAAATACACATGAGCATTTGTTTGGCATGAAGTCCAAGAATGTCCTAATTAGGGTTTTTTGCCCCTCATCCTAATATCAGTCCTTCAATATTGAGCATCTGTTGATACAGAGTCTGATGCGGGACTTACTGTGCACTGGCTCCAGATGATGTGTCACTCTTATTCTCTGAGGAAGTGCTGAAGTCTACCCCTCCCAGGCCAATGCTGGGGGCAGGAGCTGCTGACACTGCTGTGGAGGTAGCTATCAGAGAACCCAATGTTAACCCGCCTCCTCCTACTCCTCCCAGAGTAGTCTGACCTAAACCTGCAACACGGAGTACAGTGCACTGTGATGCATGAGAATTATTCTCAGATATAGGAAATACTGAAAGCATAATCGGGACAGTGAATCTAAAATGTGCAGACAATTAACTCTGACTAACTGCACATATCGCACCTGTAGATAAAGTGTTGGAGAAGAGAGCCCCGCTCAGACCTGTGGGAGCCACTGTGCTGGCTGTTGTGCCACCGAGGCCAAGGCTAAAGCCTGTTAATGCAGGCTGCTGTGGTGCAGCAGAGGTAAGGACAGAGCCAAATGTCAAGCCTGTCCCTGCAGAGACTGCTGAGGAAGTGGTGGTTGCGGTGGCAGTAGCAGCCATGTTGAGAGAGAACGGTGCGGCCGAGGCAGCAGGCTTGTTGAAAGCCAAGCTGAAGCCTGTGGAGGCAGCTGTCGAGGCTGGGGTACCTGAGAGAACAGACATGCAGGTAAGGACACTTTTACTATTAACTGGTTTTAAGATATCACACTTCCAACCATAAAAGTCAAGTGGATATTGTCATCACAACTTCAAAAATGTACTTGAATACAAATGTACCTAATGTAAGACCAGTAGTGGGCGCAGCAGCAGCACCTGTAAAAGAAAATACAACATTAGACAAAAATTACTGTGTGGCACATACTGTATTTTTGGTACACACAGCTATTTTGCACAGTTTTCCAGTGGGTTCTTATGTGTATTGTGTTACTTGAGGCAGGTGTGTTGAAAGAGAATCCTCCAGTTGGTTTCTGAGCAAAGGGACTGCCTCCTAGGCCAAGAGATGTGGTGGTGCTAGTGGTGGAGGCAGGGGCGGCAACTGCTGTGCCCAATGCAGTTCCAAAAGAAAATCCACTAGTGCTGGCTGCAGGGGCACTAAAAAAGAAAACAGCAAGATCAGTCATATAACCACAGTTCTAAGAGAGAAAGATCAATGTTGCCATGCAAAATGACAGGTTTTTAATAACTGGCCGAAACACAGGAAGCAATCTGAGAGCAGATGGCCACCTAATTTTTTAACGTTACACATCGGTTGTTAGAAACCCAAAGACTGCTAATGTCAGGTCAACCTATATTTTCCTATAAATTAATTTGATGGGTCAAAATACAAGCTGTGATCTTTTACAGATTTCATTTCATGTCATGCTGCAATAAAATCAACTATTCGTATGCAGTTAAACAGGATATGACTAAGATCTTTGAGTGCAAAGCCAAATGACAAAAAAGTAAGCAGCGGTGCTTCACGTCAATGTTATGAAGAAAGTCAGAATGGTAATTATTGATATTCATTGTATAGATTTTTATTAAAATGATGAAAGATGCATAAAATGCACTGGCCATTTTACAAATGTTGATTGATAAGTTCTGAACCTTGCACAGAAAGATCTGACAAGCCAAGCATCACAGTAAGACAGTCTATTTCCAAAAATCCTCCACCGCTGAAAAATATCTAATGACATCATGTGGGATAAAATTGATTTCAACCAATGCCTTTTTTCATGTTTGAGGAAAGGTCAAAGTGTGAGGGGGGCCAAATGAAGTGCACAGGGTGGGCACTGAAAACTGGAGTAATTCAAAGCCTCAGTGATGGAAAGTTGCCAAATGATGCTTGTAGGGCATTTTTGTTCAACTTGTACAACTCAGACCTTTCATATATAGATATATATATCTATATAGATATAGATATATATATACACACATTCATTGCTTAGCTTCTTCTCACACTCTTCTGTGCAAGGCTCAGAATATCAGTCTACCTTCATACATGGCCAACAACCATATAAGGGATATAGGCAATGGGTTTATTTATTAATACTGTAACACAACTTAACATTTTTAAACCTGTATATCATTAAATGGCCTGACCTTGGCCATACAGAACTAGTGAATGTGACGGAGAACTGCTCGCTTTAAGGCATATCCAATTTACTTTTGCTTATTTCTAAAAGATTCGATAGATACAGAAGAGAACTTGTGTTTTACGAATAATTTGAAGTCATTCTTCAGTTTTAATCAAGCTGCATCAAGCATCAACAATGTCAGAAAATGTCACTTTGATATCAACCTTGTCTTGCTCTCGTGGTACTCCACAACTGTAAATCGTATTGTTTGGAGGCATACAGCAGTGTTATGCACAGTTGTTAGCTTTACCTGCAGTGTTGCTTTGTGAATACATTCCACAAACCTTTCCAAATGTTTTGCGAGGCAACTATGATCTACAATGTATCTTGCATGTATAAATGCATGCACTTTGAGTTAACTGGCTAACGTCTGATTGTGCTAACGTTAGCTAATTCGGCTACTGAAGATATTCATTACCTGGTAGCGGTCCCAAAGGTAAATCCTCCACCCGTATTGGTGGAACTAAGAGTCCCTGATGCGAAGTTAAAGCCAGACATTTTGGTCTAAGAGACACGCACTTAACATCTAGTGGTTGTGTGTTGTCCGTTACTTCAGCCAGACGCTTGGCGAGCAAGCTAGCATCACAGTTAACACGATGCCCGCGTGAGGGCCAAATCCACCTTCTTGTCTTTATTCAAAACATGGATAAACAGGCTAACTTTTTCAAATAGACGCCAAATTGTTAAATAGTATCTCACTATAGTTCAGCTTCCTGTTCTATCATTTATATGTTGTTAAAGCTGCCAATATCTTTGGTTTCACTATCATTTACAGTCACTTTTTCTATTGCGCGCCCGGTACTTCCCAATCGTGTTGCATCGTGGGTAATTGTTTTCTTCGACAACTAAATTATATACATTTCCCATCGTCCCTCGCGCTGTTTTTACACCTCGTGACGCCTGACACATGCGCAAAGGAGTGACTTTGGTCAGAGATACTCTTAGTTTCAAAATAAAATAACTGGAGATTGCTTAGCTATGATGCTTCTTTTCCACGTCCCCCCTTGTTGTGCTCTGCCGCTGTGCACAATTTTACTTTTTTTTCTTTTTCTTTTTGCGTCTTGGCTTTTTATCCGTACATGCTTGTTTAGTCTTGAACATCTCAGTATACAGCTTAGTTTATCTCATCTTATCTGATCATATATTTTCTTATCATTAAAACTTTTGATAAAATTTGTATCTTTTAAAGAAGTATACCAGCTGTTGCCAAATTTTCTGTGCAATATTACAGTTTTGTACAACACATTATTTTCTCTCTGTAGATTACAGAAAGTTCACAGATGTGCAGATGTCATGTTATTATCGATAAGTAATTTCCAATAAAACTTAACCTGTTAGACCATATTGTCCTACAATATGGTCTAACATGTTGTTTGTTTGATTGATGTATTGTACGGTGTGCTTGAGTGTTTTGAAAGGCGCCATCAAATAAAATTTATTATTATTATTATTACAAAATATATGTAACACATGCTTTTAGTTTGAAAATCATATCCCGGAAATGCAGAAGTGATTGTCAGTAACTTTATGCGGATGGAGGAGGAAAAATAATTTCCAATAAACATAACATATGCACCGACAAAGTAAAGGCAATCGTTAGTATTTTGAGGAACCTTATTATCAGTGATACGGCTCTATCCGGAAAGCGTCGTTTGAAGCTTTTTATTCTCTGACAGCTGCTTCTATGGTGAAATGGAGCACATCCGAACGCCGAAGGTAGCTAACGTTAACATTTCTAGCTGTTTTCAGTGGGATGGGATACAGACAGCGGCTTGGCCTTGTATTTTGGATTTTAGCCAGAGTTTGCAGAATATAAATGCCGTGAATGAATGCGTGTATGTTTATCTAATAGCAGGTTAGCTACCAAGTGTCGCCAGCAGAAGTGGCAGACGTGACGAACATCGTTGAACTGTTTGTTTTTTCACCCCCAGTAGAACAGATGGAACAGCTTTCTTCCCTTTGTAATGTCACTATTTATACGCCCTGTTATTGATTGAGTTACCATTAAATTATAAAGACAATCAGTGCAACCGGCGTGACAGGCCACCACCTCTGGCTGTGAGACTAATAAAATATATTCCAGCATCTGGCTTATTAATGGGCTTTCATTAGTTTTCCCTCGACATGCACCTTTAACTTACACTGAAGCTCATTCTATGCAAACCTCTGCAGATAACAAGCTGCTAACATCCTGTACAATGTGTTTGAGAGGGTGGAAATATTGGAAGGTGAGCTTTTTGGCGCATTAGCACGCAGATGATTCATTTTTTAAAGACACCACAATATATCATACTTTGGCATACAAAAAATCCTAAAGTAGCATAATTGCTACCAAATGAGAATATGGCAAGAGATCAGGTGGGTGAGTTGCATGCTGGCTGGGTGTGGCTCAGCTGTGTCAGGTCTTCCTGGTTGCTCACTTTTATCTCACTAAAAAAGAAGAAAAAAAACTACATTGATTACATTTATGCATCTCTTAAGCACCCTATTTATTTTTAGAGGAACACACAGGTTGTCTGCAGATCCTTGAAAACTCTCATTTGCCAATGTTGCTACAGATTACTCCAAATACTCGTAATATTAAAGGAAAGTTTGGGGGATGACATTTTTGGGATGATAGGAGTTGCTGAGTTTGAGTTTTTGAATGTCTGCTGATTTTTCTATATCCGTTCGACTTTATCTCAGCTGAATAAGGCGTAGCAGATTCACTTGAAACACAATTTTTATGGCTGCTTGATTAATGCCGTATTTAAATCACTGCTTAGATTTCATCAGTAGATTGCAAACAATAAACATTAACTGCCAGATCATCAGTGTTGCTGTGAGATGTAGAGGAACTAGTAAAAAGATTGAGTTATCTGTATGTGTTTCTCTCTCTTACACACACACCACTGACTTCCTGTTCATGCTGAGTCTGTCTGACAGAGCCATGTCCTGCTGGTTGCTGAGAGACAGAGATAAGTACAATCATTTCATCATAACTGAGAATGACAGGAAAATGGAAACAAAGAGGATGACGTGACTCAACAAGCATGCAGCTACTCTGATGAATCATGGATTCCAAGTATTGGCTGCTGTCACTGCCTCCAGGTTTTTGGTCATGTTGAGTGCGGGTCATTGATCACCATTATCATAATTTCACTGTCTTTACTCAGGAGCATGTCCTCACAATTATTCTACTTGATGCTTGAGTAGGGATTGGGAAGAATGCATGTGTGCAGGCTGTTGCTATGATGAAAAGCTTCATGGTTACACAGTTTGAATGCAAAGCTTAGTCCCTCATCTGTATTATTATTATTATTATTATTATTATTATTATTATTTTATTTTATTTTTAGCAGTTTTTGGTTATTTCATGGAATAATGAAAGTGGAATATTGGAAATATGAAGCTAAATTGGGTAAAATGAAGGATCACAAGTACATATGCACTGAGCTCATCATTTAGTGTGAACTAGAGGTTTTCTGAGAAGCTCTGTGCAATGGAGATATAAATTAGAAAAGAAATGTTGTTTCCTGTAGGGAGCTGAGCAGAACTTGTTCCCATATAAAACCTTGCAACTTTAGTAAATGTTTTACTCAGTGAGTTTGCCTGTGTGGCAGATTGAGGGATTGGGGAAGCATGAAGACTAACAGACACCTTGACAGGTGTCTGACAGAATAATGACATACATTTTGAGCAGAGAAACAGTAAACCTTAGGTAATTGTTATTGAATGAGATACTGTTTGGTTACGGTAAACAAATTTAAAACCACACAGATTAGCATCACCTTCATATCTAGTCAGTACAATCATTACACTCTCTAACCCAAAATCCAGAAATTTAGTGACATCTCAGAATTCAAGAAATAAAGCCAAGCACATATCAAGGAGTTGATATTTGTGTGATGCACAAATGTGCTTTTATCTGGTTCTGCCTGATGAGTGTATGTACATGTGTATTGTGTGTGGGTATTTTTGTGATTCGGTTTAGCAGAATTGGCAGTAATAATGAGGTCCAGTTGGTTTGACATTGGTACTGAGCCAATTAGAGCCAATTCTAAGTACTGCATGTTTGCATCATAAGTGTCAATCCTATTGGCAACACAATGTTTTTGTTTCTATGAGAAGGGTTGATATAAACAAAGGTCAAAAAACAAAGGTCATGCACTGATAGTGTGATAACAGTTGTGCTCATTAAACCAATTATAATGGATCTTCTTGAATTAGCCACAAAGTTTAAGTAATCTAACACTGATGCAGCAGCTTTGCATTTATGATTGACCTGTTAAATATTTTGGCAGAAGGGAAGGAGAAATTGGAATATCTGGCTTTAAACATGTTTGGCAGCAGGTTTTGTCACTGTGGAAGTGCAGTTGAGCAAGATGCTGAACTCCAGAGGTGCTGTTCTGTTCCTGACCTCTGACCCCTCTTGTGGTTGGATTTCTTCATCACTGTGTACATAGTAACAAGTAGTTAACTTAAGCTTCAGATAACTAGCTTGCTAATTCGTCTTACTCCTGCTGTGCATGTGGTGTGTGTTTGCAGGTGGAGCAGGTGCGGCTGTTGGATCGCTTCAGCAACAAGACTACTGGCGGCACGCTGTACCTCACCGCCACACACCTCATCTTTGTGGAGAGCAGCTCCAGCAACTCAACAGCCGCCGCAAAGGAGATATGGGTGAGTTCTGGCAACTGTGTCATTCAAACTATCTGCCCGAAATAACCACCATAAATGCATCATTGCTCCATTTCCAAGAGGTATTTTATGGAACGCCAATGGAGGATAGATGCAGAATGGGAAGATGTGGAGATACGGTCATCATGGAAATGCGGAAGTATGGAGAGGCTTCCACACTGACTTTCATTCTGGCCCAACAATTTCTAGTGAGCTAAGTAGCCCAAAGTTAAGATGGTACAGATTAGGGCTGAGCGATATGGCCTAAAAATAAAATCTTGATTTTTTTTTTTTTTTTTTTTTTTTTTTTTTTNAAAAAAAAAACCTAATTCAAATGAGTATTTTCTTTATTAAAATAATAAATTGTCGGGTTTTCTAAATAAAACCTTTTAAACTAAAAGGTTTTAGCAGCAAGTCCAGGTTTCTGTGAGGAACACCAGCCTGTCTGCTGCCTCTGGCTTGATGCTCTGACATGTTACAGTATTCCACCTNTGTGAGGAACACCAGCCTGTCTGCTGCCTCTGGCTTGATGCTCTGACATGTTACAGTATTCCACCTGCAGACCCCTTTGCTGCACGCCGTGAAGCATGCAGCAAAGGGGTTCTGTAAAGTTTATAGGAGCTCCGCAACCTGAATCGCAAAACCGAACAACTTTCAAATGATGAAGTGACGTTACCTTTTTTAGAAACAAGCTCATCTTCAGTCAAAGTGTTTGTTAGCATCTTGCTAGCATGTCTGACCTGCTGAAAGCTTCGTGGGCATGACATCAACGAAGTTGGAGACTGCATTCATATCTGCTGCAGGCGGAGTCGGGGACTCTCACAGACACGTGAAAGTATAAACAAGGCTTGTAGGTTTAACGCGCACGAAATGGGAATGGGCTTGATCGACGAAGAGCGACCCGCTGCCTCATTTTCCCCATTAAAAACAGTAAGATAGTAGTTTAAAAAAAACTTGATTTTCCGATACAGCCGTTTTACACATTGTGCCAAAACGTAAACTCGAATTAATCGATTAAATCGATTTATCACCCAGCCCTAGTACAGATGATTTCAAGCTCATTTCAGTTATCTTCAGTTACTGTGAACAGAATGTAACTGGTTTTAACCTAATAATAATACAATATAATATAATAATAAATAGTTATTAGTCTATAATGCACCTTCACATTGCAAGAAATTTCAGTGTAATGTTAGCCAGCAGAGCATTCAAAATCATAACACTGCTGCCAGAAACTTATTTATTTACAGTATATAGTTATATTTTTTTTATAATTAGATTCAGTGGAAAATTTTATCTTTCTTTAGCTCTACTACTGCTCAAGATAGAGTCTCAGGATAGAAAGCAGGATACATATAAAGAGGGGGAAAAAAAGTAGAATATATAGTTGCTTCTTTTTTTAAACCAGCAATTTAATGAACAGTTTGAATTAGACAAATACAGCAAGAATACATGAACTGTTAGAAATGAAATAAGAAATATCAAGGACAGTTACCATAAAAATGAGCAGTAGCTTAATTGAACAGTTTTTTATTCTCCCTCTTGTGTATTCCAAAATCATAATCATCAAAAATTTACAATTAAAAAAAAAGTTTGGCTAAGATTAAAGCCCTTGAAAATCAATATATCTATCTTTGCACAGAAGATGAGCTGTAATATTATGCTGGCGTAGCCTAAAGAAAACATTAGTGTGACTACTACTGGGGAGTGTGGTGGTGTTCAGTGTGTGTGTGTGTTTTTATGTATTTTATGTTTTTGTGCATTAGGCAGAAAGAAAGAATAAATAAACACGGACGTGTGTATTAAATGAAAGTAGGGCAGAGGTTCAAAAGTGTCTAAAGCTTACGTGTATGCATGTGAACAGTGTGTTTTGTCTGCATCTGAAATAGGATTTTTGTTGTAGTACCATGGGAACTGGGTTATTGCTGTGTTGTGTGTGTGTGCATCCTGATTTTTATTGTTTACTATGGCAGCACAGCAGCGGTGAAGAACTAGAAGCTGTTCGATGTTGTTGCAAAGAAGAATGAGCACAGAGACGTTATCTGAGACAGATAATCATTTCTGCTGGCAGTTTCTCAAGCAGGTTTTTAACTGGCTGAACTTACTGTTCAACCCGTAGACTCAAGCTCAATAGCAGCAAAATAGTTGGGAAAATCATTCTCAGTGATTTGGTGAGTTGGAATTTCCTAGAGGTTTCGATTTCAGATTGGCTTGTGAATCTTATCAAATTACTGTCTTGGGGTCATTGATTCCCTTCTTTCTGACTGCCAGGCTGATACATGGACACTGCTCTTTATTCTTTGGGTCAGAACTAATGACATTACATCACAATAATACATTGATCCATATTCTAATCCAGTAGAATCACTTCAAGCTGCTGTCTCTATGTGGTTGGGCTTTCTTCTTGTAGCTCATACAGTAAGACGTTAATGGATTTTATGGATTTTGCAAACTGATACTTTGGACTCTGTTGAATAGAATGATTTTTAGATGTAGAGCACTTTAGATGTGAGTATCTAATAATATGAGTAGCCTGGTACTTACAGCGGTTAGTCTGCTCTGATTAATGACTGATAGGGGATCTTATCTCAAAATGCTTTTAGTTTTTACAGTTGGCAAGATCAGCATTTACAGTGTGTGCGCGCGTGTGTCAGTGTATCATTCCACTGGTCATTACCAATGCTAATGAATGTGCATGTTTATAAACTGGACTCCCAGTGGAATTCAGGCTGCACTGAATATGGTTATGTGCTGCATTTCTTTTATTGCACTTTGCTACAGAGCCCGGGAGGTGTCAGGGAGAAAAAAAAAAAAAAAAAAAANAAAAAAAAAAAAAAAAAAAAGTCGTTCGCACAACTTACTAAGTCGTTCGCACGAGTTAAATAAGTCGTGTGCACGACTTACATTCACTGAACTGGAAAAAGTAGTATTATTTAAAATACCTTCCACAGATACCAAAGATATAAGAACGCCGTGTTTGACAGCCAAAAACCGAACTATATCCGCATATTTGAGGCCAAGATGAAAATAAAAATGTATTGAATCCAAATGATCCACAGTGTGTGTGTGTGTGTGTCAACTTGCACACCTCTCAATATTGAAATACGGGAGATTTTCTGGGACATGACACCCCACCCCAGCCCGTCCCGATCTTATTCTCTCATCAAAAGCTTTGCTAGCATGATTGTTTATTCCTCCTACGAGAAACTGTTTCAATCAACTTTGGTTCCGCTTGGCTTCTGGTGTCCCCTGGCAAGCGCTACGTGTGCCACAGAATGACCGAAACAGCTTGATTGAGCAAATTACGATTCTGTATAACTGTCAAAACACAGGGGATTTACGGGAGAAATTACCAAACGGGAACACGGCGGAAGAGGGGAAAATACGCGAGAAAACCGGGGCAAACGGGAGTGTTGACAGGTATGTCACCGTTAGCTTGTTCCGTTCTGAGCAGTGCAAGAAGAAACTCTGAAGACTGTAAAATTACGTTCTTCTTCCGGTTCACTCAACTGTCAGTCAAGTAACTCTAAGTCGTGCGAACGAGTTAATAACTCGTGCGAAGGACTTATTTTTTTTTCTTCTCCGTGACACCTCCGGGGCTCCGTACTTTGCTCTTTCATAATCAAAAAAGAAAAAGACTTTATGATACGGTTACATGGTAATACGGAGCAAACTCCGAGGCTTTAGGAACTCTGCTCAATCCAAAGCTTATTCAAGAGTACAAAATAGCTGTTCTCAACATTCAGATATGATTTAAAAAGAATATTGGAGTGCTGCCAGTGTCTTAGCAGATAAATAAAATGAAAGCGTAACACTTATTAGTGACATTCTTCAATTTTTCTTTAACTTAAGCCAACAGAACTGAAACAAAACTGAACTCAAAGGATCATACTGGTGATTTTGCATGTTTGAGCCCAATAAGTACAGCCCACATACACATTACTGTTGGAGCAACGGTAAATTTTAGAATTGTTTTTCCTACCTTCCAGACTTACCTCCTGGTTTCAGTTCACTCCAGTACGCTATAAAAATCAACTTGTAGAGGCTCAAAATGTTCTTGAGACAGATTATCACAGTAAACACGATGGCAACTAAATTTTAACATTTCAACATGGAGCTAAACAGAAGAACATGGATGTGTCCATCAGGGAATATAGCACCAGGAGAAGCCTGCTTTACCATGAAATTAAAATGACTGTTCCTTCTACAATTGTGCGTAAGTGTTAGCAGGCAGAATGGAGAATTCCAAGATAGATGTCTCACCTGAACGTTTGATTTCGAAAAATTAGGGGATTTGACAAAACAACACAAAAACTGTAATGCGGTTTTGTGTTTTGGAAAACAGCAGTAACGTAACACATGTGGGTAGTATTCTATCGGCCTCAAACATGCAAAATCACTGTATTTGACGAAAATAACACATTTTCTCTCCCTTTCCCTCTGATCTCTGCAGATCTTGCACCACCACATAGCCTCGGTAGAGAAGCTGTCCCTGACCACCACTGGCTGCCCTCTGGTCATCCAGTGCCACAACTTCAGGGTGGTTCACTTTGTGGTGCAGAGAGAGAGAGACTGCCATGACATCTACAGCTCACTGCTGCGCCTTCTACGACCCGGTAGGTGTCGCCATGTTTGTGTCTGCAGGTCATTGTTTTCATCACTTCATCCCTCTCTCCTCTTACACATTTACCAGCTCACATTTCTCTGCACTGTCTGTTTCTGTATTTTGTCTGCGTTTTATTAAATTTTCCATCTCTGGCTTTCCTCCTCCTCTCTGCAGTGTCCTATGAGGAACTGTACGCGTTCTCCTACAACCCCAAACAGAATGACCAGCAGAGAGAGGAGGGGTGGCAGCTCATCGACCTGGGGGCGGAGTTTGAGAGGATGGGCGTCCCTTGCGACCAATGGCAGCTCACTGACGTCAACAGGGATTACAAAGTAGGAGGCTCAGACTAGGAAATGTCTGTTCTCTAGTGAAGGAAAAATGTTCAGGAGGATATCAACTTGAATTCTTTTATCACATTTGAGATAATACTGACATCATGATCGTTACTTTTATATCCTGAGAATAACAAGTGCATGTTCTGTAAATTCACAGCTGTGGTGGGAGAATTTACAGTAAGTGAAATTAGGAACAATTAAAACATTCTCCCACACAATAATAAGTGAGAATTCTGTCCAATTAAAGCTGAAAGTTGCTGACTGGCTGAAGCTTATTATATCTCTGCCCGCCGTAAACACACACCACAAAGAAAACTTTAAGATTCAAGGCCGTTTGTTAATGTTAGATCACATGATTTCTGAGTAATAAAGTCGTCAGCCTTCAAACACTTTACTTTCGTTGCCATTTGCCACTGCCAGCATCTAAGTAGCAGTAAAAAATTTGGTTTATATCGTTTTGTATAGTTGTATTTTTCAATACCAAGTATTATTTAGTAGATTTTGTATACATATCCATCATGCTCACTTTCTGTCATATGAAGCAAGGGGAGCCCTGGGTTGTAAAAAGCTGACAAAGTCTGAGGATGGGGTGGTGTTTGAAGAAATCATCTACTATTTTAAAGACACATTTGACGTCATCACACATTATGAAACATTACATACACATACCCACAAGATGGTACTGCAGCCTCACAGTTAGTTGATGAAATGAAAGTGACAACTGTGCTTTTGTTCCGTTAACATTATGTGTCAACTGAAGAAGTTTTTATGCACAGTAATGACAGTATATTTTTTTGAGAACAGATTTCATAAACCAGAAGGAGGTTGCTAATTTTTTGTGTCTGTATGAATGTGTGTGCTGTTTTCAAGGTGTGTGAGACATATCCTCGGGACCTGTATGTTCCCATCACAGCCAGTAAGCCCATCATCGTGGGAAGTTCCAAGTTCAGAAGCAAAGGACGTTTTCCAGTACTCACATATTTCTACCAAGAGAAGAAGGTACTTAAGTAACTCCTACAATCTCCTACATACTGTATCTTTGCTGTACTCAAGAGTTGCAATTAATAATTATCTTAACATCACCTAAACTGTTCAGATTTTTTTTAATTAACCAGAATATTAAAAAAATAGACTGAACAGTCATCTGTTCTACAGGAGAAAAGATTGAAATTCACCACCTTGTCTGAATATTTACACACATTTGGATTGCTGATTTGATAGTAAAATGACCTTTAGCTGCAGGGAAGAGAAATCCTGCCTCACTTTCAAGTTGGCTTGTTTCACTAACCTGTGTTTTGCATTTAACGTGCTTTACATGTGTTTCTGGAAAGCTGAATACTGGGATTTCCTGCATATTTTAAGCAAAATAGGTATCTGCTCTACTATAATTGTTCAGCCTTGTGACCCACAGAGAGAGGTGTTGTGATGCTCTAGTTTTGTTCATACATCTTTTTTATGTATATTCGTTGGTCCTGATAGGCAGCGGTGTGTCGATGCAGCCAACCTCTTGCTGGATTCAGCGCCCGATGCTTGGAGGATGAGAGCATGCTGCAGGCCATCAGTAAAGCCAATAACAACAGCCGATTTGTCTACGTTATGGACGCTAGGCCAAAGGTAAGGTGGTTACAGTCAGTTAGTTTTATTTGCAACATCAGTGTTTTTTTTTAGCCACCGATGAAGTAGAAAAAAAACACAGTACTTTAAAAGACTTGCATTAAAGGACCATACTGGTGATTTTGCAAGTTTGACACTAATTAATACAACCTGCATACACATTGCATTACTGCCAACCATTTTCCAAAACACTCTCTTGGAGGGATAGATATTAGAATTGTTTTTCCTACCTTCCATACTGCAGTTTTTTTCAGTTCATTCCAGTACACTATTAAAATGAGGTAAGTAATCCAGAGCGAACAACATGCTGTTATTGTTTTTGGTCGAAGTTACTTTATTTAATCAATCCAACATGGAAGAATAGTCCCTGGAGAAGACTGCTTTACTGAGAAATTAAAATGACCATGCCTGCTACAATTGTATGTAAGCATTAGCAGGCAAAACATTGAATTTTAAGGTGGATGTGTCACCTGAACATTTGATTTTGAAAGATTAGGGGGTTTGACAAAATGAAATAAACTGTGGTTTTTATGTTTTGGAAAATTGTTGGAAAATGGTTTGGAAAAGTGATTACAAAGATGAAGTGTTATAATTTTGTCTTAATCGCCTCACTCTGTCCTGCAGTTGAACGCACTGGCTAACCGGGCAGCGGGTAAAGGCTATGAGAACGAGGACAACTACTCTAACATCCGCTTCCAGTTTGTAGGCATTGAAAACATCCACGTGATGAGAACCAGCCTGCAGAAACTGCTGGAAGGTAAACATTTCCGGCTACACAAACACGGCACAGCACTTAACTTCCACAAAAGGACATTAACGATCCAAAATTTTGACTAACAATAATTTGACACTTACTGCATTGACCTGATACATTAAGCTGGAATTTCAAGCAAACAGAACTTTCCAGAAAACAGCTCCACTTGCAAGGTTGTTAATATGAAAGCTGCTCTCATAATACATTTGGTGTCTGCTACTGTAATTGTTTAGTCTTGTGACCCACTGCGGGAGATGTTGTGATGCTCTAGTTTTGGTCATATATCTTATTTATCTATATCTATAGATATATATATATATCTATAGATATATATATAGATATATATATAGATATATATATATAGATACATATACATATACATATATATCTATATATATATATATATATAGATACATATATATATATACATATACATATACATATATATATATATATGTGTGTATACATATATATATATATATGTGTGTATACATATATATGTGTGTGTGTGTGTGTGTGTGTGTGTGTGTATGATGATAAATTAATGATGATAAAGTGATTTTGTCTCTGTATTTGTGTCTTTCAGTGACAGGGACTCGTTCTCTTTCCATGAGTGACTACCTGATGGGACTGGAGAGTTGTGGCTGGCTGCGACATATCAAGGCTGTTGTAGACGCAGCCATCTTTCTCACCAAGGTACATGACTCTTTCTCCTTGTACTTTACTTTTGTTTCTCTATAAATGCATTTATATGTGCATTAATACTCTTTTTTTTTTAAAAAACAGATTATTTAGGTATTTTATATATCTGTGACATCTTCATGTAAATAATAACATAACTGCTGCTCTCTGATGGTGATACTCAGCTGTGATTCAAATATACCCAGTTCATCAAAGATTTTATATTTGCTGTTTTAAACATTCAGTTTTTCTTTCTTGGTAAAATCAGCTGGCACAAATTTAGATAGTAGAAGAAGAGCTACATAGTCGACACTATTAGCTACTATGGCTTAATAAAGAAAACTGTGATCAAGTCCTTTGCATTTTCCTGACATTCACTGTTTAACACAGTAGATGCTAGATGTATTTTGTCCTTTTCCCTCCTTTTTTTTATTTCTACAACTACATGTCCTTCCCTCTCTGTGCTTTATCCTCCATGCAATGCTTTTTATCTCTGACTCCACTTTGCTTTATTTTTCCAGGTCAATATCTATTAGAACATAACTGAAAAATACAATAATAATTGTGATAAGAAATTAAGATTTCTGCTTTGGAATAGTATTTCACTTTTGTCTCTCTTGTTTCAACCCCAGGCAGTGACAGTGGAAGGAGCCAGTGTGTTGGTTCATTGTTCAGATGGGTGGGACAGAACAGCCCAAGTCTGCTCGCTGGGGGCCCTCCTCATGGACCCCTACTATCGCACTATTAAGGGCTTCATGGTATTAATCACAGACACACACACACACACACACACACACACACTGTTGGCACTAGCTAAAGGTAGGACTAAAGCGAATGTGAAGAGAAAATGTAAAATGTAAATGTAAAGAGAAAACCTCACTTTGTCTGATAATTCTGTATTCCAGGTACTAATTGAGAAAGACTGGATCTCCTTTGGCCACAAGTTTGCAGACAGGTGAGAGATTCAAGGCCCCAACACACTGTGAGATTTTCGGGCTGTTGCTGACAAAAGATAACAATCGTGAGAAAATTATGAAAAAAAATACCCGATCGTCAGTCCAAAATGGGGTATTAGATCACAGTTACAGATTGCGGATTTGGCACTCTTGCAAGACAGAACTGCAACAATATTCTGACCGTGTCATAAATTTAGGACCAAAAATGTCATGGTGTGGCTGCAGCATGACATTTTTGCCAGGCCTGAAGCCACATCTATATATACCAACGAATAGGCACATGGTGGTAAATGGTGTGAGGAATGATGTTGTTTGTGTGAGTGGTTTATGAACAGTCTGAATCGTGTTCCGTCAGGTGTGACCAGTTGGATGGGGATTCGAAGGAAGTGTCTCCTATTTTCACCCAGTTCCTGGAGTGTGTCTGGCAGATGACTGAACAGTTTCCACAGGTGTGACATGGCATGTTATTTTTACAGACATTCTGTATGTGTGTCTTATTTGGGTGTGATGTGGTTGACTGTATTTTTTTTTTGTGTGTGTGTGTTTGTGCATGCATTCACACACACCCACTCTCTCTCTCTCTCTCTCTCTCTCTCTCTCTCTTTTCAGGCGTTTGAATTCAGCGAGTGGTTCCTGCTTCAGATCCATGAACATGTCCATTCCTGTCAATACGGCAACTTTCTTGGCAACTACCAGAGACAGAGAGAGGAGCTGCAGTGAGTCTAAACATACACACACACTGCATGTTTGTGTTTTTTGTCTTTGCATCTATATCAAAATACGTTAAATTCCACAAATGTGCAGCTAAAACCACAAGGATTAAACCATGAAGTCAGGAATTAAAAACACAGTGACAAATAGCCATATACATACAGTCACACATACATTAAGTATTGCATCATCATTTAAAGTACCTAATGTAAGTGCTTAATCTGTGTCAGTATTTGTTAAAGTACAGGGTTTGGGAGTAGGGATGATGAGGCAAAAGGAACAGTGGAAGAGCCAGTGAGGGTTTTTAGGAAGGATAGATATGAACTGGGGGGCTGAACATTGAGGAGATTAATGCTGTGGGGAAGAACCTGTTGCTCAGTCAGGCTGTTATGTGGCTTCTAAAAAATCTCCCATCAGATGGCAGAAGAATGAAAAGGCTAAAGACAGGATGAAAGGGACTCTTGATGATGTAGGAGGGTTTTTGGTTGCAGCATTTGTGAAAACTGGCCTGAACGGAGTGCAGAGAGGTCTGAATCATGTAGTTAGACATGCCGACACAATGCAGGGTCAGAGTCCTGCCAGTCTCAGTGACCAGGCTTGTATAACTATTCAGGACTCACTTGGATTTATTCCCAAGATCACAACCATAAAGCTGGTGTGCAGTCACACTGATCTCTCACTGAATGGATAAAAAGCTGATGTAGAGTGTTGCTGTCCATGTTGGTTTGCTTAAAAACTCCGCTGATGCAAAAAATGCCTTTTGAAGGCATTGATAACTATAAAATGTAATGAAAGCTTTGTACAGCAAACTGACTCCTTGCTGCAAATAATCATAAGCAAACAGACCTGGAACACACAACTGACCAGTGTGTCCACACTCAACCCAACCCAACCCAACCTGATTTTCAAACAATGAATAAGTGAGGGCGTGGCAAAATTATGGCCATTGTTCCTCTCACAATGTGTGATCTGACGTGGTTTTACTAAGCTAAATGAACAGATAAACATACACACATGTACGCAAGACCTGAGTAAATGAATATTGCAAATAATTATTAGTGTTTGCCAGTTGCTGGTGAGTATGTCGCCCTGATTGTGTACCAAGCTAAAGCAAACAGAATTATTTGCAGGTAATTGACAGGTAATTGCAGGTATTTGCAGGTAATTGACGCAGGTCTAATAAATGCCATCAACCATATGCAAACTTGTGTGTTCCAAAGGTTTGCCATTGCCATGTGGAATATGTTGTACATCTCTTGTAACACTTTTTATGTTCCAGGCTGCGAGAGCGGACTCACTCGCTGTGGGCATTTCTACTGAGTGAACAACAGAACTACTTGAACCCCTTCTACAGCCCTGCTCACGCCGAGGCAAACCCTGTGTTGGAGCCCTCCACCCTGCCCTACCATTTCAAGTCAATACTCTGATCCTCACCTGCCTGAATTTACACTTTCACTGTGTTATTTTAACCCTTTCTCTGTCACTTTTTGTAGAAGCTTAACGGTTTGGTTGTGTGTACGTGTGTCTCCAAGGTTCTGGAGGAACATGTATCACCAGTTTGATCGATCCATGCACCCACGCCAGTCTATTCTGAAAACCGTATTGACTCTGAGAGAGAACAGTCGCAAGACAGAAAGCATGCTGCAATCTTTGGAGAATGTAAATGTGCACACGTACATATGCAAATACACACAAATTGCACAAAAAATCTTCTTCATGGAGACAAGAGCTTGAAAATAGGACATTAAAGATGATGTTTGATGTGTGTGTTTAATTCTGATTACAGAATTTAGACATTTTTGCCCATTTTTATACTTTTATAGTATTGGCTTCAAAATATGTCATCCTATTTAGAGCATGAGTTGTATTTTACATTTCAGCGTAGGACTTAGGAATTTCTTGAGAAATGTGCACATAATCAAAAGCTGCAAATTATCACATGGCAAAACTACAGTTAATTCACCTTTTCTGAATTACATGACTGCTTTCAGTAATCGATTTTGATTTCATTCTTCCTGTTGTTTTCTCCTCTGCTTCCATCCCTCTCTCCCACTCTACTCCAGCAGCTCCAGCAGCTTGGTGTGACTCCAGTTGTGACCTCTGACCCCCCTGCACCTCCTCCCACCAGAGACCTGCACTCTCTCTCCAACACCCTCCCCCCGCGTCCCGACTCCCTCATCTTGGGGGCACCCATCAGCCACAAGGAGGTGCAGCAACAGGAGGACAACGAGCAGGAGGAGGTGGGCGAAGAGGCAACGGAGAGCACCGACACAGAGCGGACAGTAGAGGGCAGCAGTGGCACCGAAAGTAGGAAGCAGAGCTACGGCAAACTGGAAGGGACACACAACAGCGAGCTGGCCAAAGAAGAGCCAGCTGTTGTCAGTCTGGAGTTTGGCGTGGCACGCATGACCTGCTGAGACCAAGTGGGAGAGATTGTGGGATATGGAGAGACGGGTGAGACTGATTGAGAAGGCTTACTGAAAATTTGTGTATGCGCGTATGTTTAGGGAAGGCCATTGATTATGTGCTGATTACAGAATGGTCCTGAATGGGCCGAGTGAATGAAAGTGTATATCTGTATAGTCGAATCTCTATGGAAGTTCCATTATTATTACGTCATTTACTGCACTTAGATGAAAAAGTGTTTTGTTTTTTTTTGTTTTTTTTTTAATGAATGTTGGAAAGCACTATAGAGAATTAATAAACAGAGAAAAGAGAATAAATGGATAAAATAAATCTGTTTTGTGTTTGATTTGTTCAGCTTTCCAGTCGTCTTGTTTGCTCTACATTTGTGGCACTGTAACCAGACTAATATGGGCCAAACTTTATCTCTGAATATGAAATCTCACAGGAAATCAGGTATTTTGGCACCAGAAATATTTCATTTCCTCTGAGAGCTCAAATCCAGCCTAATCTGAATGTTGTCTATGACCTGAGCTGACTTTGCACCAATGCGACTGAAAATAAAAAACATTAAATCCTAGATTATAGGGACTTTGTGTCAGCACGTCAATGACAGTATCACCTGTTTTACTTTAACTGCAAACAGACAAACTGACATTCAGACCATGAGAACATTCAGCTGTCAAGTGTCACACTCATCAGTCATTTTATCCTATTTTACATCTCACATTGATTGGATAATCTGCTTCACTGCCACAGTTGATCCCACAATCCTATTGGTTGTCTCTACTTTAACAATGCCTAACTATTCATGACAGCTGACCCCTTACAAGGGTCAGTGTCACAGGTATACAGGGATCAGACAAGGTCAACGGTCACATGCCAGTAGTCGATTGTTCTAATGACCAATCGACTACTGATTCACATTTACAAACCTTATTTTCAGAGTCTGATTTTGTCTGTACAGATTTTACAAACTTTTCCATAAATTACTCAGGAATATGCTTTTATTCAGACTTTGAAGGAAAATGTAACACAGAATTCATCTTGTTGCTCAAGATGAATTGGATGCTGAATTGGACAGTAGTTCTTAAACTGTGGTATTAGTACCACCGTTGGTACTTGAAGCGCTTCATGGTGGTACGCCATGACTGGAAATTTTGAAAGAATCAAAACAGTTGAAATATATGTGAAAATTCTCTCAGTATGACAAAATATTAAACATTCATATTATTAAGGAATATGTTTGATTATTTTCTTTTTATCAAGAATTCAAAAGTTTTTATTAAAAATAGACCAATTCATCCAGTGTGGATGCTTCATACTCTAGGTGGGTGTCAGTAACTTGTCATTCAAACTGTAAACTTCTCAATTGCAATTTCATATGCATGAGTTTCTTTCTTTTTCTCTTTTTTCCTGTGATTTTCCTTAGAGTTGGTGGCTTTTTGGAGAGGTCAGAGGTACTTAAAATTCAAAAAATTTGAGAAGCAGCAGAATAAAATGTTAAGGCTGCGATACGTTTTGTGTTGTTGCACAATCTGAGTTAATCATCATAAAACTGTGTTTTTGCTTGTTTAGCCTTGAAACAGTGCAGAACAGTTAAATAACTGGATTCTAGATGAGCTTGAGAGGTGTTTATGAAATTAAATTTCAAAATACAATGGACTAGGACATTTTAAACTGGGCTACTTTTACTGAGGAAACATGATATGATGTGCATAGTGAGGCCATAAGTTTGCACTTATTTTTCAGGTGGACTGTGTATTTTGGCTCATCTTTTGTTTGAGACTATAGAGATTATTATTTCCATACAGAGGTTGTTATTTTGCTTCAATCAGGATTTGATCTTCATTAGATTCAAATTACTATAACAAGCAATCATCCATACAGAGTCACATGTACTTTATATTTGCATATTTTATTTATGCAGTGCTTTTCATGGCATTTAAACCGCGGTATTACCACATCAACATACATTCTGCTGTGTTTTAAGTGCTGTTAAATACTTTATAGAATTTGTACCAGCAGCCGAGGCAGTGAACTCTCTTCTTTCTTCAGCGCTGCTCTCTTTACATAGTTGGACTTCTGTGCTGGGATGCTCGTATCATACGCACATTTATACAGCATTCAGGCAAAGTAACAATTTGCCTCAAATCAGCATCTATGGGCAGAAAACACACAATTATTCAGCAAACACAACTGGAAATAAAGATAGACTGGCACTGTGGCTTCTGTAAGTCCAGTCAACTTATATTCTTAAAAGAAAGAGAAATAATTGGTGCAGAAAGCACCCATACATGTAGAAATGAGAGCTTTTGTGAGCAAAAAGTGTGTTTTCAAATTGAGGTCTCTCTCTCTCTCTCTCTCTCTCTCTCTCTCTCTCTCTCTCTCTCCTTCACACAACTCATACTTCTCTCGTTCTTTTTCTGGGATATTGTGATGAGTGATAAGATATATCGAAATACACATAGATGTCCCTAAAGATTTATTAATGAAATTAAACATTTTAAGATGACAAAATATTATTTAAACCATATACAAAGCAATGTTTTTAAATCAGATTTAGCCACACTTTTAAAGCAATAAATGAGTAAATCCAATACAACAAGAGAGGAGTATCAGATTTGTGTATTCTGTGTGCAATCCAATCACAAAGTGACTTTTATAGTATAGAATGGTGACTTAATTTTTAGGGGAATTACACCTCAATGGGAGGAATTTACTGGGTTATTATGAGAACATCATGGAAAGACAGAACTCTAAAGTTCCCAGTCTTAGTAAAAAATTTGCTGGAGGATATTATGGTTTCTGTACTACAGTTTGGAATGTCAACAAGGTGGCCAGACTGATAATCCCTCTCTAACACCACATCGCTGCTGTTTCTCGTCTGACTCCAGAGTGTAGTGAATATGGAGGTCTTCCTGCAGCCTACTTGTGCATATTACTTCATATTAACTATTAATAAGCCTCTTCCAGAAGCAAGGCTCTGAATCATTCAGATGATTATTGCACGGCATGCTGGTAGAACACTCAAAAGATGGAATTCTATACTTACATGCAACATAAATACATCCAGTACACATGCAGGATGACGATACACACACGCCATAATATACACACATATGCATAGTACACCCATAGAAATGACATTTAAGCAGTATTATCTGTCAGTGTGTGTGTGTGTGTGGCATAATTGTCGTGTTGTTGGATGCATCATTTTGGCCTCAGCCTTGAGGCATGAAAGGTAGAATAAGTCAAGAGCAGTTAGAAATATGAGAATTGGGGAATTGCACATTACACATTAGCAACTCCATCAAATAACACCTCCTTCATTTTGTTTTTTGAAGCGACTTCAGAATTGGAAATACAGACTTAAGCAGTTCTCAGTAATAACAGTTAGTACACTGCACATGAGTGCATTACTGAGTACATGTACACAAAGCATATCTGATATACAGCATGCCTCAAGCGAGAAAAAAAAAATTGGATCAAGTGGAAAAGACTAAGCAAACTTTATGAAAGTTAGCATTAGAAACCATCGCAATAGATTAATCCCAGAATAATCAGATAAAGTGGGATCATGATGAAACAAATGTTGATATGTATATAAAGATAATTACATTGAAACCTAAGGACATAACCTACAGTGAGCTTTGCTGTATCAGCAGCACATCTGAGCATCAGTGAGGAAGAAGAAATCAACAATATATTTGCTTACTTATAAATAATTTGCATTGCTGGAGGAGTTTGCTTATTCAAAACAAGAAAATAAACAGATATTAGACAGACAAGTTACAGAACTCAAGATTTGTATCTGGAGGCTCTTCACTAAGAGACGAAAAGCTTACTCAGCAGCTGAATGTGAACAGGATGCACAGTGCTCTCATGCACAATAAGCATCTATGCACACACTCACACAAGTGTACCTGTTACAGCAGTGAGAGTAGGAGCAAGAGAGAGAGAGAGAGAGAGAGTGAGAGAGAGTGAGAGAGAGAGAGAATGTCCTCTAACTGTCCCACTTCTTGCAGAGCTTCTCTCATGGGGCTGAAATGGGAACCCTCATTAGCCAGATAGGGGGGAGTAAAAAAAAAAAAAAAAAAAAAGTGTGTGTGTACATGTGTGTATATGTGTAAAGGAAAAAAGGGTATACTTGTCTCTTGCACATGTCTATGGTCTCTCTCATAATAGAAAGTGATAGAAAAGAATCATAGGTTGTAAAGAAGGCATAAGATGCTTTTTTTTGTTTTTTTTTAAATTTTGTCAATAATCAAAACTGACTAAATCCTCTCATATTTTTGAAAAAAATCTTGATATCCACAATTCTTGTTACATAGGATGGTTTGTTCATTATATGATAATTTAACCTGATGCTTCCCCGTTGATTTTAAGATTAAAGTCGGAGAAAGGTGCATTCCCATAAATAAATGATGTGGCATTGTTCATCCTCATGTTTCTTGGAATTAAAATTAAGATGCCACTTCCTTAAATCCAGCTGAAAATCGACTTGTTCCCGTGTGCACTAGATTAACAGCATTTCTTTCGTGCTCTGTGCTGAAAGGTTGGTTTGGTGTTTCCCACCAAACCTGCTTCAACACTGTAAAATGATGTGTAGAGATAAGGAGATGCAGCCACACTTCTTAATAATGTTTACAGTATTTATTTACAATAATATTTACAGTGAGTAACTCAGTACGTTTATTCATGGATTTCACTTAAGTACAGTTCTGTGGTATTTGTGTGTAGAAATGTGTGGAAGATAAATATCAATGCATCAATAATGTGAGACGGACTGGGACTATTCTTCACATTAACTTTTAATCTGAGTACATTATATTGGTAATACATTGGACCTTTAGTTGTAATGGGATTACTTCTGTTGATATCTGTATTTTTCCATATGTAGTAAGGATTTGAGGTCATCTTCCACCACTGGAATGTTTTAATATTGTATACAAATGACTGCTGTGGTTATTTACTGATGATGAATGTGGCACAATAACATCTTTACAATACAATGTGCATTTCCACCTGAGGAAAACTTTCCAGAGCTCAGGAGAAGCTTTTGTCTCATCATATGCAGTAACTGAACCCACTCATTATTTCCACTCATTTACCCACCAGCCATCTGCTGCTGATTGTCAGCTTCAAGTCTGTCCAAAATACCAGGCTGACCCGCTAAACTAACGTGGCTATGGCCTTTGAAAAGATGTTTCTGAAGACCGAACGGCTGCTTTAAAGGACCATACCGCTAGTCTTGCGTGTTTGAGCCCAATTTACACAACCCTCATACATGTTATATTACTGACAATTTCCAAAACATAACACCATATTTTAGTTTTCCAGTAATTTTTTCAAATCCCCTAATGTTTTGATGAAGATTCTCAGTCATCGAGGCGGTAAATAAGTTGTAGAAAACTCAATCAGCTCAACTGGATTCAAGTTTTTAAATTCTGAAACATTTCACCATCCATCCAGATGGATGGTGATCGTTCGTCAGTCAGAAATAAATGCACAGAAGGAGATTAAACCTCCGGTAACTATAGTAACTGTGGTGTCAACGTAGGTGGTTTCTGTAGTCAGCAACTTTCGTTGCTGCCCTTTCATAGCAATGTTTTGATGAAGATTCTCAATCATCCAGGTGGTAGATAAGTTGTAGAAAACTCAGTCAGGTCAACTGGATTCAAGTTCTCCTTCTGTGCATTCATTTCTGACTGATGAAGTCATCATGTTTCAGAATTTAAAAATTTGAATCCAGTTGACCTGATTGAGTTTTCTACAACAAATCCCCTAATCTTTCAAGTTCAAATGTCCAGGTGATACACTCACCTTAAAATTCAATGTTTTGCCTTCTAACACTTAGGCACGATTGTAGAACTCATGATCATTTTAATTTCTCATTAAAAGCCACCTTCTCCTTGGACTGTATTTCCTGGCAGAGCCATACATTTTCTTCTGTGCTGCTCTGTGTTGGATAAGTAAAATATAGCTACTTTGACAATAAAAACCTAATAGATATAGTGTTCACTTTGATGCATTACTCACCTCATACACGTTTCAAGTCTCCACAAGTTGATTTTAATATGAAGTGAAGCCAATGACAGTCTGGAAGGTAAGGAAAAAATATTCTAAAATTTACCGTTAAAGTAGCATATTTTGGGAAATGGTTGTCAGTAACGTATCATGTATGTGGATTGTTTATACTGGGTTCAAACAAGCACAATCACCAGTATGATCCTTTAATGGGTGACCTACACATTTGCTGGCTGGTTGAATGATTGACACACTGCCTGGGTGACTGCCTTGTCAGCTGGCCTGGCAGATTTCTTTCTAATTTGAAGACAAGCATAAGGAAGATATGCTTCAATGCTTCACTCTTGGGAAGCCCTCAAAATGTGTTTGTGTCCATGGATGTGTGTGTATGTGTGTGTTGCCTTCAGTGAATGAATGCAGACATTGTTTGATAGCAGTGGGCTGGAAGAGGAGAGCCGGTGCCCACAGCGCCTGAGAAACAGGAGGAGGAGGAGGTGGGTGGGAAGAAGGGAGGGGAGAGGAGGTTTGTAAGTGGGTCGGGGTATCAGTGAGATTCATGGGNTGGGAAGAAGGGAGGGGAGAGGAGGTTTGTAAGTGGGTCGGGGTATCAGTGAGATTCATGGGGGGTTGGGAGAATAGAATAGGCAGTAAAAAGAGCACCCACAGTGGATCAAGCTTAACATAGAAACAGAAGTACTCTGGGTGAATCCACCATAGGCGAGGATGACATATATTTTGAGGAAGGCAGAAAATGATCCTCTACTTTTGAAAACAGTGATTCAACAGGAGAGATAAAGTACCCATGGAAAATCTCTTCCCCTTTATTTTTAGCGCAGGCTGTAACATCTCAGAGAACGTTTGAAGAACTGACTGTTTCATCTGCACACTGTAAAACTAATTTATAACAGGAGAGGATGCTTTTTCCTCCTGGCTGCTGTTTTAGTGTTACATGCACACAGGAGCACTGGTGGTTGCCAAGGCAGGCGCTAACAGTAGAGCTAATTTGAAAAGAAAACCTGCCTGAGTGGTTACACACACAAAAACACACACTCGTGCATGCACTAAAAATGGATGCGTGGGGACTGACAGCCACTCTTCCCCTATTATGTCCTCGATTGCTGCCTCCCTCATACACACACACACCCACACACATGTAAAACGATAGGATGACAGTTAGATCCGTTGTCATAGCTCTCAGACACCTGGCCCTGAGGGTCCATATGGTGCAGGGACAGAGGCCATATGGTGTGTATGTTGGCTCTGTATTGGAAGCATGTCTGAGCTGTGTTTGTGCAAATGTCAATGTGTGTGTTTGTGTGCGTTTATGTGCATGTGCGTGTATTCACGCAACAGCACTGAAATATTTTTCTAATTCCATATCCCAACTTTAGCCACTCATACTATTTGAATCGTCTAGTTCAGGCTTTAGATGTGCTTATTTTTGTCTACTTTGAGGTTTTTCATGCTGACACACGTTCATACACACGTGTGCACACATGGTACAAGTAGCGCTAATAAATTTATAATGTCAAGCTTTGCATGGAGCCTTGAAACCATGTGGATCTCACAGGCTGACAGAGTAACACACACAAAATCACAAAATGAAATGGATGCATATTTTGTTCTGATGCCTAAAACTTATGTCATTAGGTATGTTTTTCACTTTATTAGTTTTCATAGCTTCTACGCATTATATAAGATCCAAACACCATCAAATAATTACAAATACGCAAGCAGTCTAGCATTCCATTCAGTCTCATGATCCACTGAGAATGCTCAGATAAATATAATGAACCCATGGTAATCCATCATAATGCATAGGCACATGTGACTGCACACATATTTACACAAACACACATACAAGTACAGTACAAACACACACAGGCACTCAGGAGTGAAATCAATGAATCCAGGTCTTGTAAATTGAATTCACGTGAAGGATAAAGGCAAATAGTGTCCTCATGACAGGCAAGGTAGAAAAAGAGAGGAGGAAGAGGATGGGAGAGGTAGTGGAGGAGAGACACTGGTGCCCTGCCAATGTTGACGAAAGCTGCTTAGCCCACCCAGTTGCCATGGATACAGTGAGGAGCAGCACCCAGCTTGTGTGTGTGGCTGAGAGAGAGAGAGAGAGAGAGAAACAGAGGGAGAGAGGGAGGGAGGGAGAGAAAACCAGTAAGCAGGCATTANGAGAGAGAGAGAGAGAGAGAGAGAGAGAGGGTAAGTGCATGTGTGGCCAGAGAGGACAGAAAGGCAGCTGGAGAGATAGAGGAGGTTGAGGGAGACAACAGAGTGACAGAGTGGGAGCGATAGAGTGCTAGATAATGGAGGTGCANGAGGTTGAGGGAGACAACAGAGTGACAGAGTGGGAGCGATAGAGTGCTAGATAATGGAGGTGCAGTCGGAGTGTTTGGAGCCTCCCTTGGCCCCACAGTGTGACCCTGAGCCCACAGGGAAGATCAACAAAGCTGCCTTTAAGCTCTTCGGGAAACGTCGCACTGGCTCCGGAATGGCCAGCTTCTTTTCCTTCAGGAACAAAGGGGCCACAAACAGTGGGAGCAACGGGAATTCTGACAATGGGAATTCTGTGAATGAGAACGGCTTGGCGGCAACAGTGGAGCTCATTAGAAGCAAAACCCATGATGGACTAACAAGTTCCAACAATGAAACTGATGGACAGAAAGGGGAGGGGCTTGCTGTCCAGGAAGTGGGACCCGTAAGGTCTCTCAGCAAATCACTCAGTTTCTTCTCTCTGCTCCGTCGTGGGAGTTTTAGGTCGAGTGAAAATGGAGGGGCAGGGCTTGCCAGGAAAGGGAGGGGCCTAAAGGGCTTGTTCAGCAGCATGCGATGGAGACGTAGGGATAAACCAAATGAGGCAGAGGAGGAAGTGTTGGAAGGGAGGTCGGCAAAGGATGGGGAGACTGCAAACTCTGACAAGGTAAAGGATATTACTCTCACCCTTGAACCTCCTCCACATGATCATCAGGAGGAATGTGTGCATGCTGAGGCAGAACATAACGTCCAGGCAACAGAGACTCCTGCTACCAGTGATACCATCACACCTCCACACTGTGTTGCCATGCCAGGGCCATCTGGGGAGCCAGACTCCCCTTTACCTTACACGCCCACTGACTCGCCTCTGCACCCTCCCATGCAAAAAGCCAAAGCCTCAATTTCCAGTCTAACCCCATCTCTCGCTACACCCCCTTTGGATCGGTGCAGCGCTGCCGATCCACCCTCCGAACCCTCAGTGGATCGTCTCTGCTCTCTCCTCTTCGCTGACGTCACATCACTCAAGAGCTTTGATTCACTAACAGGCTGTGGCGACATTATTGCTGATGCAGAGGAGGAGGGACCAGCAGGCAATGGGGGCAGTGGCACCAGCAGCAGCAGCAGTGGGGGAGGGGAGGTGAGTATAGGAGCAGGTGTTGTGAGAGCCGCTGGTATCACCAATGTTACATCTCGTGGCTCCCCGTCCAAACCCCCTCTACCCTCCCAGCTGGCCANGGTATCACCAATGTTACATCTCGTGGCTCCCCGTCCAAACCCCCTCTACCCTCCCAGCTGGCCAAGCCAATTTTCTCTGTTTCCCCTAACTCAGTGCCTGCCTCCCTTCCTGCCCGGGCCCGAGTAACCCCTCCACCACAGCAGCACCCAGCTGGTAGTGGGGTAGTGGCCTACATGGGTGGAGGAGAGGAAATGGCGAGTCCAGAAGGCGTAGATGATGCTGACATGCAGGGGCTCTGGCACATGCTGCCATCCACAGGAGAAAACTCCCCTGCTTTGCCCCGATCTCTCCAGCCCCCCAGTGTCACCCCAACTGCCACCTATCCCCCACGCTCCACCTCCAGCCCTGCCAGCAGCCACCCTCCCTCTGCCCACAGGAGTGCAGAACGAAAGGCTCCCCAGGTGAAAGCACTGGGGCTCAGCAAGATTCCAGTGGTTGGGGCAGCAGGAGGTCGGGCTGCTAAACCTCCCCTCCCTCACACTCATAGCCGCCATCCCACTTCGCCAAGTGAAAAAGAGCCTCTCAGTGATGAGGGCTATTGGGACACACCCTCAGCAACACCCACAGCAACACCTGATGAGAGCGGGCTACAGTGTAACCAGAAGATCACCCTATCACGTGACAGCTTCTCTGGAGACCAGCTGTATGACCTCTATAAAGACCCCGAAGAGGATGGAAGGGATGAAGAAGAGGGAGATGATGATCTAACCAGTACTCCCTCTCCATCCACTGAATACAAACTGAGCCCCCCTTCCCAAACAACTCCTCCTTCCTCCTCTTCCTCTTCCTCCTTCCGATCCATGAAAGGCAGCGCCAGCTTACCCTGGGAATCCAAGATTCCGATAAGCACGAAGCAAACCACACCACCACACTCTATAAGCCAGTCAGCCCTCTCATCTGTCTTAGAGGCTGAAGCCCCTCCACCAAAGACCCAAGCAACTGCCCCAGTGCGCACCAGAATCCCTGTTTCTAAGCTGCCCGTCCGTTCTGGAAACAAACTTGGCAACACAAATAGAGAAACCGCCCACAAGAAGTAGTTTCTGTCAAAGGGGACATTTTCTTTTACTACCTTATGGATTTAGGTGTGTATCACTACAGTGCTGTTTATGCAGAGCCAAAAGTTTTCCCAGACCAAGAAAAATGTTGAGCTGTGGAGTTAACAGCCTGTAAATTCCTCTCAAACCTTAAAAGCTCTCATTCCTCAAGTGTTTTGGCTTAAGCAGGTTCTGGGATAGAATCAGTGGTTTTTTTCACTCGAGAAAGTCATGAGTAGACTCCAAAAGCTGAGTTAACACATCACAGCTCTCACCGGACCTTTGGAGGTTGACTCTTGACAATCCACGGACTTGCAATACATTAGCCATGTAACTTCCTGGAAAAGTTGCTGGCCTTCTGAGCGCTCTGCAGCTATTTTGATAGCTTCTTTCTGCCCCTCTGATTGAATGGATATTATTGACAATGAACACAGATCATGAATGCACACTGCAAAACAGCAGAGCACCTTTTTATCTTTTGATTTTTTTTATGGAATTCCACATGGCATAACTGAATTTGCTCACAAGGACCTAATCCAAATATTTTTCTGATTTCGTCATCTTGTCTAATCTGTAACAAATTACCTCTTAATCCTCTGATTTTAGAGCCAAAGTTTAACAACCATAGGCATAATTTAACAAACTGGTGCAAACTCACCAATATCCACAGCTTAGGATACACAGACTCTTCTTTTATGGCTGTTTTTTTTTTCTTCTTCTTCTTGCTTTCTGAAGATGGTTTATTTCTGACCACACACTGAATAATAACCTGAACATGCAAAAATAAAAATCTACATTAACATCTGAATGCAACAACAAATCTTTTCCCACTAATGCAGCTAATGTGGCAAAGCTGCCCTGCCTACTGCCTGCTTCTTAGGGAGGGAGATCACCTTCTTGACTGTCAGTGTGGATGACCTGAATTTGGATTCAGCCTGTTGCATTTGGACACCATTTATACCCCACTGCATCACAGGAATCAATCTCTGGGATTTACAACTGTTGACTTACTAATGGAAACCTGCAAAACTATCGCAATACTCTTAACAACAGGGATCCCTTGCACTGATGCTTCAACACACGCTTAACATTTTACAACCTTTGGCACTCTCTTTGTAGCTACACTGGATGACTTTCTTCTCTTAAGTACACATGCACACACAACCACCTATTTCTATTTAGTACTTTCTTCTTTGCTGGATTTCATACTGTTTTTTAAAGGCTACTTCTTAAGTTATACTGCACGGAATTTAAACTGTGATTGCACCAGCTTCTTTATAGACTGCGTTTTGTTCTTTATGTTGTTCTTCTGGCTGATATGAGTGGATGACAGAGACATCCTTGCTGTATATCAGCCAGTTTAGAGAGCCAGGATATGCCTACCAGTGCTTTCCAATTAGGATATGACCCAAAAACATACAAGGAAATTAGATCAAGTGTCAGATAAAGAAAACACTTTCCAGTTATATAAATAATTGGATCAGAACAATCTAAAATTTGGGTCTATTACTAAGACTCACTGGTAGCACCAATGTTTATTTCACTTATACCCTCATTATTCCTCTCTACTATCACTGTACAACCAAATTCTCAGAACCATTGAAGCTGTACGTGAATCTGAATGTAGCTCGACATCACTGTAGATTGGTCAGCATATATTTCCCCGTGTTGGTCTATTTTCCTCTTTGTCCCTCTTTTGCGGGGGCAAGACAAACAGTGGAGTGTACTGTTTTCTAAATCATTCATGCTCCAAAAAATAAAGACAAACTGCTGCACAGTGTTTACAGCTTTGCAAAGCACCACTTGTTTTAAGAATGAGGGGGTGTATTACAATCCTAAAAGGCCTTTGTCAGAGATTCATTTACAGGGAGCAGAGTGTTCCCATCATTTAAAAAGAGGGATGTTCATAGACATTGTAGATGATGCAAGTTTTCCCTAATCAAGCTGCAATGGTATCAATGACATTTGAGGGTCATTTCAGTTCATGATAGCTTTATGTCTCAGTTAGAATCTGATTATTGATCCAAGGCACGATCCAGGTTCAGATATAATTTCAGCCTCCTAATGGTGTAGTGCAGGATTGACCACAGAGTAACCTGATCCCAGGTCTGCAGTAAGAGGATTTCTCACCAGTGAAAAGGAGCAGACTAAAGGTGATTTGAGGAGAATGTGCATGTCTGTTCATGTTATCTTTGCCTTGGCTGTATGTTTTGCTCCTATGATTTAGTCTGCAATCTATTTCATTGTGAGTGGAATTTGACCTTGGAAATGTCAGACTGGGGCAACATTCAAGTTAGCTTTTTTGTGATGGGTTAGGTCATGATCAAAGCTTTCCTGGTCAAAACAAAAATCTTACATATATTTATATACTGAATAGATGGTGTTCAAATGGTATCATCTTCGGCTGATGTCATATGTCCAGATGGATAAAAAGTACTTCTCTTCTCCCCTAAGTACAATATGACAATAAATAATATTAAATCTTTGGAAACTTTGCATCCTTGCACTGGTAAATAAGCAGTAATGACATCAAATCTGACTGACTGAATTCTCTCTTTTCTGATTACAGACTTGAGCCTTTTTAATGATCATTCACTGCAGTGAAAAAAGATCTTTGTGTTTTCCTTCTTTTTTGTTACTGTCTGTTCACAGTGTGAAATCTTTCCACTTTTCATATTTAATAAATAAAACCATGTTTGCAATGACAGATGAGCTCCTGACTCTTTGTAATCACGGCTATTAGAGCAGCACGCACATGTGCACAGTAATGTTAGGTGTGATTTGTACTTGCACAGAAAAAAACAAGGAGAATGATAAAAATTCAGCTCCCTTCCTCCATCTTTCCAACCTAACAGCTTGGTGGCTTAACTCCCAGAGAAGCGGGTGGGATGGAAGAGAGGAAGGAGACATGGATCCTTTTGTTGATGTGCTGTGTGTGGCATCTCTTTGTGGCGTCACCTTTGGAATAATGGATGAGGTCTGATTGGCTTGGGAATAATAGGTTATCAATACTTTTTATTGATCAAATTTTATTAATGTATGTCATTGTCTGTTGGTCTCTGCTGGAGAGAGAGAGACAGAATGACAAAGAGGAGCAGCTGAGCAGCTGATGCACATTGTGTGAACCCATGTGTGTGTGTTTGTGTTTGTATGTGTGTGCTGAATATGGAAGAAATGAAGGGTTTCGTTGTTTTGAAGAAGACACGTTGCTGGAGAGAGCTTGGGTGGAGCTTCTACCCCACATGCACATGCATATAGGGTGGGAGGAGGATTTGGTGCAGTGCGAATCCCCTTTGTAATGGTGCAGCA
>VXCM01001582.1:9856-64766 GCA_014773175.1 Lucifuga dentata
ATATATATATATATATATATATATATATATATAATGTATTTTTGGTCAGTTTCATTGACAATCCAGAAAGCTGATCTTCTCTTTGTGATTGTTAAGGGAAGAATGTCACCTTTTTATTTAAAGTCCAGGATCACTGGCCCTCATGTCAGGGCCAGTGTTGACTCAGATCTGTCTGCTGAAGTGCATGTCAGAATATGATAAGAAATGATAGCCCACAGGGCAGCTAATTCTCAGTCCTGACTTACTTAACCTGTGACTCGATCTGCAACATGGTCTTTTTAATAAAACCATTTCCATTTTACCTTTTCAGAGCTGGAATAATGGGAGATACAGGGGGTCCAGGTTCTTGTACTGTAAGAACAAGCCTACTTGCTCTTATTCAGTATTTTTCTCTAAGCAAATGGCCTCCGAAAATATAATTCAGATACAGTAAATTAGACTACAGTGAATTACAGGTCACTTGAAAATCTTAAGCAATCAGTGCTAGTCAGCTTGAAATCTTTCATATATAAAGTATAAAGAATATTGTTATCAGGAGTGTGCAATCTGCAACACTGCTGATGACCGCACAAGTACAATGATGAAAATTTGCCTAAATGTTGCAGATGTTGACAGGATGTAGAGAAGTATGTGGTGCTCCACATACTGAAGTAAACTGTGGTACTATGTTTTCAGACTTAGCTAGGTATCCACAGGCAGTGGGACTGAACATATCAGATATGCTCCCTTTTTGTGCACAGACCATGTCAAATCACCAGTTCCTTCTAAATTGGGTGAAAGTTCTCTTTACTTCAGTATATAGATCAGATGCCAGGCCAAATACAGTGAGACATGCCTACAAACGGCACCCTCAGACACAATTTTAGAGGTCTTGGAATGAAAGACGCACAGGGAATGACCAATTTCAGCTTGGAAAATTGTGAGAGAATTTATTCCAGTCGAGCCTAAGGTAAGTGATGTGGAAAATGCTGACACTTTGGGAAAATTTACAACTGCTTGGCCTTCACCTGGGCCTCTCTGGCTGTGGGTTTGGAGAGCATCAACCTGATTTTCTCTAAATCACTTACCTGCAGGCCATCATGCCCTTGCAAAACCCTGTTATGGCTGCTATAAGCTTACTCTCTATCACACTCCTGCAATAACAGGTCGGCAATTGCATCCCTGTATGTGGCTTGGGAGAAATTGAATTAAAATACTGCATGGGTGGTAAAAGTACAGTCCTCAATGCCAAATACTGACTGCTTTTTTTTTACTGATATGGATTATGTTGCTGTTGCTCGTCAGGGTCTACCATGAGATTCAGTTAGGCATCCATGTATATGTCCTGGTGGTTTGATTTATACTGCACTTGTCACACGTTATGTGCGGTTCAGGTCACAGGTGGAGGCAGTGAATCATTGTGCCAAAATAATGTGATTGAATGTCAGTGGGCTTCCTGCTTCCCTCAAAGGAAATAAATGGACACCAAATGACAAAGTTCAGGGCCCCAGACATCAACATTTGTTATATTTTCTAATGTGGAGAGAAAACATCAAACTGAAGGTGAAAACTACAACAAGGCCAGAAAAATAAATCCATATTCTTTAAATTTGTTATATAATGTTGGTAGCTGGGACACTTAAATTTAGTTGCTCATATTGTTGAAAGGTGAGTTCTTTGTGCTTCTGTTATACTGTAGTTTGTACCCATTATTAACATGTGCAACATCATTTGAAGCTGTTAAGTAAGCAAAAGTTTAATTTATTCAATATCTGTGTACGTATAATGTTAAGAGCCAACAGTATTATGCATTTTTTTACCTTTATATGTTGCTTGTATAATTTGCTTTAAAGGGGACACATTATGCTTTTTGTTATTTTCCATCTTTAGTGTAATATGGTAGGGAGTATGTGGTAAAAGTCATCAAAGTTGGCAAACGTGATGTTCACACCAACAGAAATACATCCAGTAAGACAAACCCATAAGTCCTGAACTGCCCTTAAAGTTTGGAGTTTTATTAGTCCTTTATTTCTGTAAATATTAATGTCAATATTTAACACAATTTAAATTTACCGCCTACATACCGGATTAGACACACCCACAAAGTATGAGGTTAGTGAGTATGTGGTATCCATTTGTGTTTTGCTGTCTATGAGTGTTGGTCAATAGAGCAGGCTTTTTGGGAGGGTGCCTGAAAGAGACAGTATCTAAAATGGCCTGTTTTCACTCACTGTGCACAGCTGTGCTGCATCAAGAGAGAGTAGAAGAGGATTGTTTTTTGCACACTGAAGCATTGTAAAGGTTTCAAAAGAGACTCCTAAATAAAAATAAGAACATAGAAAGCTGCCCTTTAATGTGGGTAGTATTAATGTCAATCAGAAATGGGATATTCGGAACATAGACAAAGTGAGAAGAATAAAGCAGAATGAAAAAGCCAAAAGGGATGCAGACAAAATGATTTGGCCATTTTTTTCTATCATGTGATAAATGCTTCCACAAATGTGACAGGATATTCACTACATTTATTCTACACAGCATGAGGATCAGCACACAAATTAGGGAAAAAGCCGACTACACTGAATCTAGAGTGGGGAGGTGTGAATGAATAAGTGAAGTGAATGTTAATGTTTACCTGTGAGAAAAAAAAATATTCAAATGCATATCAGTCATTCTAAGGAAGGACACAAGCTGAGACCAAGGCATAGAACACCTGATTGAACATCAAAGGGGAGGATGCTATCAGCATTTTTCTTTGAGATTCACAGCTGGGCGATAAGGAGCACTTTAATTGCAGGTCTTTGTCTATTGTAGGTCAAAAGTGTCCCATCAATCACTGTACCTGCGGCAACCCTACATCTCCAGATTTTAAGTGACTGGAAAAATGATAAATTATAATAAATTACTCTGCTTGGCATTTTCTTATTTTTTCATGGGTGAAATATGACAAGCCAATAAAAACAGGATTTCAAGGAGATGACAGATAGTAATATATTACAGTAAGTATTGAATAAAAAAGTACCAAGCCTATAACACAGTATTAAGGGGATAGTGGAGGCCACATTTCCATATGTCTATGTATTTCATGAGATGCAATTTATCATTGGAAACTTATGGATCCCAGCAGGTTTATGGGCAGAAGCGTGATGATTGGCCCCACGAAAACGCAAGTTTGGATTTAGGTATGAGGTAAAGGGTGTTTTTCAAACCTTTATTTGCTCTTGTCCAAATTAGGGACTAAATTGTTAATGCTGCCTTCACCTGATTTTTGGTTTTATACAGGAAAAAATATAATGATGCAAAATATAACAGCACACCACAAACAAATCCCTCCAGAGTTCGATTCTTGTGTTCTCATATGTTCAAACAAGCCAAACTTACAAGGGAAACGATGTTGGGTCTGAAAAAATGCTTAAAATGACCTTGATGTGAAATGTCCTAAAATTGTTTATGTTAAAAGAGAAAAAACTTGAGAGCTGAAAAATGTTATGTTAAAGTTAAATTTGCAAAGGTTGGGGTGAGACAAGGGTTTGTTTTGAGTAGGACTTCCACACTCAGAATATGGTACATGTACATAAAAATGAAGAGCCTACATTTCTACTGGTCTGCTATAAGTAATGGATCAGTTACTCATGCACAGGTTTACATTTCCATTTCTGTCTGTACTGTGATTAAGGTAAACATGCAGTGTAAGGCGTACACGTTTGGATCAATTTCATCTTTTGCTGAATAGTCGTGACTCATTTCTTGGTCGGTTTATGTGGGGAAGCATGCCAGGTGAGGAAATCCATGCAAAGATTGTTTACACTTATTATAAGCCAATGGGTTGTTAGCATGCTTGAGTAAATTGGTTTGCAATCACACATTCATGACTGATTTCATATTACATCTTTCTAGATCCTCTTACTGGATCATGGCTTAATTGCTGTTTTTATACTGTATCTTCCTGTAAAGTTTCATTGTTTTTTTTTTTTTTNTTTTTTTTTTTTTGTTTGTTTGTTTTGTTTTGTTTTGTAATTTGTCTGCTTCCCTAACTAGACACCTGGAAGTTAAAGGAGAAAGAATCTCTCTTCGAATTGCCTCTTCCATTTTTTTCTTCCAATTTTGCCTTATATGATATGCTTTTTTAGAGAGTCTTGTCTTAATAGAGAGCATGGCTAGATCGGGAACTGTTGATGTGTGGCCTGTAAAGCTTTGTGAGACATTTTATGTGAGTATTGAGCTACATAAATAAACTTCATTTGACTTGATAATCTAGGTCTGTTAGAGTATGTCAGTGTCCGTTTATGGTCATTTCAATCTAATGGCATCAAATTAACATTTGGGCAAAACAGAAAAAAAAAAAAAGGTTACCTGAACCAGAATTGAATCTCCGTGACCGTGCGTGACGGTGTGTAATGTCGTCCTCCAGATGTGTGGAGTCAACTGATATGATGAAGTCACGTGAGATGTCGCAGAATTCAATGTGTTTGTTATACCCTTCATATAAAATGGAATATGTCTGAAATACATAACATCTTTTGGCATCCAAAACAAATTGCATCATCAAGTCATCAATAAAAACATAATTTATCATTTGTAATAGTCAAGGCCAATTGTGTATCACCACGAGAGAGACAAAGCCGGGCAGAAGATTACATGCAACGTGACTGATCCTCAACAGGACATCCACTACATTTGTCTTTGCAGCTTGGGGATAAGACAAGACACTGGTGATATAGTGGGATCACAACAATGCACAAGAGCTTTGCCTAAGCCTGTGGATGCATGTGACAGACTGGGTATCATGCTTCAAAACCCTCCTTGAAAGGCTTCTGTTGCTGCTGTTGTGAGGATTAAAGCAGCCTCATAATAGCCTGTGGGATTTGAGCGACTGCTGGGTGACAGCCATCGAATTGGGTGGCAGGCAGAGACGAATTGCAACTGGAACACAACGCTCAATCTATACAGTTGCCAATCACAGTAGAGATCTATTGACCATGGAGAAAAAAGAGAGATAAGGCAAATATAGGCTTCGTTCAAGTGTTTCAGCTGCAGGTGGAACATACTGTATTTCTATGCATAATCCTACATATGATACATTCCCTAACCGCACCCACACTTCTTCCTACAGCTGCATCTGCCTTCCTTTCTGCTCATTTAGGGGATTTGCAAGATTATTTTTCAACAGGAACTACTTTACATCCTCAACAGCTATTCCATACAGAATCCACAGTTGCCATGGCAATGTGTGGTAGAAAAAAAAAAGAGGGTTAAAAAAAGAAAAAGGATGGAAGTATTCAGAGTTGACAGGAAAATAACCGGTTTCATTATATTCAGCCAGCTGATTCTCTCTATCACCGATGACAGGGCAATGGCAGGCACGGTGAAAGAGCCTGTGTTTGAGTTTGAGCGGTAATAAATTACTGCTGGGGTCAGGGTTGTGCGGGCCACACTCACTGATTAAATGAGACCAAACTTATATCCCTCTGACATCTCCCAGCCTCCTTCTCAGGAATCTGAAGGTGCAGAGACAAATCCTATAATCCTAATTAAGTATTTCCTCCGATTGCAGCGTACAAAATGCCTGGCTGTTTACACAGCTAAGGCCCTCATTTAGTTTGCATGCTCATTTCAAACACGTAGTTTAGGATAATCTCTGCAATGCTGAAGAGAAAGTGACATCACAGATGGTGATAAAAATAATAACTGGGACAGCAAATGAAATCATTTTGGGCAGAGGTGAAAAGTTTAATTTTATGCATTGCATCAACAGGCCACAGGCTCAGATTCACTGTTCACGGATGAAAAAATTTTGTCTCAAATTTGAGGATGTCATTCTCATTTTCAGCGACTCACAGAAGTCTCACGGTCATTTGAGCAGGATGGTGTGGGAGAGAAAATCTCAGAGCTTCTGCTGCTGTGGATTTCTATGTGGCTTTATCTTCCAAGCAGTTTAACATTTCAAAACTAGATGTATAATAAACCAAAGACAGGCTGCACTGCTAATGTATGTCTACACCTACTGTGTGGACAACAAGTGAAATGTCTGATCATGTGGGGGGACATACAGTACCTGTGTTTTTGAAAAAGAAATGTTTACCCAAAAAAAAAAAAAAAAAAAAATAACGGGTTGTGTATACATACAGCAAGTACACAAAACAGAATGAATGTGCGTTCCAGTAACAAATCAATGTTCCACAAAAGACTTCAGCACTTCAGTTGAAAAGCAATTAACACAAATGAAACTTAACAACTCACTTGCCAAAGTAAATCAATAAAACAGTACAATCCTTCTTCAAATGAAGTTTCATTCCAAAACCACATCATTTGTCTGAATAACTTCAAATTTAGCAGGATATCTTTGCTTACCAAGACAATCATCATTTTGTGTAATAATCTGCATGACTGTGAAGTAATGCCGAATGACACACTTTAAATTGTCTCAGTAAAGCCAAAGCTGTCAGCAGCAAAGCAAATAAGTCAATTACCCCTACAGCTCAGTCTTTATTATAGCGAAAATAATAGTTTAAATCCCATGCACCTCAACTCCATTGCCCTTGGGCCCTGCTGTGGCTTCATCTTTCAGTCCAAACTGCTTTGCACTCCAATCAAAATGCTGTCACTTTAAATACACACTGAACCTGTGTCATCGTGTTTGCACTCTGCTGGGACAAGCGGTGGCTGAGGAGCTTCAGACATTGCTTTCAGTACTGCTGAGGATGTTTGTTTTGTAATTCCTCTCACACTTCAGGATGAGGGACAGGGAAGCTGAGCCCCAGCCGACCCTCAAGGGCAACATCACCCACAAAGCGTTGGTCTGGATTTTAAAAACCACCGTGATTCAGCTTAAATTGAAATCCAACAAATAATCTGCTAGGATATATTCCTCACATCATATAACACATCAAACTAGTATAGGTGTGGTTGTCAAGATAGCCGATAATAATTCAGTAAGTATCAACTAAGTCCTCTGTGTTTTATAATTTCCCATCCTGTCAGAGAAGATGTGTTATGATGTGACATCGTCGTTCCAATAAGCGTTAATCATGTTGGTTGACTTATAATTACTGTTAATCACATTGTGTTGGTGACAAGCATGAGCACTACAAGATATTACTCCAATAGGCGATGCTGATGACAGGTTAAATAATATCCGCTGAATTAGATGATGCTATTTAACTGCAGATCAAGAAATTACAATGGCGCACATGCAGCATAGTGCTGCAGTGTAATTATTATACAATAGATTGCACACACTGATAGCTTCTTTATTAAATGAAGTAAGGAGTCATCATTCAGCTTAGTGTTGTTGGGGGAAGCGGTTCACTGGTGACAGGCAAATGAGTTGTGATCCACAGTCGGAGTCAACTTTATGGTATTTATCACATATTTAATAAGATTCTGCAACGGATCAGCACCACAATTGATTTAAGTTGTAATCAAGGTCAAAGGTTAATTTCCATTGATTTGAACTGCAGAAATTCCCAGAGTCATCTGCTGTACCACCAGGAGGCACTTAAAGTACCATCGGTGGTACAATATGAGAACCATTTAATAATACACTCAACTAAACTAAAAGCCCTACACATCCTTGGTCCACCCACACAGGTTTTTTCAGTTATTTTGTCTGATTAGGCGTTGTCTCAGGACTGTGTGGGCAAGTACAAAGTGTGTTTGATTAACATCTCCACGACTCTAATATATCTGATTTATCTGTTAGAGTATAGGCCAGTTAGATTTATGATTCTCTTGGAATTTAATCATTAAATTCACATAGCTTCAATCACCTTCCAACTGAGGGCTTACCAACCCATGTAAGTGAAAAGACCTGTGTGGGCGTGCAGGGTTTTTAATGCTGTGATAAGCTGTTTTCATCCTGCTTAAATCCAACCAGCAGTCAACAATCTTAATTCAGAACTGACACTGACTCAGACCTGCTTTTTGCTCAAAATAAGTTCAAACAATAATCTTGTATTTTCTCCCAAGAAAATACAAGATTGGAATTACTCAGTAATGGTATCAGTGATTGCTTTCTCTGAGAGCAGAGTGTTTGGGGCCTCACATCTACAGGGTAGATCTATCCTGTTGCATAGTAATCAGTCAGCATCCACCCTTAATTCAACCTTTTTCCTAGCATATGAACAAAACAACAAAAGTTGAAATTATTTTATGTACAATTTGCATTTTGTTCTCATTTACCAAAACTCAGTTGTTTTAGTTTTCTCATAAAGTCAAAGTCTATGTTCAGTCACTCTGATAAGGCTCGACAGCCAGGCTGATGAGCCTCGCACCAGTGCTTCCTCCCAGGCTGTTTACATCCCCCCAACAACCTGTGCTAATCAAATGCTTCAGGTTCGAGATGGCTGAGGTTGAGGTAAGAGTCTGTCAATCCAAGCAATGGATTTGCATGCAGCCTGAGAGGAAGGCCTGCCTAGGAGGCTCAACTCAGGGCAAAAAAAAAAAANGAAAAAAAAAAAACAAACCATACAGAAAAACCATGGTTCATATTCAACACCAACATGTCTTCCTAATATGCATTTCCAGAGTATTTTTTTTTTTTTAAATTAAGAAACACTATTGGCTCCCAATTGGTTCATATTTTGATGTATTTCATAATTAGCTTGTCCAACAAAATGATTCATAAAAGGAAACAAAAATCCAAACAAATCACAAACACTAAGAAAAGCCACACAGCTGTGAGGCATTCAATCTGCTAGTTTGGCAGTCCTGCAGTTCATTCTTCAAATATTTATTTAAATTCACTTAAAAAAAAAAAAAAAAAAAAAAAAAAAAGCATTTGTTCTTGTATTTAACATCTCAAGCCATGTTTCCCTTTGGGGTTTCATTTCAGCAATGTAAAAATAAACAAGTACTAATTGCTACTTGTGTAAGAGAAAAGCAGATTCTGGGGTGTAATGTGACTTTCACTTCAAGAAGGAAAAACACAATAATCAAAGGTCTATTTAGTGCTGTGAGGCTGTGGGGGTCTGAGTTGTGTAGCTGCCACTTCATTCAAAGCTCAACTTTCACAGATAACTTTACAGCAGTACCATAACAACTGCTCTCACCATATGAAGCAACACTTCAGCACATTTATTATTCATGTGTTCACCTACTTGATGTTTGAACAGCAAAAACAAATAGCAATAAAATTATGTATAAGTAACACTGTACTACGTTTTTATTTTTTAAAGAACCAGTGATTTTGATTGTTAAAGCCCAATAAATACTACCTGCGTTACTGACAGCCATTTTCCAAATAAAACCCTATTCTGGTTTTCCTTTTGTTTTGCCAGATCCCCCAGTCTACATTCCCTGATGGAGACAAGCATTTTCTTCCATGCAGCTCCATGTTGGACTGGTTAAATTCAGGATCTTTGACTTAAAAAAGTAAGAATGACATTGGTCTGCTGTGATGGATTACTTCTCTTAAGCACATTTCAAATATCTACAAGTTGACTTTAATAGTGTACTGCAATGAACGGAAACCAATGGCAGTCTGGAAGGTAGGAAAAACAAATCTAACACATACCGATCCAGAAGTATGTTTTGGAAAATGGCTGTCAGTAAAGTAACGTACATATATGCAGGTTGTATTTATTGGGTTCAAACATGCAAAAATCACTGGCATGCTCCTTTAAAGCAGAATGCAATTATGTGAAAACATACAAGGAGCCTGAAACAATGCAGAGATGCAAAACTTTTATTTAAATCAAACCGTGTGATTCTTACAAAGAAACTTTATCCAAGTTTGGTTAAGGTATGAACAATGAATAAATGCTTAAAAAATAAAAACATCTAGCGCAATGCTTCTTTAAGTCACGGCCAGGTGGAGTCACAGCCAGGTGGTTCAGCATGGGTCTTGCATCTCCATTACCCCTTTTTTTTTCCTTTCTGTTCTTTGTTTTACTCTCATCTCTCCTCTAGTTGTGGCCTTGGAGAGCTTCCGCCATGAACAGCTTCCCAAGGTTCTGTGAGGTGAACTCCTTCACATTCGCACAGTAGTTGTTAATTTGCCCTGTTGGATGGAACACCGCAAGCATCCACGCACCCACGCACATAAGCGCAAACATACAGCCACACAAACATCCGTACATACATAAATGTGATCATAAAGACCATGTACATGCATAGACAGAGGCGGGGAGAGGAGGTGGGGGGAAACAGCGGCGGAGAAAAACATCAAATTAGCACAGAACAATGTAAACGGAAAGATCAGTTGTCAGAGAGGAGGAGAGCTGAGCAGCATGAAACAGCAGGGAAATGGGCGGTCGAGTTGGAGTCTGAGTCAATAAACTTTAGATTGATGTAATTTCCAGATAATAGTGGCGATAATTACAAAACAGAACCTGAGCTCCTGTGAGGGGAGCAGAGGCGGCTGATGGAGTTTGATGGAGGGAGGTCTGTCTGCCTGAGGTGAAAAGTGAGTATAAGTATGTGTGTGCGCGCATGAACATCAGGGAAGTAGACGCAAGGTGGGAGATATTGTGGTGCAGGTCTCTGCGTGTAGGGCTGCACAGGAGCATGTTTTTGTGTCACACGTGTACCTGCGATAAGCAGTGTGTCCATTCGTGGTGGAGGCTGGGGAGGCTTGAACATTTTGCTGATGTCCTCTTCTGGCAAGGGGGGCTCCCCTCTGCTCTGCCGCTGAGCGTTCTCCTGCTGCCGCCTCTGGAGGTACTGGAGGGAGGGACACGGCGAGANGGGGGGGGGGGGACAGAAGAGAGGAAAGTAGGGAAAAGCAGAGAAAGAGCATATGACAGAGGAAGGTACAAAGGGAATAGATGGACAAAGAGAAAAGAAGAATGGGGAGGCACAAAGAGATGGAGGTGAAAAAATGNGGAATAGATGGACAAAGAGAAAAGAAGAATGGGGAGGCACAAAGAGATGGAGGTGAAAAAATGACAATGAAATGTGAAGAGGAGAAAAGAGGAATCAATGAAAAGAGGAACATGAGAAGAGGGAGTAAAAGTATGAGATGAGGTAACAGGAAGAAAGAGTCAGAGTAAGAAGAAGGAGAGAGGCAAAGGATGATACAGAAAAAAAGGAAGAGGAAGCAGGAAGACAAGCAATGGAAACAATATCAAGAAGGAAGAGAGATGTAAAGAGACATGGTTATGAAGGGATATAGGGGGATGGAGATGGGGGGGANAGAGAGAGAGAGAGAGAGAGAGAGAGAGAGAGAGAGAGAGAGAGAAGAGTTATAAATGCTGACAGGGATGGAGTGATTTGTGGAAGGCTGACAGTCAGTAAATCAGTGAGGTGCCGGGTCTCTGGAGACCCTAAAAGCCTTGTTAATTTGGCAAGATGGAAGAGAAACGAACACAGACTGGTGCAAGAGGAGGTTGTGGGAGGTGAGGAGAAAACCGCTGTGGGAGCAACTCGAGTGTTTCCTAACTAAACATCCCACAACGCAATGGAACGGGTGACGGAACTTGACAAAATATGTCAAGACAAATAAATGGGGGGGGAGGGAAATCTGAATGATTGGATACCCGTCTGGTGTTTTTTCTGCCAACATCACAGCATGACTGCATAATCAAAATAACACATAACTGTATGCAAATTTGAGAAACAACCAAAACAAGCAATCAAACAAAATCCTGTGTTGCACTTGGATTCCATCTTCCAAAATTTGCTGTGTTTTGGTCAACTGTCATATTAAAAGGACCATACTGGTTATTTTTGCATGTTTGAGCCTGATAAATACAACCCGCATACACGTTACATCACTGCCAACGCTGTTCCAAAACCTACTACCGTCCAGACTGCCATTGGTTTTTGTTAATTCCAGCATAAAAATAAACTTGTACAGGCTTGGAAATGTCCTTGAGAGATGTAATCCATCACAGTGAACCAAACGTCTATTAAATTTTTTTGTCGAAGTTACTTAATTTAACTGAGCTAACAAAGAGCTACACAGAAGAAAATGTGTCTCTGCCAGTGAATAAAGTCCCAGGAGAAAACGGCTTTTATCGAGAAATTAAAATAACCATGCCTTCTGCAATTTTAAGTGTTTGCAGACGAAACATTTAATTTGAAGGTGGGTGTATCACCTGAACATTTGATTTTGAAAGATTAGGCAAAATAATGTGAAACCTAATATACGATTTTATGTTTTGGAAAATGTTTGCAGTAACGTAAAGGGTACACAGGAAGGATTTTTCATTTGGCTCAAAACATGCAAAATTGCTAGCATGGTCCTTTAATGTTGAGAAAACTCTCGTTACACTTTAGCACTTTGAATTGTGGCTGAATCGTTTAATTAACCACAAATCAAGAATTCAATCATGAGCAGAGATAAACACATAGCTGCATTCCTAATCCACTGAAAAATCTTACCTGCCTCTGTGCTTGGAAAAAAGGAACAAAAAAAAAAAAAAAAAAAAAAAAGATAAAGGCAGTGAGATATACAATTCCTGTTACAAAGACTAATCTGGCTGCAGACTGTGCCCAGACACTTATTTACCAAATTCAGGAAGGTAGAAATGAAAAATGGAGCCCATTCTTGACAAAGAGCCTTTTTACAACTTTTTATAATGATTAACAAGGTTCCATTTGTCCAGGAAGCAGTGAGGTCAATAGCACACGATAATATGGAGCCAGTAAATGCCTGAAAGGTGTAATAGAATCTCACTTCTTTCTTCTGTGTGTGTCGTTTGGTCATTGTACAGAATCTTATGAAATATGAAAAAAGCAGACGCCATAATAGAATACTCTGTGTGTGTGTGTGTGTGTGTGTGTGTGTGTGGCTCGGCTGCTTGGGGGCTGTGATGATGAGAGGGTCGGTCGGGGAGGATGATGAATCGTAATGGCTGGAGTGTAGGTGATTTGCCAGGAGATGTGTGGGTGTGTGTGAGTGTTTCTTCCTGTGCGTGCCTGTGTGCAGCGCAGACTACCCGTGGTCACAGACACGTGTGTTTGTTGTGCGTCTGCCTAATGTGTGTGAGCCGAGATGACAGTGACTCAGCCAAGATTCACATTAAAACGAGACATTTCCTCATTTCAATTTAGAGAAAATAATGACAGAATAATGTAGGTGTTTGCAAGTAGGTGTAACTTTGCGTGCACGCACATGCAGTGCACGCCAGTGCACTGTGCATGTACCTTGTGCGTGTACCTTGTGCCTCTGTGCTTCCATTTTTCTGTGGAGTTTGTGTGTGTGTGTGTGAATGTGTGCATGTAAAAGTTTGTGTTTGAATGTGTTTGCTGATGGGTTTTTTTGCATCTAGCCGAGCCTGGAGTTACAGATGATGTGTGGCTGACTGAGTGTGTGTGGTGTTCTGTTGTTTTTGGTGCTTCTGGCTGAGTTTGTGCTTGTAGGTGGTGTGTGTATTAACCACGTGTTTTACAAGGTACTTATTCTACTTTTACTGGCTAAATTAAGCTGTGATGGAAAATGAGTCAGAGGATTTCGACTTTCTCATCAAAATAAAAATGAATTTGAACATGAGTTTTTTGCATCTGTTTATCTGCTCTCTGTGGGTGTCAACAGCATTTGAAGATGACCCGAGCATTGTATCTGACCTATTCTACTTCAAAAAAAAAAGCTAAATTTATGACTATCATAGAACTAGGAGTTGGAGTCCTTGGAGTCAAGAAAATGACAAATTCTTTGACAGGGAAAATAATGCAGGAGATGGAGGAGACGAGGGAGAGCGTGTCTGAAATTGAACTGATGTTGATCTGCGATGGGCAAATGTCATCAGCAGCAGTGGGGTGAGGGATGAGCTGGGCTGATAACACCATGAACGATATTTCAAGAGGTTAACAGTCATTTTTATCTCATTGGCGTTTGCTCGAAACTAACAGAAATGCTTGTTGTAGCCTGTGTCTCACTGTTACTGGATGGTGCTGGTCATGGTGGTGGTGCTGGTCGTGGTGGTGCTGGTTGTGGTGGTGTGACTGATGCTCAATAACATTTTCAAGTGATAGTTTTCTGTTTCAAGTTGGGGTTTTTTTGTTTGTTTTTTTTTGCAGCCATTTTACAGTGGCCTGTTCATGTAATTTTGGTGCTGTATTAGTTAAACACGTGAAAAACTCGACTGGTTTCCGGATCCCTTGAATCACAGATGGCCTGATTTTTCAGTCCGTGGAGACCTGGTGCTGCCCTCCTTCAAGGTCATTTACCACACCAGTGGTTCTCAAACTTTGTCAACCAAGTACCACCTCTGAGAAACCCAGAAGATCTAAGTACAACCTCACTAAAGTTCATTTTATGCATCAGGGTGCACGGGTCTGCGTGAACAAATTGACGTCACACAGAAAGATGCACACCTTTTGTCCACACACATCCCAGTATTAAAAAGTATGGAAACATCTTCATCTCTAATGCAAGCTTGGATTAGCAGGTTGTTATTTTTCTTAAGAGTTGACAAAATCACCAAATCTAGCATGCAATAAGTGAAATCACAACATTTCAACAGCGCTATCATTGTGTTGCTGCCTTGTTATGCAACATGATAGCATCAACGGGACGTTTGTTGACCATCAATCAGTCACCTCAGGCATAATCTCCTGCCATGAAGGAGGCTAGTACCCAGCAACCCTGCTTAAGTCAAATAAGCTGCTGTTTTTGATTCATTCATTTTATGATTCATGTTCGCTAATTAATCCAGTCCAACAAAGGTAACTCTAGCATGAGACCAGCAGGAATTTTTGTCATTCAAATATATCATTACCAAAATTAACTAGGACGATTATCTCAGCAATGTGTGATTTGATCAGATCTTAGATCGACTAGTATGTGCTGGACACCACTCTAACATTTCTTATTCTGCTGAAACTTGACCAGAAACACACACACATGCATGCATGCATGCATGCACACACCCTTTCTTTCCTCTGCTGTCAGCTAATGTTTGAGCTATTAATGAAGTAATAGGTCTGTGCCATGTTCATCTGCACATTCATCATTTTTAAGCACTTGTTGCTTACTGTGTTTCCCGCTGTGGGTTCACACTGGCTGTGTGAGGCTACACAAATGAGAGCGTGTAAGAACTTTTTGTTTTTGGTATGTGTGTGTTTGCCCTATCTGACATTTCTGCTACTTGCATGCTGCGATTATAGCTGCAGCAGGTTGCGTCCACGGTTGAGAGAAAGATACCTGCTGTTTTCCTGCTGAGATTGTGTCTGTATGAGCATCTGTGTGTGAGTGCTCCTATCTGTGTGTCCTTCTTTCCCTTATATGCATGCTGGTAAACTGATGTTTCCATTGCTTGTGCTTGTTCAGCGTCTGTAGGTGGTGTGTGTGAAACCTTTGCGAATGAAAGCTTGCGTGTGGATGTCAGAATTACCTGGTGTTTCTGCTGCTGTTGCTTGCTCAAGTTGCGGCTGTAGGTGTTATATTTGACAATGTCCTGGCTCATGTCATCCACTCTGTCCATCAGAAGCTGGAGGCTCTTCTCCAAGTGGTTGCTGTAGGAAAATGTCAGCATGTCATTCCAACATTTTGAAACTGCTATCTAACAATAGTAAGCAGTGGACTTGAATTCATTCACGAACATCTAAGATTAACCTACTAATTAAATAATCGTATCTTTTTGCACTGACAATGCAAAAAGTTCTCCACTTTGAAGTGTCCTTGCAATGCTGATTATCATCAAATCCTCCCTGTTTATGGCTGCATATTATCTGCATGTACATCAGCATATTAATGCTCTTCTAAACAAACTGTCGACCCAGCAGATGTCATAAATGTCACCCCACATCCATCCTTCTTCTTTTGACTCTGAGCCATAAGATGCACTATGCCAAACAGCAACCACCACAGCTAGCCAATGGGAATGCAGCTGGGTATTGCATATATTATATTGTATATTCTTCAAATTTCCATTTTGCATTCAGATATAAAGGCATGCTTTGGGGTGTGTGTGTTTGTCTTGACTGTCAGGTGTTTCAGCCTGTCACACTCTGAAGCAGTGGTTGCTGCTTTTTGATCCTACCTCAACTTCATCCCGGCTCTTTCATCATTTCCCATACTTCTTTTTCTTGCTCCAATAACTTGGAAAGATAATCTAAGAAACTAAACTCTAAGCTTCAAAATGAGAAAATGATGGATAATGTCATATGACCCATCCATTTTTGTACAGGTTATGCTTGCTGCCTGTGCAGCAAGCATAACCTGTACAAAAATAGGATGTGATAGGATAGGATAGAATAGGATGTTAGGATGTGAACTCTGTTCTCAGAGTTCACATCCTAATGGATACTACTCTCTTATGTATCCTGAAAGGCATCAAACATGAGATTTCTTCCCTGGGGACTCTAGGAAGTCAGACCTGGCGACTCTTCCTCTCTTCTGTTTGCTTCATCTTGTGGCTCTGTTATCACATCTTTTCCTAACATTGCCATGCTGATAACACTGAGCTCTACCTGTCTTTCTCTTATCCCATGAGCACCATTTTGAACAGCTAGTCTGCCTACTGCCTTAAGTTCACCTTGACAAAGCTGCAGTGCTCTCCACTTCAACTTCTCCCTCTTGTATTTTTCTCTCTGGGATCATATCGTTTCATTTATGAATGTTTTTGTGCTATATAATGCAGTACGCATTGCGGAGGAAAGAGATTGTGTTTATTTAAATGACAAATGTACCCACAAGGTCTGGTAAGACTGTGTATTCTGGTTATGTTTGGAGCGAGGGGATCTGTGGTGATTTCAGTTACTTTTCTATCTATGGCAATATTTTTCACTTAAGAAGTTCATCTCTCCCTCTCCCTCTCTCTCGTCACCTTCTGTTGCAAGCTGAAAACCATGTTCTTAAGACATACTTCACCCAGCGTAATTATCAACCTACTCCACAAAGTCTTAAATTCTGTTTAGAAAAGAGGAAAAAACCTCACTAACACTCTCCTCAGCTCCTGACAGACAGGAATGGATAGGAATATTGTTCTTATAACCAAAGCTGCACAGATCCAAAAAAAAATTTGTGCTAATTCCGTTGTTCAAATTGCCATAAAGCAATTACGAAGGCAATTAGAAGTAATAACCGAGACTCTTAAAATGTCAAATTCTAGCTCTGTTTCATAGGTACTGCGGTTCCCACCCCACTCTTGCACTCCTAATGACTGGTTGTTTGCAAAGTTGATGATCTAGTAATGAATGTTTATTGTAGCATTGCACTCTAAAATTAGTCACCATGTCAGAAAGGGCTGAATGCCTGAAAAGTGGAAAACAAATGAACAGACACCCACAAAGACTTGGAGAAAGAACAAAAATGAAAGCCTTTAGCAGCTTTTTACCTGTGAATGCATTTAAGCATCCATACATATGCAAATGTACACACATTTTCCTGTAGACACTCGTAATGATCATCTCAGTATAACACTCACATGCCATCAACCCGTTTCCCCTGCTTACCCTCATTACATTTACATGCAAACACACACTCAGCTAAACTCCCACAAACTCAGAGCGAAAATGGATATGACCACTTGCAAGCGCATAAATACACCACCTGCTTGATGAACCCTTCTTGATTTATATTTGACATGCTTCAGTCTGATAAACATTCCATTTCATACCTGTATAAGGTCTGTGTATGTGTTTGTTACTGCTATCTCATTAAAGGACCATACCACCCATTTTGCATGTTTGGGCCTAATATGTTCAATTTTCATGCAGTAAGGTTACTGACAATCATTTCCGAAAGGATAAAACCGTATTTCAGCTTTCCTGATATTTTGCAAAATCTCTTAATCTTTCAAAATCAAATATTCAAGCGATGTTTCGCCGGCCAATAGTTACGTAGCCTTATGAAGCCAGTCGTTAAAATTTTTCAATAAACGCAGGTCTTCTTTTGGGACTATATTCCCTGGTGGAGACATACATTCACTCTGAATTTCAATCCATACCACACGTGTTTTCAGTCAGATTCTCTTATGAAACTGTCTTGTAGCCTAGCAAGGTTTTGCTGAGTAAATTTAATTTTAAATTATTAAATAATAGAACTAGCTAGTAACTAGTGTATGATTTCCAGGAGCTCCAATAGTTCTTTCCATAATTCTGACTGCCAGAACTGTTGCATAGTTTGTATCCCCTCCTCCATTCTACTAAAGCCATTAACATGAAAACTGCTGGCCTAGTACCAGATCTCAACATTTCCTGCTGTGTCCCTCCAACCGTGTCAGAATTGATTCTCGCTGGTGAAAGCCCATTTAAAAACTATTTCATCAAGCAATATGCTGGCAAATTTGTGTGCAATGCATTTTTTATTAATGAAAAGGAAATAATTTAATCCACAAATTGGACGAAACGGGATCTTTTTTAAACATCTGTTGAGTATTTGTGCTCAAGTATTTCAGCTGGACCACAAAAGGTCCAGGGTTTTTTCAGGTCATTAAGGATTAAATGATTACATGATAAAACTGGCAATATTTATTTGCACCAAGATTGGAAAATATTGCATTGGCTGTAAAACTTAAGGCCAGATAGATGACTGTAATCATTTTATTTTGCTGTTTCATACTGTTTGTAGTCAATATGCAGAATTTCTTGTTTTGATTCAGATAGGCTCTCTCTATAAATAAACATGACTTGGCCTCTGTTTATCACACAAATCTAGCAAAATAAGACTGGTTTGGTTTATGAAACACAAGGCCTAAATATTCAAGAAAATCATACTTCTCATAATAACATACACAATGATTCAATATTGTCCAGACACTCCATGTAATGTTGCTCTCCTGTTGTGATTCTGGATGCTATTTTCCATCATAAAACCAAGCAATTACTACTTTCATTGAATTAAAAAAAAAAAAAAAAAAANAAAAAAAAAAAAAAAAAATACATAATGCATCTTGAATACAGGTGTCTGGCTTTACACTCCGAAGGGTTAAATTATTCAAGAAAGTCCCGACCAAGCCTGAATTAGATATCAAAGTCTATAGAGGGACCCTTACCGACTCTGTTTTAAGGTCTGGTTCAATGACAGCTCATACAGTATATCAGTGCTAAGGCCTGGCTGTTATATTAACACAGGACAATGGAGGACAAAGTCTAAAACTGTATTGATTTGCAAGAAGAAATGAGGTGACATTCAGTAAACTGAAAGTTTGGAGGGAAGTTGTTTAATATCAGCTGCCAGTGAAACAGAAGAAGAGTGACTTCCATTATTTCAATCAGCATTTCTCTGCGATGCAGCCTGTCTTAACGTATGNAAAAAAAAAAAAAAAAAAAAAAAAAAAAAAGTTTTAAAAGGAGAAGGAACAGCCCAAATTTATCAGGTTTACAACACGAGTGCACAGAAGTAGTTTGATGAATGTCTACAAGGGAAAGTGGTTATGTGTAAAGTTATCATTTTCAGTGCTGTTGTGCTGTATTTCGATCACATTATTATTTATGCCATAATGTTTGTATGTTCGAAAGTCAACAAATCAGATTCAAAAAGAGAGATGACAAATGTGGTAGATAATCGCTGGAAGCTCTGATGAACCTGTTAATTGTACATTTTAAAGTCAGTGAGGAAGAAATGAAATTTGCTCAAATATTCAACCAATGAAGGACTAATTTACAGGAGCTGCATTCATTTCCTCAGGTGTAATGGCTATGCATTGCTCCATGTTTGCAGGGCTCTAGACTAACTTGTTTCTCTGGGAGCACTGATGCGCCTTACTTAAGGCAAACTCAGACTACATGATTTTAGCTCAGCCTTTCCAAACTTTTCTGTTTGAGATAAAAATCCCAGGTCAGAGATAAATTACTGCTCTAGGCAATAACTGACTAAGCCATTCAGAGACACGCCAGTCGTTTCAGATGGTGAATATGGGCACAAAATCTGAGATGCCCTTGTAGTTTTGAGCAGATCTACAGCAAGTCTCTTGAAAGGTAATGAGCAACAGCCAATGAGAAGATGAGGAGGCTGAAGCAGCAAGAAACATTTCCTTGACGTTCTGTTTTTTTTTTTTTTTTTTTTATTACATCTTTATTTAAGCACGAAGTAACACACTAATACGCACACACGTACACAGTCCTGGTTTGGCAAGCATCTCCTTCTTGTTTGGATCTATATTGGTAAAACCACAGTCACTTCCATGCAATTCAGCACATTTTCCCTCCTCCATCAGGTTTTGTGAATACCAATTTCAGACGTCAGTAATCTTCTCCCCAGGTGAGAGATCTTGGAATTTGTGCACCTTGACTCACTGCACTCAGTTGTGTGGTGTGCACGCCACTTTGCCGTCAAGATACAAGATTACTGAAAAGGCTGTTTTGTAATTTAAGCAGTTCAGTGATTTGGGGACTTCTAAAGTTGGCTAGACTGAACAGACCTCAAAAGCACCAACTAATTATCTTGCTTGTGTTACTAATCAATGCCTTAGTTATAAGTTGACAAAATACACACGTCATCTTCCACTCATTTTGGAAATGCTGTCATTCGCTCCATGCATGCACAAAATTCTGTCTCTAAAAACGGTCACAAAGTGTAACTAAATGGTTGTGGTCTGTAGTCCTGATGGCAAAGATGCTGCAGGGAAATACCAACTGTTACCAACTCCATCTGCTGTCAGCAGGGAGGATAATGTGGATCATTTGCTCAGGGATCTTACCTGCATCATGGGATATGGGACATACAGGGAAGTTTTTTTTTTTTAAATTTGTGCTTATTTTCAACTAGGGCTATGTGGACAAGAGGGCTAACAATTAGATTTGATAATTCAAAGAGTGCCATAAGAAGCACCAGCTGCTTCATATTTAAGAAACCATTTCTTTGAATGAATGAATGTGTGCCCCGTTATACACATTTTGTGGTGCTTTTTCCAGCTGTTCTGGAAAAAGAAGAGGGGTGACACTGGATGCAGGCCACTGGGTTGCTTGTTCATGCTGGCATTTTTTATTATTTAAATGTTTGTCTTTCTGATGGAGTGGAAGCTGGCAGTAATATGCTGATGCTTTGCTTACGGTGGAAGAAGTAGTGGAAGGCACTGCAATGTCACTGTTTATTTTTTTAAAAAGTGTTTCCATCAGCATTTATCTTTTGGCATTTCCATTCAGGGTTTTTTGCTCTGTGCAAATTCAAAATGCCCATAAAAATATGGAAATCCCTTTTAGACTTTACATGAAAGACCTCCACATCGAGAGGACAGCCAGTTAATGGCAGATATTTAACATTAGTTACTCAGTGTGTTTACATGCACATTACACTCCAATTCTTTTATGCACTGCAATAATTAACTGCAAAAATGTAGAGTAAGACATATATATGGATGGAAATAATACGGTTCTGTTCTTTGCTGAATATACAGTGGGGTCCAAATGGGACCACTGTGAAAATGCTTCTATTTTGCTTTTTTTTTTATTTAAAGCAATATTTTTCATTACAAATAATAATATCATCTTGACAATTTGAGTGAAAAGTTGAATCTTTGAAAAATGTACATGAATGTCAGAATATCTTAGTATTTGGTATGCCCTGCTTTTGCTTTAATGACAGCACTCCAGCTGGCATAGACTCCACAAGTTTGTGCAAAACCTGATGAGCCAAGTTATCCCAGCATGATTTGACAATGTTCCAAANACAAGTTTGTGCAAAACCTGATGAGCCAAGTTATCCCAGCATGATTTGACAATGTTCCAAAGAACTTATTGTGATGTCAGACTTTCTGATTATTTCCATGGAAAACATCACAGATTTTCAATGTGGTCTCAGACTTTTGGATCCCACTGTATATGACTCGTTGCTTAATTGGTTTATGAGAGGAAGTATGCCAGGCGAGGAAATGCAATTGAAATGAAATCTGATCTTTGGTGGCTGCACAGAATGCTTGTGCCAATTGCAAGCCGATTCAGCCTTTACATGCCTGAGTAAATCGATTTGCAATCGCATAACCTATATCTGTTGTTACTCTGAGTCGATTTTTGCCCATTTTCAACTTGATTGTGGGGCTAATGTGCCTTATTGTCTTAATGAGATGACAATCAATATTTTTAAAACACATGTAAACATACTGACTGATGAACTGTAATGTGTCACCTGTTTGAAACCGTAGCTGAAATTGTTTGTTAGCTTTAAATAAAGTGTAATAGGTTGGTCAAGGAGGGCCGGTGAAGGTCACACACACAAACACATTCACCTACGCACTATATACAGTATTATCTGTCTGTTGCTAGATTAAATTGCATATATATAAAAAATGGTTGGGCCAATCTTGGCATATACCACAACTATATATGCAGACAGAAAAAAATAAAAATAAAAAATAAAAAAAATAAATAAATAAAAAAAGAAACCGTAGCTGGAAACGCTACACCCTAACAGTTTAAATGAGCAACTCTTCACAACTTCACACCTCTAGCCAGCAACTTTTTCATATACTCTGACTGTGACTGAACTTACCACAAATAATCCAGAGCGATAAAGTCCCAAATGTTGCACTGTTGCCAGGGCTGTCATATCTGGAAGCTCCTCTCATAACTAGTGCATCATAACACAAAAGAACCAGCAAATCATTCTCTGTTGGACAAAATTTCCAGATCAGGAGCCATAAATCTCCTTGGATGGATTCCACTCAATGACAGTGACAAATTTTAGAGGCATAAATACCCACAACCATCAATGGATTCCACCTTCAACTTCAGGACAACTCCACTTCAGAGTTATTGTTTGTGCTGTGCCAGGCACTTCCCAACCCTCCCGTGACACCCAGAGAAGATCTGCTGGGTGGAGACAATGTTCTTCCCAACAGTCATTGACTTTGGTGACACTGAACTCATCATCAAGGTCTTCATCTGTCTCCCTTCTCCACTGAACTGTTCCTCTCAGGCCTCTCTCCCATTCTTCAGAACTAAAACACATAAGTTTGTAGTATGGGGATGCTCTGGTGTGACATTGGGATGCTCATAAGTAAAGACTTGGATGAGCTATATATCATTGAAATTTATTTTTTCTGTGTACTGACAGATCCCTGTCCTCCTCTGGTCTCTTGCTCTTCCTCAAATGTCCCTTTTGTGTCACTTTACTGCCATCTAACAGAGAAACTGTTTACCACAAAGAAATAATTCTCTTTTCTGCCTCTCCATTCATATTTCTTTCTCCTCTCTCCTGTTCGCAACATCTCTCTTCTAAGATTCTCACTGGTTAAAAAATAATAGCAGAGGTGCTTTTTAACATCTTTGACATGTACTTTGATTATAGTGACTTGTTTCCCTTTCATAGGACAAGCTCCTACTGCCTTCCCTCTTTGTGAGCTCTGCACCACTCACATCTAAGCGACAACAGATTTCACAAAATCAATATTACAGAACACAGACAAAAGCCTCTTCAAATTTTCTTCAACTAAAATGGAACAACTAAAGCAAACCTGAATCGAAAAAAGGTGTTAAGAGGGTTAAGTGATGTACCCTCACACTGCTTTCTTAATTCATAATGCATTTATAATCTTGTACTAAACTGACTGAAATGATGTTAATACTTCTATTTTTTGTAAGATGCATTTAGATGTCAAACAGTATTTTAGGGGTACTGGATTTACAGTTTTGCAGATAAAGACTGTAAATATCAGTTTGGTCCATGGGTAAAACCCAACGGAATCTGACCAACCATTTTCTGCTTTGAAAAGATGAAAACTTCCAAACTATCTACCCATAAATATCTATTTTTTAGTGTTACAAATGCAGTGTTACAAAGTAGCCTACTACTGCATGTTTCAAGGTTGTATGGTAAATAAGCTACACAAATGAATAACATTTATGGAATCCATCACCATGCTCAACATAATCATCTGTAGTAAGAACAACCCAGGTTCTTTGGAGTGAAACTGCATTCAGTCAGCCTTAGACATGGATGACATTGACAAATGGGGCTGCAGATTGGAAAATGAGACAAAAGGAAAAACATTAAATAAAACCCATTATCGTTTCTTCTTCTTTTGAAAGGGTGGAAATGAGGAGAAAAGGGCGGGGCTGTCAAGAGAAGATGTAGAGCGACGGACGAGACAATCCAATACAAGGACAGAACTATGCAGCAATCTGACAACTTCAGGAAACAATTTCATCTTGCCAGACATCCCATCGGCAGTCACACCAGGAAACCTATGGGGAGGGACAGGCTTTCTCTACCCCATTTTGGGTCATATTTAAACTATGTTTCAGCTTCAAAGTAGTTATATGGAAAATGGGTCATTATGCAAGGAAAGTGAGGTTTGGGCCTTCGGTCAATTTCACAATTTGTAGAAAATGACTCAACTGCTGCATGTGCCCCAATGGATAGCTGGGCACATGTATTTCTCTCTCTCTCTCTCTCTCTCTCTCTCTCTCTCCCCACATAGAAGCTTTCATTTCATTCATGGCTCACTTGAGTTAGGATGAAGACAAGGAAAATTTTTAGCAATTTCTGAAGTGCTACACAGTACTATATAAGTAAGTACAGGGTGTTTTGCACAGTAATAGTGCGTACATCAGCACTTTGAGTTGTTATTGTGCTAATTTCTCACACCTGCCCCTGGGAAGCTTTTTTGATTAGCAGCTTCACAGCTGTTGCTCCGCTTGCAGCGGTTTATCTCCATAAATGATTGCTGATAAATTCTCATGAGACTGATGCTGAGAGCCTCTGAGATCAGAATATGAGACTTCAAGTGGCTGTGGGTTGATATGGTGGGGTGATATTTGTTCATTTTGTGCTCATTAGTGATGGAACACAAAGTTTGATGGTGGGTCTATTTGGGAGAGATCCTGAATAAACATTCTTTGACATTTAGTGGTGACATTTACAGTAGCTACGTTTGGACTGAACCGACCAAATATCCTGAGGTACACCGATAAGGTGCTGAAATTAGATAAGTAGTCAAACAGAAAAAGGTCTTCAGTGTGAGTAATAGATCAGATCCAAATAGCAAATACTACTTAGGGTTTGTTGTATCCTGAAGTGCAAGGTAAACAATGTTCACCTTACAAGACAATGCATAACCTACCGCACATTTTAGAAAATCTTATCTGGCAAATTACACATTGTAAAATGTTGCAATAGAAACAACAGCAAATAATACTGGAACCCCGCATGGTTGTAAACACAAGAGAAAATACATCAATAGACCTCTTATTCATTCCTCCAATCTGGCCCACTTAAGCAGGTATAGAAGACACTGTGTTCACTAATGTCAAATCAATTTTAATTTAGAAGTAGCTTTAACTCATGTCTGTGAGACCAGACAGTAGATTCAAAGATACCATGACAAGGTTTTAAACGCTTGTAAGAAGCTTGAAAGAACTGCACTTTCCCACACATAGGCTCGACTTGGGCAGCTCGTCCAGGCAGATGAAGCCCCGCCCAGGTAGACTGTATGATAAAATCCGAGTTGCAGGATGGAAGGTAGACCCAGCCTTCAAAAAAATCTACAGCTGCAACACTGCTGTCACACACACTGACACGCATGCAGCGAGAAGATGAACGGCGACATGTATATTTCATTTCAAAGCACATTAATCAACATTTCTGTAAGTGTGTCGTGTTAGCCAGCTGGCTAATTTTCAAGAGGAGAGCAAGGAGAGCACCTGGCTGCATACCTCAGAATTTCAATAAATGGACCTGCCCCTGAAGCATACCCATACAGAGTAGAGCCTTGCACGGCTCGGGATCATTGGGCCCGAAGGCAATTTACAAATCGGGCCAGGCTTCATGCTGAATTTCACAACACTGGCTTGGGCCCGGGCCGGGCTCAGGCTTTTTCTTCCCCCTCCTCTTTCCACTCACAGTCATAACACACCTCCTGATGCTATGCTCACATGTTGGCACTCAGACACTGTCAGCCATCGCTGTTTTCTGAGCGCTCCAGCAGAGGTGACAGCCCCTCCTTTTACTTTGAAAAGAGCCGAACTTCTGGTTCTGCCAACCACTTTAAAAAATAAAAAAAAAAAAGGGCCAGGCTGGGGTCAAGGGTTCATTAAGTCTGGGACTTCGGGTCGGATTCGGATAGAACTGTGTAAGGCCAGGTCGGGTACAGGCCTAAAATTGGGGCCCCTTGCAGTTCTCTAATACAGACAGGCGTTGGAAATGTTGTTTTACAAATCCAGGAAAATTAAAAGTTCCAACAGGGAATGCCAACTGTGCAAATAGGCACATGTCAAAAGGCAAAGGAGAACAACTCTGGACCAAAAGCAGAGTTAAAGTGTTTTGATCTTTTCAATATATTTTGAAAATGTGAACTGTATTTTATTATGTAAATAGTAATTTGTTTTTAAATCATAATTTATTTTGACAAGTTCATCAAAAAGCAGAGTTAAAGTCTGTGTTTTGTTCTTTAATATATTTTGAAAATGTAAAAATTATTTTAATCTGTAAACAGCTTTTTATTTCTTAATAGTTTTTATGTTGGCATATAGATATTTATTTTGAGTAGTTATTCGTTTGCAATAAATAGAGTTCATAAACCTTTTTTGATTACGTTATTACTGAACCCGTCTGTCACACGCCGCATCCACCGCGCCACCCACCACCACAAGTACATTTTCAACCTGTGGGAAACACTGAACTGCCAGTATTCTTCCATAGGCATGTCCATACATTTGCAGTACTGTGGTAACCATGATTAAATGAACCAAATTAAGGCCGTACTTTGCTTAGAGCCTAAAGGGTTCAAGGTAATTTGCTTTAACCCATGATTACCTGGACTAACTTGACTGTAGGATTCATTTATATACAGGCTGATATGACACAGTGAGGTCTGGATCTCATTGTGTCATTGTTGTTCCATGTTACTTTGTTACTCCATGTTCTTACTGACACACTGACACAGCACAGCGATGCAGACTGAATATGATTCAAGGTGTTTCTATCAATAAAATACAACAAAGGAATGAAAACAAAAGTTGTATATGTCTGTGCTCATTACCATTATGATCTTCTGTGCGGCATTTCAAGTGTAAAATCAGATTATTAATTTGTTTATATTCCAAACAGGTCCCTTGAAAGAAAGTGGTACTGCAGCTCATAAATTAGCTTCTACATGGTGAACCCACTGGAAGGGAAGGCAAAAAAACAACAAAACCTGAAACTACTGTATTTTAACCTATCAATATGAGACTAAACACAAAAGCTTCTGTGGGATAATTCCTATGAGTAATCAAATCATCCAGTATCAAAAGCAGCTGAATATGATGAATGCCAGTAACTCAACAGTTTTATATATGAGGTGTATGCGAGTTCACACCTAACCTGCTAGAGAGGTTGAGCAGTTCGTGCTTGTCGGCAACCGTGGACTTGTCTTCCAGCTCCCACATCAATACGTTGATGAGGTGGGAATTCTTGATCACAATAGGCACCTCCTCGAACATGTGCTCAAAGCCAATGTTTGCCTTCTTCAAGCTGAAGAATGGAAAAAGCAAGACAGGAGAACAAAAAAACAAAAAAAAACAAAATCAAGATACTGTAAATACAGTGGGATGTATATGACCTCTTCACAAAGAGGTCACATACATCTAACATAACATCAACCATATTGTATCTCATGACGTAGTTGACTACAGCGCTTGCGCAGTTCCATCTTTCTCCATCCTTGTTTATTCAGTGATTTCACCAACCTTTTCAGTAGAGCACATATATGAAGTTCAAATACAGATGACCAACCCAAAAAAAGCACCAAAAAGTCAGGGTCTATAACCTGCTGCCAAAATAACAGCAGGGTAAATATGATTATTAGCTATGGTGTGTAAATACTGTATATTGTTCCTTTTCAGTCGTAGTTGTGACATTTTTATTTTCAATTACAAAATTTGCAATATCCTATTTATATTGTCTGAGAGGTGGACTCATTTTGGGGGTAAGCTTGCTGTAAAATGTACACACAGCATGCACGACACAACACAATAAGAATGAGGGAATTAGTGATAACAGACAAAACCCATGTCCACAAATGCCTCGTTTAAGCTGATCTGTGGCCATTTTGATCCAGAGTGGGTAGGCTTAAGGTTTTCCCAGTTTTAATGAAGCTATACAAGTATCAACCATGTTTTTGGAGGCAAGGATTCTCTTAAGTCTACCTCTGACATATTTCCACCTTTTACTTCTTGTTCTTACACAAAGAAAGTTGAAAATGGGGTATTGTATTTCACTGTTTGGCCTGTTGTAATAATAATTAATTGCATCCCAGTCATACCAAAGAAAAATGAACACTAATGACATGCATGTTGCACATTCTTATATCTCATATAAAATGATGTGATGTCCATGTTGCCCACCCCGAGCATTGTGAGACTCGGTAGCCTAAATGACTTTTTTATGGGCTCTGTTGATGTGTGTGCAAAACAGCAACCAATCTTTAACCACCTCCCTTTGCTCCTCAAGAGCTACAAGCTGCCTCTCTCTCCATCTGACATGGGCCTGTTAACACAAAGTGGAACTTCAAAGTTTGCTTAATGTCTCACATAAATCCATTAGCATTGACTTGACTGCCTTGCTTTGGCTTGTCACTTGTGCACAGTGCATGAGCTACAAACTAATGTCTGTATAGGTCTACCGGTGGCTTGTTAGATGTGTTGTGCTTGTTATGGGATCAATATGCTCACTGCATTAATCCACCATGTGCAGTGTACCAGAAAGAAAGACATTTATATGAACTTTTCATTGTGATAAATAAGGAGGGGTATAAAGCTGATCATTTGGTCCTTATTAGGTAATTTTCAAGGACATTGTTTTTAATTCTAAGCAGAGAATCTACTGAAACAGACTTTAAGAGGAGAGGAAATGGAATGGAAATGGGCAATCCTGCCTTACGTCCAAGTGGGAATTCGCTAAGGACAAACTCAGCACGGATAATATCATCTCTGAGGAAAATCTATAACAGAATAAACACTGTTTGTTATACCTATTGACAAAATTATCCATCTGCATGCTTTAAAATGTTTCCTGCATAACATGACCTTTAAAGTGGCTTTAGAGCTACATAAAGAGGCATCTCTGCAACAATATGAGGATGTCACATTCTAGCGAGGACAAATCCCTCAACCCGACTGGAGTTTAGAACACTTAATGCCATGCTCTTTCCAAGTTGGGCCCCGCTGGACAAAGCCAAAGGGTGACTCCACAGGCTGGCTAATTTGATGCTTCTGATCTGCAGCTGAAGTGGATGCTGTTGACCATTGCTTCCATAGCCCAGTGGACACGGAGAGCAGTTCAAAGAGATGAGCCTATTCAGTACTCATCTAATCCTGCCTTTCATTTCAAAAAGCTACACAATATATGCATGCTTAGATAACATCAAATACATCCACATGAAAGAGACTGATTTTACATTGCAGTGAAAAAAATGAACCACTTTTGAAGTTTTACATCTTTGGGGTAAAAAAAAAACATTACTGATATTCAGATTTCTAGTCTATCTTGAAAATAATGGGATTGAGACAAGATTTGTGTAATTTGGTGATATTGTAGTCCCCTGCCCAGAGCCGCCTGCTTTCAATCAGGGACTTATTGGGAGCACTGATAGCTACAGATTGGGGGCGCAATAAATCATAGGAACTAATGAAAAGCTGCAGAAATGAGAAGGATCTGACTTTGGGCCAAAGTGGGTCAATAACTAGTTCAATAAGTAGTAATAACTAGTATAATAGTAATAACTAGTAGTAAGTATAATAGTAGTAGTATAATACTATAGTAGTAGTAGTAATAGTAGTAATAGTAATAGTAATAGTAATAGTAGTAATAGTAGTAATAGTAGTAGTAAGTATAATAGTAGTAGTATAATACTATAAAGTATATAGTATATAGTATAAAGTATATAGTATAGTATATAGTTTTATACTACTATATAGTAGTATAAAACTAGTAGTAAGTATAATAGTAATAACTAGTAGTAAGTAATAACTAGGTCAATAAGTAGTTGGTTGGCAGTAGAGACACACAGGTGGAGAAATGAAATGGACATAAATTAAATGATTCTGGTAAATGGTTCCTTCTCCCTGCGAATAAACTTGCTTTTAGTGCATTTAGAACTGCATATGTATAGTTTTTCAATAGACAGCAATTTGATACCTCTGCTTCATTGAGTCGTGTATACTTGCATTTGTCTGTGCATGTATGTTTCCTCGAGTATGCGTTTCTGTGTGAGTTTGTGCACTTAGACTATCCTGAACTGCCTGGAAAATGGTCCCCTCATTACATTCATTTTTAGCTGCAATTTAAAAGCAATTACGATAAGCCTTGGGGTCAGAAAAAGTGTAAACATGGTACATTTGTTTGACAGGCAAGGGTGAACTGATAAATCATCATCATCAGCATCTGTCTCCAACAGCAACTAAATGCCTCCCCAGTGGATACACAAGCCTATATTTGCATACATTGAATAAGCAGAACCAAAACAGCAAAAATGGAAATATTTCAATTCAGTATTCCAGTAAGTAATGTGTATTCATGTGGGTCTGGAGATATCTGCATGTATAAAACAGTTTGTGGTCATTCGAATTCCTGTGTGCATGTGATCAAACTCCAAACAAATCAAACTTCTGTTTTCTATCAGCGACTTACGCCTCAGGTGTGAAATCTTTCTCCTTGCAGATCTCCATTAGTTTTGGGGTAAGCCTGTAGGCCTTGAGGGAGAGGGAGCCTTGAGCCGTCTTTATTGGGTCTAGAATGACAAGAGAGATGAGAATTGAGACAAATAAATGCAAAACTGTCCTTTAAATCATCCCTGTCAATTTCCCAAAGAAAAATCCTGGCATTGGGAGTGGTTGACTGAGATGAGAGCATTCACCATTTAATTTGCCACCCACATTTTCCCCAGCTGGCAATTTTTGGGATACAAGTCTGCTTTCTACCCTCTGGAAACCTACCTCAAACTGAGTTTTATTTTATCTATTTTTTTTTTAAACTCAAATGCTTTTTTATGTTAATTTTTTCAAGTTATTAAAGTTTTTGCCTCAAAGTAACCCAAAGGTGTCAAAATAGAAAATTAAAAACTGTTCTAAGGGAATTCAGTCAAAGGTAATTTTACATATCTAACAACGTCCTGTTCTCACACTAGTCAGCAGCATATGAAATAGTGTAAAAGGACCAGAGAGGAGTGAACAACTGAATTACATCTGATTCCTTAAACACAACAATGCTAATATCTCTTAAAGATACTGTACAGTGCACTGGGAAATCTTGGTGTTCAACAACTTTGAATTATTATGATTTATTAAAATTATTAGACCAAAGGCTTACTGACTTTTGTGGAAATTTCTCAAACTCCCTTAGAAGTTTAATTTTCCAGTAATCATAGAAAACTTTACCTGCTAGATTTGTAAATGATATATGGCATAAGACAAGAGTCAGCATAAGGGCTCAGTTTGCTCCAGCATTTATTAATACTAGTGCAGTGCCTGTACAAAACATGCAAATTCGGAACAGGCTGGACTTTAAGGTGTGCACCCAGCCTGCCATAAGTGCCCTTGGAGTGGAGCATATGCTGCCACGCCAGAAACGTATCCTGCCACCGCACCTGGAGCGTATCCTGCCGTGTGGACTACTTTTTACCAGCACAGCTCAATTTGAGATCCACTCATCCAAACAACTTCGTATGCGACACTGCACATCCTTGGGTTCTGAGCAATGAACCTGCCAAATTTCAACTTCATACAGTGGTGGGTTCTAGAGATATTGGTGCCACACAGACAGAGATTCTGTCTTTATACATAGATTGGTTAGCTTTAGCTTATAAATTGCAGTGTTAACTATGTATGCTGCTATGATATGATATGATATGATGTCTTGTTTGACATTCATGGTATACACTGGTGTTTGTATGCATTACAGATGAAGAGTGTCAAAAAAGACGAGAAGGGTTTTGGTGCATGGTGAGAGCAATATAAGATGGTATAAAATTAAACGGGATGAAAGCTGTTACTTGCAGTATCTCATTTCTTACATTATCTAGAAAAACACCTAAATGTATGCAAGGTGGATTATGTGCAGGTAAGCAAGAAAGAAACTAAGACATATAGGAGAAAACATACCTGCCCACTGATAATCCAACAATTGCAACTGATTTAAGGAATATAAAAAATAAAAAGGGTTACTCTGAGAACTTGTTTAACCCTAAACCTGACATTAAAACAGCACTAGCACCAAAAAGAATCATGTCTGCTCCCCGGTGGAGGGCTCTAAACAAACAAGCTGCAAAGTACTTGCTCTGGGCTTAGGACATTTAATTATCCCTGTCCACTGATCCAGACATCTCTGGGATTTGACTTTACTGCCTCCATTTTGGGAAAAATATATTTTTTAAAATTACACCACATTTTTAATAAAAGGGATAACACAATTCTGGCATTATTTGCTCATCTGAATACAGACATTAGGCCAAACCCCCAAATTAAACTCCCAGGTTCTTAAGACATGAAAAGCCAGAAAACAAAAACTACTGTTTATAGCTCAGAAGTGGAGCAATCTATTGCTGCCCATCATTGAAAGCCATTAATGCTTTACGCAGTGAAGTAAAAATGCTTCTGTGTCAAGGCATGTAGTGCTAAGCATGTTAGAAATCATGCAAAAATCAAGAAAATCTGAAGAGTTCTGATGCTTTTAAATGAGTGAATCATTAAATGCATGACATCCACATCGGAAGCGCCTATTTTACCGTGTTATCTGAAAAGATGTCTGGTTTACTTTCTAGTTCATTAATGAGGTGCTTCGCTAACCTCCAAGCACTGAAATGCAAGCAACTAGGCAGATTAATCAAGGTTAAGTCCATGAAGATATCCTTCTGAAATTCCCTCTCAGAAGACTTCGGTTACAAATGCTAACTACATCAATTTACCGCTACAGTGGACCCGTTTGAATGACTCAACAAAAAGCTGCTCACAATACACCTCAACTGTGATTTAATTTTGATATCTCATGGCCTGTTCTGGATTAGAGCCTGCCTGTAGAAATCATAAAAATAATGTGTTCAGCAGTGCGAGTCTTTACAGCGTGGTAACCTCTGCTGGCTACTTTCACATATTGGATAAATTAGAGACTCATAATTTCAGGTTTGATGAACAAGGTTCTGTTGGAGCAACACTGTTGTCTCCTGCACTGACAGCACTAAAGCTACGCACAAGCGTGATTGATTTAACATGCCAAGGTTGATACTACTAGGTGATCTAGCTAGTGCCCCAAAACCACTGCTCCCTAACGGCTCTTAAATTTGGGCAATGGAACTTTTTATCATGATAAGACATCATCCACATTACATAGCCGCCTGCATTGCTGATCAGTATGCACTAAGCTTCCAAAGAGAACAGAGAGGAAGTTTGTTTCAGTTTGTTTTCAGTCTACCAATGCTGAGCAAGCATCAAACCCAATTAACCAAGTGAGTGACAAAATAATACAAGCGCCCATCGCTGGTACAGAATACTTATTTGTTAGGCAAAGATTCAGAACAAGTTTTTCAATCCTTTTTCAGAATCTTTAAAACAGTCCAATCTGATTTGTTCTTCTCCAGCAAAAGAAAGTATATAACTGTATATACTTTATAGGGCAAACCTTTAAAATGAAGGTGAGGACTCAAATATTTATAAAAAGATAGCAAACGTAATTTCTTAACACAAATGTGTCGACATAAGTTAGTAAGTTATTAATGAACAAAGTCTGAGCTAATAACCACATTTTTTTTTATTCAATCTTGTATATTGTAATAAAAGTTAAGATTAGTGCAATAATACTTCAAAGCTTGTTCATATGCTAGATGAACTCTATTTACTTGGGTTGAAGGTCTGTTGCTGGTTAGCACTTTGTCCACTACATCCAGCTGTTCATCTCTTGTAAGGAAACTGTTGTTATGGTGAAAATGTTTATGCAATTGGTTTAACAACCGACTCTAATTCCCAGCTGTCACCCGGTGGAACCTATTAACTTGCCAGTTGGCCACCTGATTTATTCATTCATCGGAATAAAATGACCAGCATGCGAACAAAGAACAGAACTGGAGCGGGAGGGAATCAATTTTCTTTCGCTTTGACTTTAAACAGAGATAATGTCAATTTCTTTGAGGCATTTTGATCCATTAAGCACTGCATTATTGATTGACATTTACAGAAGCCCTCGTTTAGAATGAGAAAAGACTAACTGAATGACCGACTGACTGACTTCTGACCTAAGTGGCTGGATATCAAAACTAGATCAGAGTAGTACATATGTCAGGTGGTCAAAATTAATTTCTGTCCATGGTGGACTTCTACAGTCAGAGAACATGACAACCCTGAAGTGATTCTGGAGAAGAACAGGGCCAGGAAAGGTCATTTTACACACACCAGGAATTAAACAGTAATGAAATTCAAAGTGATTTTCATTACTCTTAAAAAATGACAATTTCAGTTGCTGCCTCCGACTTGATGTGAGCAGAAAAAATTCTGAAGTTTAATATAAGATTGTGGTTTCAGGTCAGTGAGCTTCTGAGACTCTGTGACCTGATGTAATACTTTACAGATATTTGAAGGTTCATGAACCTGATAGTTTAAAAAACAGTTTTCTGGCACTTTTGGTCGATTGACAATGTCAAAATTTGATCGTTTTTCTTCAGCTTTCAGAAATTCAATGTGAACTGATTCAATGTCAGCATCGTGAATACATATAAAAACAATAACATTGTCATAGTTTCCTGCCAGGAATTAAACAATACTTTAACAATCTTTTCACAGCAGTCATCCACATGCTGTGCCCAGAACCTGCTGACCACTTCAACTTTGCTGGACCCTCCAGTGGGTTTAGAGCTAATGAAGTATTATTCAGCCACTGAGGAGTTTTGGTATTGATTTAATATTGCTTTCATGTAGAAATCAAGCTTTGAAGGAACTTACACCCTCAGGCAATGTATTGCAGTTGTATTAAAAATCTACAAAATTGCAAAACTGAGTTGAATTCAAAGTGGTAAAGCAATTACTGGCCGCAGGGGACTTTCCATCTGCATGCATGTGATGTACACAGAAATACTGAATTATTGATAGAAGTTTCTCTGCATCGTCTTTGGCTGATTTTATTTATTTATTTTTTGTTGTCTGAGTAGCTAGAAAGGTCGCAAAGGAAAAACTGTCCTGATCAAAGTGTCTGAAGCAAACTGAAGGTCATTTAAAAATTACTGTAAAAAACCCCCCAAAAAACTGTGCCCCAGTTAATAGGAACCATGAACATGGTATCATTGTTTTTGACGTTCTTTAAAATCTATGCATATTGTGCTTGTGAATATGTATCAACATAAAATGAATGCCTCCATGTGCCCATGTTTTCTGCAAAAACACAATTTTAAAGACATCAACTGAATTTAAAGTGACATTTTTGTAGATGGGGAGAAAAAGAAAATTGCACTGAAAAACTGCCAGATCTTCAGTTTATTTGAAAGAAGTTTGATTTATATTGGCCAAGAAAAAACATCAAAGCAGATATACCTCAAAAAGATAAAATGTGAATCTGATACATCTTCATTTTATTGGATGTCGTATTTGTAATTGTTTCCCACATTTGTCCGAGTGTCTAGACTTTCTGTGTATCAAAGTCGAACACAACTGGCCTTGATGACAGGCCTATTATTAGATACCTCTTCATTAACGACACTGAATCCGATGTGTGACTATTTAATCATGGCTGAAACCTAAATGTATATGAACTGTGAATGACTAATCAACTCCCAAAGAGCAGCTACTATTACTGCAAGAAATGGAAAACACATTCTTAACTGGCATCCTGTATCTCGACAGACCCCATACCATTTTTTTCCATTAGAATATTCTAATTCTATTTTTCTGTCATAATTTTGAATATACAAGAATATTGGGATTCCATGAGGTTTCTGCATAATCTGGGGGAGCTGTTGTGTTATTTATTGAACATCTTTCCATCTGCATGAACATTTGCCATTAATGATCATCTGGGAAAGGCTGAATATTTGGTTTCACCGGTGAACAATACTGCTGTAAATCTGCCTTCTCCATTCATGTTCTTTTTACAATAAAGTCAATAAAACATTTCCTGGTGGCAATGGCAATAGATTGACTTGACTAGATCATTTCCATTGTTGACTGATGGTTGACACTGACTTGGCTATTCAGTGCACTTTTAACAAACATGAATTTAAATTCTGGGTTATGAAGATCCACAGCTGAGATTCTTTTCATATAAACCTGAAGCCATCTTTTGTATTATTCTCAAATCAATAAATAAAAATAAATAATCAATAAAATGTCTGCATCCCTACCACCCTTTATTATTTGTGACTCGGCTTTGCTTTACAAGTACAGCAAGGCTTTTTTTTTTTTTTTTTTTTTTTTTGCTGTATTTCAATTAATTATTGCAGTGTGATTTCATTTGTCACACAGCGACACATGATAAATAATAGGCACAGCTTTTATTCTGTGGTTTAATGCAGAGTCATGGCCAGGCGTTTCTGGACAGATTTGCAAACATATACAATGATTAGCTAGTAAAAGACTGCATTAGCATTAGCACAACTGGATAGTGCTATTCAGTCAACGTCTGAACACAAGCAAATGTTTTTGATCTGATGTCACAGTTCCCATTGGCAGACACTTTAGTGTGGCCATTTATTCTATCCCTTCATATGTGCTCAGAATAACTGTAAATGATGAAAGAAAATAATGATATAAGTGAAAAAACCCAACTCATTAAAACAATCATTAGTCTTTTTTTTCTGTTAGGTCTGCTTACCATAGATGAGTACAACTGACTCTTCAATGGCATGCTGGTAGCTGAACTGGGAGTCCAGCAGTGCACGGCTGACGAAAGAGCCGTAGTAGGTGGACTGGTACCAGCCCACATGCAGATGGTCAATATTGACGTGACGCAGGGAACGCATCATCTCCATCTGGTACTGGACTAGATGCAGAGAGAGGTCGAGAGAGAGGTCGAGAGAGAGAGAGAGAGAGAACAGGGACAAGAGAGAAAATTTAATTCAGAATGAGCTTGACTAAAATCAGTTTGGTTTTTTGATTGTGAAGATCTCTTCGCCATATGGAATTGGACACAATGTACGAGCAAGAGGGAGGGAGAGAGGGAGGGAGGAGGAAGATGTGAGAAACATGAGAAATACAGTGAGAATATAAGCAATGACAATGGGAAGGAGAAATGTATTGAAACAGAATAACAACTGCTTTTAAACAAACATCCAGAATCAGCAGTCACCTATTCATTCTTCATGTGAGTAAATATAGCCTAGGAGAGATACATAGACAAGCTTCAGCAACTGGAGAGAGGGCTAGATGCATTACGAGCAGAACCATTTCATTACGCCAGACACATCCTAAGGACGCGCAGCCAGAAATACAAACAACCCTGCCTGACTGGCTGTAAGTAACAGCCAGAGCAAGCAAGTGAAACAGCATCTCCATGCAGGCTAGCTGGAGGAGGTTGATAAATCAGGGTGTTATTGGGCAGCTGTGGCCCCCTAGACCCCAGTCTATAGAGCACATCCTTCTCCTGCTGGGGCTGTTAACAAGAACAAACTGGAGAGATGGAAAAGAGGGAGGGCGGGAAGCAGAGGCAAAAAGAAATGAGCAGAAAAGGACAGGTGAGTGAAAAGAAGAAAAATAAGGCGTTAAGAAGGGAAAATACAGAAAAAGGAGAAAGATGGAAAAGAGCAGAGAGGAAATGTGGGGGGAAAGGGGAGAGAGGAAAAAAGGGAAAGAATGAAGATAAATGTAACATCGCCCTATTACAAGAATGACATTTCCCTTTTGCCTTCTTTATAATGGCCTGAAATTAGCCCCTGGTTGTCGTGACTTCATTTACATCACATTCACATTTCACTTGGTCACGACCAGGTAACCTCACATCATACAAAGCTCAAGGCTAGCTGAGAACTCAGATGTAGGAGCAATAGTGTCTGTAGTAATACACACCATGCCTTCTGGTTTACTTGCATGAAGTGATCCAGTGTATAACCCCATCACACCCACACATACAGAACACCTACCCCTCACATTCAGCTTTTGCACAAGTGTGTCAGAGCACCAGGATATTCATGCAAGAGGTGTAGTGCTGTGGTGCTTCCCATGACAATAAAATCTCACATTTTAAAGACATCTTGATGGAAACAGATGGAAAGAAAGGGTCCTATTCACAGGTTCTCCTATGAGGATATGCAATCTACTCTTTCAAACTAGCATTTTAGTGATGAGCATAGTCAGTTTGACAAAAGAAAGCAAGTGGAGCAGAATACAGAGGGGAAGAGGAGGAGAAGAAAGAGTTGAGGAAAACTGAGTGTATGAGGGGGAAGAGAGGCTGCAGCGTGCAGCAATTCAGTGAACAACAGAAGGAGGGGAGGGTGTCGGCTGGCATCTGCCACTATTTGTGTTTTCTAGTTGTGTTTCTTTAGCACAGTAGCAGACCCACAATTGTATATTTCAGAGAGAAATAAAGGTGTGTGGGGACAGGTGGGGGGAGTTAAGGAGTGGGCTAGATGAACGACTGAAGGAAAAAAAAGAGTATGAGAAAGGGAGAGTGGTAGTGACAGACTAAGAGTTAGGTTGTTGGAGAGTGGCTCTGCCCAGGGGCAGGCTGGGAGCGGACCCCAAGACACACAGACCTGAATGAAGAGGAAGACAGCTTGCCGCCTAACTCTGTGTCTGCACCTCTACGCCAATCAGTATGGGTACTTACCTCTCAAGCACCACTCAGGCGTATACCTGCTCCAATACTCTATCATTAGCAGGGAAATTGTGCACAAAGTGATCTGTCTTTGAAGCGTAAGCTGAAAGCTGGTAGATTTACAACTTTGGCAGCAAAACCAATCAGCTGTCTCTCATGTCTTATTCATTCAGCAAAACAGCTTTCCCAGTCTTTAATAATGTTGTTGGGTGCATTATAATGCATTTATCTTTACATTGAGTGTGTGTGTGTGTGTGTGTGTGTGTGTGTGTGTGTGTGTGTGTGTGTGTGTGTGTGTGAGAAAAACAACATAAAGCTCAATTATTAGCCTTATGGTGGACAGTAGATTTACTTAATCATAGCAGCTACTTTGTGGAAACTTGTCATGTTCACAAACCTGTTTGATAGGCATCTATATGACATATATTTTGATGCACAACAATTACTATAACTTTTATAACTTTTGCTAGTGCATTAAATTAGAACACACAGGTGACAGGTGATTTTGGGGAATTTTTTGCTGCATTCGTTTCATACTCAGAACTCAGAATTTCAAACTTTGGACCAGAAACGGCCATAAGAACACGTCCCCTCAAGTCTTAATTAAAACTCTGAAAGTTGGATACGCTTAAGGTCAGATTGACATCATTTCAGTGTGACTGCTCACATATTTCTAAATGATTGTTTCAAAGCATTTTCTTTCAATCGATCAGCATACAGACACAGTAACAGGTTAAACATGTAACACTGGCAATGCAGGAGCTGTTTTGAAAAGATAAATAGCTCATAAATAAAATGCAGCTTCTTTTGATCCGAGAGAGCAAACAAAAGTTTTCAAGGAGGCGTCCATGTTGTCTCCCACTTTGTTAGCTCCAGCGGTCATAAATTAAGTCGTTCAGACTTACGACTTCCCAGTTCGAGGTACAACAAACACAGTATTTGTGTGCCTCTGCAGAAACCACTGATGCTTATCCTTCTATTCTCCCGACTCTGCCTTTATGTCAGGCCAGTAAACATCCTGACTTTCTACCAATACTGGTAACTTTATTTTAAGCAGCTGTTCAAGTGTCATACTTCTGGTCAATGTGGTTTAAAAACAAAGAATAATTCTTATAAAGGTCGCAGCACACTTCAAAAGCAAAGTGGTACAACCAAAGAAGGCGGATGAATGCTGGAGTTCTTATGCGGGAGGAGGTGCTGAACGGTCATGACTCTCCTATTACCAGAGGCTAGCAGCAGTGAGACAGACATGGAGAGTGGAGTTGTTGTTGGTGACTACAGCTTATTTACAAAAAAAAAAAAAAAAAAAAAGGCAAAGAAAATGGAGACAGAGACAGTATGTTCATCCTCTAAATCAGAGTATGAAGGAAAACAGAGAATTTTGTCAGAATGTTCCACAAATGCAAAGTTTAGAGGCATTGCTGCAACAGCAGAGGAATGAACAAAAAGTAATGTGATGTTTGGGCCAACTATGGCCAGAGGGAACAACCAGAAGTAGAAAACACAAAATTCAAGATTCGCTTTATGGACAAGCACAAAGAACAGGAAAACAACCTTTATCACAGCATCTTGAGCCTTGCAAGTTGCCTTTTTGCCCTGAAAGCTCTAGTTCATCTGAACACTATTTTGGGCCTTTAGAACTTAAAATATGGCAGGGAGATATACTTTTGGCCCACAGTGTAGTTTACACTATTCTGAAGAAGCATGTTGTTTGTATCTTGAGGTGTTTTTTGTGTTACAAGACAAGTGATAAAATGGAAGTGGCATGGCCAACAACCACCAAGGCAATTCGCACCTAATTAGCTAATTGTGTGAGGCCTACAGCCTGAGAAAAGATGGGCTACTGAGCTTGCTGCATGTTGACAAAAACAGGCCCCATTATTCACCTGAAAATGAGTAAAACAACTGAAGAAATGAAGTGACAGTTATGTTGTTAACACCACATCAACTAACCCACAAGCCAAGTAAATTGCCAACCTTTGTTTTAATCTGTGTGCTTGTTTACAGACTGTCAGGGCTGAATGAGTGCTAATGCACACAGCTCTCATTCATTTGCTCTGCTGGTCTGTTTCTGTTGATCTACCATGCATTCAGAACTTAAAAATCCTACCTTTTTCATTATCATACCTGGTTTTGATTCAAAATGGATGACAATGTTATACTGAAGTTTTCTCAACTTAAAAATGAAAGGCTGCTTCCACATTCCATCCTTGAGACATCCCTACAATTTTTTTTTCTCGCTCTACCTGTACCAGAGAATTCAAACACATACTATGAAAAAGCCACAGGTCTCGGGCAGGTTGTGAAACTATTTATAAAGTGCTGAGATTTCAGGAAAACAACAGAATCCAAAGAAATGGTTAAAAAAAAAAAAAAAAAAGAAAGAAATCTGGCATCACTCAGTGTGTTCACAGAGCTGTGCAGCTTAACTGTGCAACCTAGAAAGATGAAATTTGTAGTGGAAGATGAACTAGAACCTGGAACCAACTGTGACAGAATAAAGCTCATTGGCTGCAGCAGGAGATTATTCAGCAAGGACAATCACGCAGCCCTTCAAAAACAATCTGTTCACTTGTTAAGATAAAGCAAACACTTAATAGAGCCAAGCGCTGGAAAATAATGGAGATTTTTGAGTTTCAAATGCCTGAGATAGGGTTACAATGAAGCTAAACACTAGAATGCTTACAATTAACACAGTGGAAGTCAATACATGGCCCACTCATAGATAACGCTTGAATTCAATAGGCAAATGTTATGTCTACCAATCAACCACGTCCCACATCTTTATTTGTGATTAAAGTTGTGTTAACACCGCAACATAATGACCAGGTTTGCTTTGGAAAGTCTCCATTTTTGGTACACAAAAACATTCATGGGAAGCTCTGCCATCAGAGTCAGCTGCCGGAAAGCACTTCATTCATGAGCCAGAAAAATCAAATCCTGACAACAAACAAAAACGTAGTGAAAAGTATAAAGTGACTCTGGAACCTGTTGCATTAATGGAGTTGCTATTCAGCAGCTGACTCTCAGGTCAAAGTCAGAGGTTCCCAAAAGCACTTGAAATTCACTGACATGAAGAATTTTTAAGCATAGCTTCCTATATGGAAGGATGTTGCAAAGAGTGATGAAATAATTTTGAGTGACTGTAGTGATGAAATAATTTTGATGTAAAAAAAAAAAAAAAAAANAAAAAAAAAAAAAAAAAACAAACTCCTTTAACTCTTTAACATTCAAGTCTGCAACAAAACCACATGCATAAAAAAAATAAAGGGGACTGATTTTTTTGTAAGTAAGGAAAGAGAATAACTAGCATTCGCCTGCACATCACTCCACTTCCACAAGAGACTGGAGCAGACAGGAAAATACATAAAATAATACAAGATGTAGCTAGGTCAGAAGGAAATGAACAGAAAACAGACGTGCAACCCAACTAGCATGACAAACAGAGTTTCAGAAATCTGAGTGAGATAACAGACAGGCAGGACAAACCAGCTTGACCATCATAGGTCTAATACAGTTCCTGAAAAAATTGGTGAGGTGGACGTGACCTTAAAGTTGAACCTGTGTTTCTATGGAATGGCTTTGACCAAGAGTATAAAACTGCAATTGTGCTGCACAGGTCTCTCTGTATCAATAAGAAACACTATGTCGATAAAGAGTATATGGTTTTTATGGATTGATGAGCTTAGAAGGCATGTGTGCCTGAAAGAAAGAATCCCTGATGTGTGTTCGTGAATGTTTTAAAAGCTGGGATGGACATTGATTTGTATTATGATGAAACTCACAGCTGAAGGTAAGGCAGAGTATGGAACAGCAACCTTTGCTTTTATGTGGATCCCTCCTTTTCCTCCCTTAACTGCGGGTCAGCACGCACCACAGGTCAGAGGCCTGTTACTTGACAAAAGTGCAATACCACCTTTATTACTATAGGTCATGTTCAGGGTGAGATTTGAAACTTTCTGGGAAAATGGGGATCTAAGCCTGACAAGCTACCTTAAGGACCTCTAAATTCTGTGCTCTCCGCTGATGTGCTGGTAATATTCTGTGGACATAACAGCAGCATTAGCCAGAGAATAGCCAATTTAACAGTATCATCAAGGCGCGGCGATGGGAGCACCCACCATCGTTTGCTATTCCGCACTCATTTCAGCTACCCTGCTGCCTCTTCTATCAATCAATCTGGGTCCCGAGGCCAGACACAGAATGACTCTGCCCATTCTTTTAGCTTGATTCTTGCTTGTGTGTGTGCGTGCGCATGTGAGACAGAGAGGAAATGGGAATGTGTGTAAGAGGGCGAAAAAATAGATGTGTTTAAAAGAATGTGTGAGATCATGAGTTCAGAAAATGAAGAAATAGAAATAGTCTGAGAGAGAGAGAGAGAGAGAGAGTGCAAAATGTGGGAGATAGAATGTGTTTTCGTATATTAGCAGTTGTGTGCTTAAATGTGTGAGAAGAGCAAAAGTGTGAGATTGTGTGAGCTATGGATGCCATGTACTGCATGCTGTAAATCTCAAGTAAGTCTGTCTGTGTGTGTGTGTGTGTGAGTATTGGAGGTGTGAAGGTATTTATCTACTGGGAGCTAATCTCTCTACCTTGGGCAGTAAGAGTCATAATCAACAAGACATGACATCTGTATGTGTGTGTGTGTGTGTCCTCAATGAACTGGACAGATAGTCCATACTCTAATACTAAATGACACTAAAGGTGAACTACATCACCCACTGAATGCTGGAGGCCACAACATCTCAACATGTTTGGTGAGGCAGGGGTATGAGTGTGTGTATCTGCATGTGTGAGTGTGCACGTATCAGTGTGTCACACCACATTCTAATGACCACCTTGACAGGCTGAGGGGGCCTGCATCTCTCTCTCTCTCTCTCTCTCTCTCTCTCTCTCTCTCTCTNCCCCCCCCCAGTTTACAGCAACCTATGTCAAGTTGAGTGACTGAATAATAGCATAAAATGATGTCAGATGTCTGAATTCTGTTGAGCTGCATCCCCTTTAGCCTCTGTTTCTCTTCCTTGCTCACCTGGGTGGTGAATAGAAAATGTGAATCCTTCAAAATGAGATCAGACAGGCAAATCAAACTGCTCGCTAAAAGAACCTGATTACATCCCTCAGTCACTAAAAAGGTAGAATCATGAGCATTAAAGCCTCAATACTCTTCAAAACAGGTGTCTGTCAGAACATCTGATACCGTTTTGAAATGCCCTTTCTGCCTGAGGGGAGTTGATTTAAAAAAAAAAAAAAAAAAAAAAAAAGCAACTTTCCAAAATGGACAAACCAACAACCACTTCATGAAGCGATTGGCCAGGTCTGTTGAGTTGTGAAAGCAGATAGGGTTTTCAGGATTTTTTTTTTCTTCCTTCACATATGTAACTACTTCTGCCACTGCTAAGCTACTAACCTTGTGCTACACCATGAATACCTCAAAGGAGAAACTATCTGAAAGTGTACGACTCATTGTATCAAGATCACCAAGACACACAGAAGACAGACATTTGTTGAAAGCATAAACTGTGTTTATACCTATTCAGAATGCCCACGCTTTGAAGGTGGGCTAAGCAGCCTGTCATCATAGAGAGAGGGTGAGTGTTGTTAAGAGACAACTGTGCCAGTTCATCAGGAAGGCTGCTGTTAGAACAAATCTACACAACTATAATTTAACCACAGCGTGAGCAAAGTCAACAAATGGGTATGCTCTTTACTTAACCAGTTTGTATATAAATAAAACTTGGTGTCCCATTAAAAGACAAGACTGAAAAATACAAAACAACCATTTAGAATGATTGATAGACCTGCTAGCTTAGCTGGCTGCTTTAAATGACTAATTCCTCACATCCTGCCACTGGTGCTAGTGGTGACAGCAAAGCGTACTTATCTTGGCATTTCAGAAATGTTTAAGAGCCAAGAGAAATACAAAACCAATCTTTGAACAATTTAAAGTTAGCACTGCTGTGCTGAGTGGAACGCACACATTTTTTCAACCTACTCTCACTCTGCAAATCTACGAAGGACTCAATAAACCAACGTTAATTTAATGAGTCCAGACTCTTCACCCATTCTTTCAACACAGCTAACAACCTACCTTCACTCTTTCGTTCTCCAGCAGTCTCTCAAAACAAATGCCAAGGTTTTTTGTATTTGTTTGAGCTGTTTTGTTTTTTTTTTAACTGCCTTTAGGTTTATACATCTATCTTTTATGTATTCTTTAAAGCACTTTGTGACAATCTTGTTAAGAATTCCACAAACACGTTCGACCCCACGTACATCTAAATAGAATACTAAATCTACAATTCTCTGCTTTAAAGAACAAAGTGTTTGCAGTAGGACCTGCGGCTGCCTGCTTGCTTGGCCTTGGTGTTCCAAAGCTGATTTTCTGTTCATCCATTCTCCTTTAACCTTGCTATTCCTCTGGCTTCCATAAATAGTAAAGAAATACATCTGATAATAGCAGTCCATTTTTTGGCTTGCTCTCATTAAATTATAAACTACTGGTTATCTGTACAATCCTTGTGTCAAAACATCCAACCTTTGGTGCCCTATGCATGTGGATGCTTTTATAATTCATGTCAAAGAGAAGATTCATTCCTTGTAGAATGAATTATAGGCCCTGTTTACACTGGCATTAGCATGCAATCTGTATCCAGGTGTGTTATTTTGGATAAGGTTACACGTTATTGCAAGTTGTAAAAAGCTTGCAAAATGCATTGCAATCAGAATGTAATATGATCTGTGGGACCACATGTCTGGCTCACATTATCGTGTTCAGATATTCACATCTAGCTAGGAGTAAATGCAATCTGTACAGCAGGGACACAAGTGTGAGAGGAAAATTAAAAAAAAAAATCAGCCCACAAGTTGAAAACATCACAACTTGTCTTTCTGGATCTTGTTAATAAAGTTATTTTGAATTCGAAGTTGTGGTATAAATGGGTACTGCAGCTGGAGCGTGGACACCAACAGTTAGTAGTAATTTGTTTTGTTTTGTTTTTTAAATGAAGTTCTTCAGTGGCGCAAGGAAAAAAACAGAGTTTATTAGCGTAATGCCTACTGAGACCTAATCATAATGCAGGCAAAATACAAATAACAAGAATGCTTATTAATGCATGGTGTAACTGTAAGTCCCAACATCGGATGCCATTATCCAGATAACGTATCCGGACACAGAGATTGTATTTTAATGCAAGGGCTAAGAAGGCCCCATAAAACAAAGTTTCGACTATGCTTACACAATGTATGAAAAGAAAATTAAGGACACAGTTATTCTCAAGGATACGTAAACGCTGACATCGATAACTGCACTGCACTGTCTGTACGCTGCACCCCCTAAGTGAGATGTTTAAAAAGTATGCAACCGAGACTAAATTTGGCATTCTCAAAATCCATTACGGTGTCTGTATTCTTTCCAGCTGAACCCATGCTTGCACATCTGTAGCGGAGATTTAATATATTATCAAGGTGCTGATGAAGAAAATCCTGTTTTTCCATTCACTGCAGTCAGCCACCAAAGACAAACCTTCAACAACAAGCCAGGTTCCTGTCAAGGCTGCATCTGTTAGGCCTTGCTGCTTTTGTCCCACTGGCACAATACAGTATGCCAATTAGGCCCTGAGCTCACAGAAACCGCCCTTGAGTGAACTCTTAAGTGCTACCTACATAAGCCCCGGATCGCATTCTTTATTTGTTCTAGAATCTCTCTTTCTCCATTTCTTTTAAAGAAAAATCACTTTCTCTCCCATCTTGTGAGGCAAACCACATGCACACACAGAAACGTGCATAAATGAACACCTACACCCACACACATACACACAGTGGGCTGAAGGAAAAGAGCTGACGAAGCAGCTCTTCTTGGGCAGGCAGAGAATGATGAAGGCTTCCAGGCAACAGTTACTGTAGCTGATAGAAAGCAGCCCATAAAAAATAACCATGCAAACAAATATATATATTAACCGTATACCCCTATCTTACAAATAAATAATCAGACAACAGATCCCTTTATGATCAGACACTGCCAGTTAGACCATAGACATTAGCATGGATATAGCCACTAGAGCATGAAGGACTGTCATTTAACATCATTATTACAGAAATGAATAAATGAGAGAAAGAGACAGGGGTAGTCTCAAACCACAAAGCGAGTCGCTTTATTTTAATCACACCATAAGCTGGTCTTGTGTCACTTGCTAGCTTGAGCTCAAAAAGTTATCAAACTTTTTACTTATATTAAAGCGGAACTTCTATCTTTTTCTGTATGTTGCCACCCTCTCCATAAGAAAATGAAATGCTTACTGAAAGAGTTGCTGTAGATGTCATGTGGATTATTTGGAAAAAAAAACATAACAAAACTGCACAACCTGAAAGATGTACAAGTTACTGTGGTGTGATAAAACTATGCTTACCGTAGGATCACACCTTCTCCTCCAATGTCAGCAAGACAAGCCTAAATTTAAGCACAATCTCTGCTCCTGTCAGGCGGCGTCAACGGGTGACAAAATATTCTCCATTGTTTCTGGCTTCTGCTGTCTGTGGCATTTCTGCTGTTGGGATCTAAATTTTATAAAAGTGGTTTTGCAAAAGATTTTAGCAGCAGTATATCGGATGTGTACATTTGCAGAGTGTTTTAGCAGGCGCACATAGTGTGTTGTTGTGATAGCTGCTAGCTAGCTAGCTGTTATCTAAGGATTGTTTGGCCCTGATTCCTTTATTTAAAATAAATCAGGATGATTTGTACAAGATTTGAACAGACATGGGTATTTTCTAACAACTATTTCATTCTCAAAAATGAAATTATCATCAACAAATTTTACTAAGTCTGAGTTCCCATATAGCTTAGGCATTGCGATGTCATACCTGTTTTTGGAATTTGGAACAAGGCAACTCATGCAACATCTGAGAAGCAGCAAAATACATTGGCACCACAAATGAAACATCAAACCTGCAGTGGATGCAAATCATTTCATGGGAACAACAAACCTCAGTATCTTGCCCAAGATTTGATGTGATCAGCCAACTGATTTCACACACACCAGCTGTGTGTGACTGCAGATATGCTGCAGCTTGGATTTTTATCAAAGGCGCTAAGTTCAAGCAGATTCTTTCCTTCTCCCTCTCTAAAGAAACAGGAGGACAAACACTTTCTTCCTCTCTATTGTCAAGGTCAGCTGGTGCTGGTGTGAGCAGGTAGCTTGTCCTTCTGTCACGGCATTTTGTCTGTCCGTGCATTCATCTGTTAGAAGGAGGGAACAATGATAAATGTGTGCATTGTCAGGGTGTAAATGGTGGTATCGAGTTGTGGTCTGGTCCAGGGTGTCGGGAGAGACAAGAGGCTAATTTTCAGCAGCAAGGCAATAATGGGAGGTGTGTTCCTACTTGTGTGTCTTTGTGTTTGTGTGAATGCAACCACTGTGGTCCATGTTTCACCTGGCACAGTGGATTAGGTGCAATTAATCTAAGTTAAGCAAGCCTTGTGGAGAGGTGCCTGCCATACATGTGCATGCACATACAAACACACTCTTAGCCATCTGACACAAAACAGGCACACAAACACACAAATACACTCGTAGATGCATCAGACAGAGAAAAGAGCACAGAAGCAGCTGCTTTGTGGACGTAACACACTGAGTAGTTCACCATATGTACATCTGACAGGGCTGCTTGTCACAGGACTCTGTTTTTAGAATGAATGGGGAGGTGGAAGAGGCAGTGGTGCTTGTCTGCTTGCATGTGCACATTTGAAAGGGAGAAACAGGATATCATATTTAATCTGTTTGCAAATGAATATAATTATAGCTTGTATGCTAGCAAAGGGCAAAAAGAACAGTGTGTGTGTGTGTGTGTGTGTGTGTGTGTGCATAGTATGGAGTATACCATAAATGCTCAAATAGTGGCTGGGGCCTTTACTTCCCTGAACCGCACAGAGAACCAGGCCTTTATTAGAGGCAGGCTTTTATTTCTAATTTTAAGCTATATCATGTCCATGCTTCTCACCAAATTTTCTGGTGGCTGTATTATAGAGTCCTTCAGTTTTCCTTTAAAACTATCTGGGAACAGTGAGTGCAGTGCCATGCTGAAAGTAAGGCAGCATCTCTGTAACAGCTGTGTATGGATGTGTGGTGTGAAGCAAAACCAACACTTGAGCTTCACAGGCAGCTTTCAGCGTGTCCCACCACCGACGGATGAACCCATAACTGCATACGAACCACTGCCACAAGAGAGAAGCATTTCAGTGTGAACATGCCTCCAGGCAGCTTTTATTAAGGTTCACTTTCATCCACTTTACCCATTTTTCCTGGTTGGTGATGACAGTGGAGCATCACTCACTCCTTGCCAGGGACGGGCTCCACGTTTACAGCTTTGTTTCACGTTGAGCCCGGCCGCACCTTCAGGCTGAGAGGACGACAGCTGGATTTGGGCTTTAAAGCGGTTTGGTATTTCAGACATAGCTGCTGTCATCTGGTGGCAGCAGCAGATTACACTAATATTTGCCTGGGCCAGAAACAGACATACACCAAACCTGGCCTTTAATTGAGACCAGCCTTCTTCCTGCTGACTTCGCGCCTTGGCTATACAGTAATTAGATATTGGCCATTATTTGAATACCAGTTTTTTATTAGAGCACTTGTGGCAGTATACTTTTTGAATAATGACAAATAAGACACAAACCTTGTGGCAGCTTACAATTACAGGCAGTTGCAGACAGACAAGATGTAATGGTTTTTGAAGAGAAAAAAGAAAAGGAAAAAAACAGTTCTATTAAGTTGTGTATTCTCTCATATTCCTTCCAAATATGAGCTCCAGGCAGGCAACCTTTACCAGTATTACAGTTCATAAAGGCAGCCATAACTACCAAATTAAAATCAGTGTTGCTGTGTCCTTCATAAGCTGGATCCCAAGCTAAAACATATTTTTAATCAAGTCCCTTACCATGATTTGAAAAACAACCTGTGAAATCTTACAGCTCATCTTGTCAACCCTGCAAGTCATCCCGTCAAGCTCCAACAAGTGTCCCCACTCTTCCTAGTGCCTATACAACCACAGCAAGTGTACCCAGAATGCCACTATGCACAGGTGTAGATCCTTCAGGCTGATAAGGATTGATCAAGTCTGACACCATAGAGCTGAGCCTGACATGCAGAGTCTGAAAAGTCATGTAACTGCCACTATACATAGGCTAAACCCTCCTGATTTAAGAAAAACAACAGCTTTCCCCTGGCACCAACCTAAGGCCAAACTTTACATTTTTTGCCCCACTGGTGGTAAGAATAGCCAAGCTGACTCAATTTTTCATCTATCCAGCAACTCTGTACTAAATATACTCTTTCTTAGTAATACTAATCATCTCCATTTTTAGTTGTCTGTTGAATTTACAATATTTCCAAGTCATAATGATAAAAATCCTCCATCCCTTCCTTCCATCGCACACCACATGACTGAAGCAGTACAGCTGCATGGCGCCAACAGTGTGGCAAAAGACATTAACCCGTGATATCTATTTTTTCCTCATGTCTTCTTCTATTGTTTGCCAATTCTTCCCTTGCCCACTCTCTATCATAGCAGTCTATACTTGCTCTCCATCTTTTTTCATTTCCCCTCCTCTCTCCTGCCCTCACTCTTTTGCTCAGTTGCTCTCATTTTTCCTCATACCCTTCTCTCTCTTCCATCACCTCCCCACCCCTCTGCCTACAACCACCTTTCCTCCTTCTCTCTTTCCAACTTCCTCCTTCTCTCTTTCCATCTTTGTTCTCTTCATTTCCCCTCTGTCACATTCTTCTCTCCTTACCTTTCACCCTCCCCCTTCTCCCTTAGCTCACTTGGATTAGCAACCATCTGCAGTAATGCTTTCTGACCCCCTTATTCTCTACGCACACCAAAATTTAATGTGGGGCAGCTTCGTGATGAGACAAAGAAGCAGATGAATAAAACAGTGGAACTGATGGCGATGGTGACGGCACCCGGGGGACCTACGCTCTGATTTATAACACCGAGTGAGCATTTGAAAGGAGATACCGGTGCAGCTCGCTGCTAACAGCCAGTTTCACATCTATACTACAGACAGACAGAGACAGAGAGAGAGAGAGAGAAACAGAAAGAGCAAGAGGGCAAGAGAGCAAGACAGTGAGGAGAGCTACAATGCTTAGCTCAAGACAGAAAGTTTAGAAAAAAAACAGAAAACAATGAATGACAGTTTATAGTGCTTTAGAAAATATGTAGTTGCCCCCCATCCAACAACATGACAGTAAACATAACATCTTTTAACATTTATTTATACATTTATGCTTTGAGATGGGCCACCAAGTGATTTCTAATTAGCCTCATTCAGGGAGAGCCAGGAAAAACGGAGGAAATCAATTTCCCATTTGGGGCAGGTAGGGTGATCTATTGAGGTGCTCACCCCAGGGAAGACCTTATCAGGATGTCAGTGGGGCTTTGCTTTTAACAAAACACACAGAGAAGCACACACAAACACATACACACACTTATAGTGATTGCTCAGTACATAATGAATAAGGTATTTAAAGCGAGGAGGAGAGAGATCATGGTAGAGGCATTTTTAATCCTGCTGACTTCAATTAACCCACCGTGAAAATGTCTGCCACAGATGACAAAGCTCTGCAAACCCAGGGCTAACTTTGCAGGCTGTACAGGAGGAACACTTAACACAGGTGGGTTGGTTCTTTATTTTTCAACACAATCTTCTTCCATCTGAATATAATGGAGGAATTTTATCTGAGTTTCATGTAAGTCCTTGTCTTGACTATCCAAAAATCTGTCACGTTTTGGATTATAATCATTTAACTGAGGTGAATGAAGCTGACTGATTGAAACAAAATGGACTGAGCAAACTTTATGAGTCACCCTGTTAAAAGGCAAACAAACAATAGATGTGGTCCAAAAAATAATAATCTCCTTGGTGAAGTTAATTATATTACTTGCACAACATATTAAAAATTTGCATGTGTGGCTCAGAACTTATCAGTCAACTATTGTATGCCCATCTTCAATGTATAATCTTTGAAATTAAGACATTTTCTTGTCAGCTATGGGGACAAAAAAAAAAAAGTTGCATGCCAGCAGTCTGTTGGGGTTTCTCTTGCATAATGTGTTGCAATGGAATTCTTCCAAAATATCTGCTACACCTGCTACACCTAAAGTTCCAACATAATGCTACAGTGCCACACTGGATTGATATTATACTACTGTAGGTTACTGCATTTCATACACACATTTGATCCAACAGTAGACATACTTAAATAAGGAAGAGAAAAAAACTCAGATGTTTCTCTTTGAACTATCAATCCAGAAAAACCCTGTTGGGGTATGGGCCCAAATTACCCCATGGTCAAGTGAAGTTCAGTTCAGCTTTGAGGTTATTTCACTTCTTGCTCTCTTTGATTTCACAATGAGTAAGGTAGCTAGCTTATAAATTATGAAGCCTTCTGCCGCAGAGCAAATGGGGAGTGAGAGAGGGAAGGAGAGAGAAAGGGAAGGCAAAGAGACCACAATCTACTAAAATCTCAGGAGGAAAATATTCAGTGGAGGTGTCCAGGTTCATTAATAAATCAGGCTTTTGAGCAATGGAGAAGGGCCAAAAGAATATGTGGCAGATGCTTCAGCTTTCCCAGCAGCCCTTCTGTTTCTGTTACCGCCCCCCCTCCAAATACACACTCCAACACACACACACAAGTGACCAAACACACACACAAATGACCGACCAAAAGTAGGTTTCAGGAGGCATCACCTCAAATGATTAAACAGTCTCTTCAAATATGTCTGCGAACCAAACAAATCACCTGCCAAAGTCTTGGGTCAAACATGGACAAGATGAGAGGGGAGAGAATTCATGCTGAGACAGTTTGACTCTGCTTGCCTGATGAGCCAGCAGAGACCAGCATAATTACATCAATTTATAATGCAGGGAGTTCAAGTGCCTCCAGTCCAGGTGTGCTATCAGTCTGAAAGGTATAAGTTAAGAGTAACAAAGGGTGGACTTCAGTTGCTGCTGCTATTTTACTGAAGAGACTATTACATACTACACGTGCTGCAATAGGCAGTTGTGGGCATTTTCAGGCCTGCAGTTTGTCTACTTTGTTCTGAATCAGAGACTACACAAAAGCCAAAAGAGGAAGCTCCTTCTATTCATTGGTCAGAAATGTTGAGGGTCGGAGCGGCAAAATCAAAACAGGAAGATATATATTATGCCGAAACAGCTAAATATCATGGAACAATAACAAAATTGCCATGTGTTCCCAGCTGTAGTTATCACCAAATAAAACTATGCTAGCAGAATCTGGAATTTAAATGTGCTTCAAGACAACGTCTGGAAACCACATATTGTTTTATATTATGCTAATGAGATGTGCTGAACAAGAGAATGCAGCACACCTTGAACACATACAGCATGACGCTAACCTTCAACATGTTAACCTAAAGATGGGTAAGCCTGATAAGTCACAACCTTTTTACAGCATCCATTTGTCTTGCTAAGGGTAATGAAAGTAAGTTTATTTATGTTAACCATGCACACCTAGCCCTCTCCGGGTTTAGATCGATCAATAGATCCGCTTGCAGTTGGATCAGAAATATGAAAAAAAACCTTAGCCTGACTTGAACTGGACTAAACACTTAGGTGTCCAAAAAAAAAAAAAAAAAAAAAAAAAAAAGCCCTGAAAGCAGGCCTTGTCTTTTACATTCTAGCAGAGCAAGGCAAAATGATAATTTGATAAATATAAATTCAAGCACACAATATTCATGTCAAATTGATCATATCATTTGCTAAAGGCAGACCAATACCAATTTTACTGAGCTGATATGACTACAAGAGTACTTGTACTGAAGAGTTCAGCATACGTACCACTCTAAGTATAATTACAAGGCTCAAAGCACAGAGTCACTGCATTTCAGACATTTTCCTTCAGTTCAAACAGTATTTGTTTTGCCATTTCAAACACAGCTTTTTGAAGGTTGTGCCATCACACCTTCCACTACAATCCATGCGGTGCCTGCATACACTCATAGCTGAGATATAAGGCTTGTTCTTCCTGCTAGAAGGCGAAGCCATTTGCTGCCATTAATTCTGATATACTGTAGTACTACTATATAAAAAAAAGTCCACACATTTCCAGAGTGCCTGAGTTACATAACGCTCAGGGTGAAAATGAAATCGGCATAAGGATTTGTTAGTTTGTTTTATATTTATTTTATTGTGTCTATGTTTTTAATCAGTGCACACCTTAAACTGATTTCATTTACTGTCAATCACCTTGCAGCAGAGGAAGCATTGCAAGTCTCCACTGAGAGATAACATCGAAATGACACTGGTATGTTCCTCTAATTGTCGGAAATGAGACACCTGCATTTTTCAATTATGAATACGTGGGAGATCACCGTGTAGCATTACTTGGGCAAACCTGATCTGCATGGCAAATTCAGAAGAAAACCTTACTGGTATCAATTCCAAAATACTGATGCAATTTTTTTTTTTTTTTACCCAATTCAAGAAAATTTGTGTGTTTTTTTAAATTTACTTATTAACAAGACGTTCATGTAACTTATTCAGCAAACAACTCCGAGGTAATTAAATACTTTCATATTGTCATGTGCTCACCATAACCGTGAAGTCATTTAAGCTGCTGTCTGAGAATCCGAAAATCCAGATAATTGACCCTTACAAGGATGAAGACTAATAAAAAGAACTTCCATTTTCCAAATGTCATTCAGAAATGTATGCGAATGAGGAAAATCCCAATATCCCAACCTAATATTTCTGCAAAGGACTTGAAAGACACACAGGAGACATGGTGCACTGATCACCGTGTAGCATTACTTGGACAAACATGATCTGCATGGCAGATTCAGAAAAAAACTTTAGCTGTGATCTTAACACAAAAGAAAACATCTTCAGCATAAAGGGTATGGTTGGTGAAAAAATGAGAATTATTTGAAAAAAGGAATTCCTTAAAACATGTTAAACACAGCAGTGAATCTATTATGCTTTGCAGCTCTGTGGCAAGACTTGAATCATATTGAAAATCTGCGGTGAGGTCTCAAAGGCTTAATGCACAAACAATCTAAGAAGATTTCTTAACTACCAGTATTCAACAAGGAAGGAGGAATAAAATCCTAAGGCAGAACAGAACAGAAAAGCTGTTAGCAGGCCGTGATGTAGACGCTGTGATTTCTGCCAAAGGAGCAGTTACTAAGTACTGACAGACAGGAGCCTAAAACCCTCCACATGCCAAATTTACAGTTTCCCCCTGAAGTTGTTAAAATAAGCAAATTAAGAGTAACTGAGAATTAATTTGCAGAAATGTTTCACTCAGGCTTTTAATCCCTGTCGAGGCTGTTTCAGTGCTTAGAAGTACTTTTTTTTTCCATAAAACAGTGCTATGCATACTCCCCCCCCCC
>VXCM01001583.1:0-13975 GCA_014773175.1 Lucifuga dentata
ACACACACACACACACACACACACACACACACACACAGATATGTGCAACTCTCTTTTATTTTTATGGGGCCATTTTAAAGGCCTTAGGGAGCTGACAGAGTACAGGCACACACACACACACACACACATTACACACAGTTCTCTAGAGAATATGTATCTTCGACAACTAAATTTGTGGGTGTGGATACTTTTCCACATCAGCGATCACTTACTGTGTAACACAGCACTTACTGACATTGGTTTATTAACATATGCTGTGTTGTAACGTAAAAAGAAATCTGTTCTGTCCCTTAAAGTGTCCATAGTGGCATAACTGAGTCCTTTAGTCCTTTGTAGTACATTAATCTGGCCAGCTAAATTTTCCTTTCATCTGTCTGGAAGCCAATCATAATCACTTCAGTCGGAAGTGGCTAATTGGCTTGAATAATTCAAACAGGGGCACCATGAATGACACAAACATCAACAAAAAAAAAAGAGTANGCTTGAATAATTCAAACAGGGGCACCATGAATGACACAAACATCAACAAAAAAAAAAGAGTAGCGGATGCCAAACAACAAAAATAAATAAATACATCAAACTCATTAAGTTGGTTATACATCGGGAAAAAACAAACAAAAAATTCTTTTTTAATTAAATATCTTGTTAGGTTTGGAAGAGCTGTAAACTTCTTATATGCTGTCAGGTCCAAATGGTTCCTTAGCTAAGAAAAGACCGCTGTGTGTTTACAGGGTCTACCCACAAAAACACTTCCCTAATTACTGAATTAGGACACATGATACAACAAGCACCCCTGAAACGTGGTTGTCTCACCAGTGTGACAACTGTTCCCATTTTCTGTGCCAATCTGAAGCATAATGCATGGAGCTAGTAGCTTGGCATGGTGGACTAAGCTGGCCAAAAGGCAGCGCTGTGCAGTTTAAAATCCAATCCTGAATCAATGATTTGTGTATATAATCTGCATAAGGCCTGCTTCAATTCAAATTTCAAGAGCAAATCATCAATTTGATTTCCTTTACTAGTGTTACTGCTGTTAGTGAGGATAGCTTTACAACAGCGGAGGTATAGCCCTGAAGCAGTGATGCCATAATTTCTCCAAATATTCTGTTGTCCTGGCATGCCATTGTTGTAGTGCCTTCTTCCCAAAATGAAAATGAAAACCCATTTCTGGTCATTTAAGCTCACAATTTTCATAAAATGAGTGCTTCATTTCTGAGGCATAATTATTCCCGACAGGACATTTGCCAGGTGCTTGCATCATTTCTCTCTCCGATACTTTGTTTAATTAATCCTCCTCCTATGGCTGTGGCAAAGACGGGGAGGGNTACATGGGAGATTGTGAGACAACAAAGCTAGAAATAAAAGATAAAAAAATGATCAAGCAAGGGAAAGAGAGAAACAAGCAGGCAGAAGTTGCCAAGAAGGGAGAAGGAACATGGTGGGAGAGGCGGGCAGAGGCCAGTTTCTTACCTGCAGTGACTTAGAGAANAGAAGGAACATGGTGGGAGAGGCGGGCAGAGGCCAGTTTCTTACCTGCAGTGACTTAGAGAAGAAAGGGAGGGGAGAGTGGGAGTGGAGGAACGAGGGAGGTACTGGAGGCTGAAGGGAGAGAAAGAGAAAGCCAATTTTGTTTTGCCTTCAGGATACCTCCTCCTGCTGCTCAATTCTAGTGACATGGGTTGAATATCGAGTGTACTTTCCAAACATCCTATTGGGCAGTCCTCGGTTTGATCCAACCCCTTTTCCTCATCAGACAGGCTCCCCGTCACGCTTTATAAGCCTGTGAATCACACTGAGCAACACTTCATCGGCTGTTTACCAAAAGGTGCTAACTATGGGGCTGATCACATTTTCTGAGGTTTTTTCTAAGTGTTTCTTCTAAGTGAGACATATTGTATAAATATTTGGTACACTGTGTGATTAGAAGTACTTTGGTGCCTGTGTCGCATCATTACACTACCTAATTACACTGCAGGACAGAGTACACTGCTGTCATTGTGTGTGTATATATGACGTGTGCTCTGTTTGGTACAATTTATTATTTGACAAGTTTGGCTAGACTGCTTTTTTTTAAAGCCACTATTAAGTGTAGAGGACAAATTAATACCCGACCCTTCAACCGTCACAAGAAAACCATGAACTTAAGTCAGCTAAAAATTCTTAAAAAGCTGCAGATTGGGCGCTAATCACAACAGAATCAGAAGCAGCAGCCACCTCACATTCCAGCGAGTTATTTGATTCAAGGCTAATATCACAAATATTGCTTAATGGAGCTTCAAGTAGCCTGAAAAGTCCTCTGAATTCCATGTAATTGACATTATTGCTTCTTTCATAAAAGAAATTCTTTTAATATTTGATTAATAAACATGACACCTACTGCTTCTCCTATCAATCAATGAGTCCCCGGAGCCAGACAGGGATGAGTCTGCCATTCCCTTGGCAATGCTTGATTTTGTGTGTGTGTGTGTGTGTGTGTGTGTNGGTCATAATTACTGCTAGACAAGGTCTGATGCAAATATTCAATATGTCACTGTGCCAAAAATCTCCCTGTATGAAATTACATTTCCTATGTTTTATCACTGATTTGACCGCAAAAGAATAGGACTGATGTACATTACTAACATGCTACTGGTGTGCTGCTGGTGCACAAAATGCCTCAAGGATACCAGCTTGTTCTACACATCACTCTCCATACATTTGGTCTATGATACAAGGACAGAGTATGTAAGGACAGGGGGGTGGACAGGAGTGACTTGGGGTTCAGCCAAGGACTTTTATCAGTGGCTGTTTCTGCTGTGCTCGCTCGCTTGCTCTCTTTCTCTATCGTTTTCTCACTCACATTGGTCACATTTGATGCAACTGACTATCCTGTCCTGCAAGTGCAGCTCCACACTGGCACCTGTTGATGAAAAAGCAGCATAACACAGCACATACTCACACACACACACACACGGAAGCTCACAGATGCGCACTGTGCTTGCCAATGCTGTCCATGCATGATTTTAGATAGGTTGGAGGAGTAGTTCTGATCTGAGGGGTTTCTAGGATGATTTGGGCGGGCGAGCGGGCACGCACGCAGCAATATCGGTTCAGGCAAGCATACACACAGACCCATACAAACACAGCACAGACAGGCAGATATACATTTGGACACGTACACATGCTCACCAATACGTCCAGGGTATCTATCTAAGCGTGAAGCAGCACCTGCTGGTTGCCTGCATCTTTCTCATAAACCCAACATTTCAAACTTCATTTCATTTGCATCATAGTTCAGTGTTAAAACTTTTAAAGAATATCATTTTGCAGATCATGCAGGGGGACCCTGTCACCAAGTACACAAATAAAAGAATTGGGGGGTGGACTACTACTGGTAGCCTGTATAAGCTGTCCACTGCAATATCAGTCAGAGCAGCAAATACACTTCACAGATTCTATTTAAAGGAGCATACTCGTGATTCTGCATGTTTGAACCCAATAAATACAACCCACATACACGTTACATTACTGTACATTAAAATGTACATTACTACATTTTTCCTGTTATTTTGTCAAATCCCCTAATCTTTCAAAATCAAATATTCAGGTGATGAATTAAATGTTTCCCCTGCTAACACTTAAGTCCAAATGTAGAAGGTACAGTCGTTTTCATTTCTCTGTAAAAGTAATCTCCTGGGACTATATTCCCTGGTGGAGACATACATTTTTTTCCTTGCAGCTCCATGTTGGATCAGTTAAATAAAGTTACTTTGACAAAAAAAACTCAACAGAGGTCGTGTTCGCTGTGATTATTTATCTCAAGCACGTTACAAGTTTATTTTTATAGGGGGCTGGCATAAACTGAAGCCAATGACAGTCTGGAAGGTACGAAAAACAAATCTAAAAGTGCTGTTTGTATTTATTGGGCTCAAACATTGAAAATCACCCACATGCTCCTTTAAGAGCAATTTACACTTGAACAGAAACTCTGTCCTCTGTGTCATCTGCAGTGGGTCAAAATGTCCCACCCCCATACACACAGATGAAACAAGCCTCAGGTTATTGCCAATGACTAACAGTAACAATTACTCGCCAGAGGGAAGCTGGGAGATAAAAATAACTTATTGGTCACCTCTTTACGGGCAGAAAACCCAGGTTAAAATACAAAACCCTGTAGATAAAATGACCAAACACACAGGCATAAATCTCCCTTATAAAAGCAGTTTTGTCTGCCATATTTTCACTTTGAAGCAATTATTTTTCAAGGTCTGAGATTTTGATGGATAACATCATGAGCGTAACTGTGAAGCTGTGTAGAGTAACTACACAGCGGACAGCATTCTGTTGTTTGGAGTCCTTTACCTTCTCCTGTACTATTTTCTATTTTATTTAGAATCTATTTCAATGACCAGCTGTGTGCTCTACATGAATGACTCCCAACACTACTCATCACATTTAGGATTTGGTTCCATAATGATGGATAATCAAGAGTCTGTCACCCCCTGTAGCTGGATCAAAAGCCCCATGTGGAACAATTCTGCTTTATTTCAACAAATGTTTCAAGGGTTCGTGCATCAAAACTAAACAACACTACAAACCATAACTCTGACCAGCACAAACACAGATCCACATAGTGAGCCGTTTCCTGACACTAATGACCTTTAGCCACCTTTGGTGCTTGTGGATCCAGCAGAATTTTCGACAGTTGCTCATTAGCCGTGGAGGCTGTTAAAGCAGTATTTTCTCCCTTTCCTTCATTGTCCACATCTGTCCATCCTTCCACCCTTCAGTCTGGCTTGCTAGCAGTTTTTGGAGCGCTAACAAGGTGCGAGTAACAACAGGAGTTGATTGGGGAAGGCTGAGGTCAGAGGATACAACATCCTTTGATAGATATATAAAAAAAAAAAAAGCTGATGGGAGGCAGGAGAGGAAAAGAAAGCGTATGTATTCTGATAAAAAGCTAATCAAACCCTGTGCACGTTCACACCACCCACCTGTAAAGTTAAGGCTGGATCTGCTCCATCCCTGCACCGCTGCCCTCACATATCAACCCCTGCGCTGACAGTATAGGTCACCAGGCAGCTAGTTAGCTCAGTTTAAAAGTCAGTACTGTCCTTACAGTATGCTCGAGGACATCACACACACGCGCCTCCAAGAACACGAATGAACAAACGAACACACACACACACACTGAGTTGTAGATTGCATGTTGACTTTTCTCCCTTGATTATCTATTATGTTCTTTGAAGCTTATGCCTTCTACCTGACAGCTCTCCAGCTGAGCATGCATCTCACTTCACAAACACACTTTATGCCTGGTGCCTGCTTAGAGCAGATGTGGTCTGTCCGTTTTAGCATTTCTGTCCTGGCTTTCCCGGCTCTCGCGATTTCACGATGACCACGCACTTCAATGCAAGGCAGGTGGCACTGTAGGACAGGAACCTCTTCAGCTCTGCCGGAATCCCCATTTCTTTGGTTTGGTCTTCTTTTTAGCCTTTATCGGTAGCTGAGATTTTTCCTCTTCATACAACAGAAATGTTCCTCGGACCTCAGAATACAGGCTATCTCCTGTTGGGAATTGGAAGTCTTTATAATCTGCCAGGGAGAAATGAAATAGGTGCTGGCACTCCTTAAATCCTCTGCCAGTTGTTCGTCAAAGTTGTTTGCCAGTTTTTCTCTCCCTGTCCCTTTTTCTTATATACTTCACCTTTCTCCATGCTTCTTCACTTTGCCAAACGTCAATGAAAGCATATTTATGACACCCGGACGCCGTCTGCATTGTTTCAAATTTTGAGTGGTGCGAATGTTGCCTCCACAGTTGGCCATTTTCGCTGCATTTCTTTACACTTTCTGCATGTCCACTGTATAGAAAATCCATTATTAGAATGCGGCCATTTCAAGGATAAAGCAGCATTTAATGTTGAATTCTCTCCTGCCAGATCTTTAGAACCTGTTGGGGGCTGGTGATTTTAGTTCACTGTTTTGCTTCATTTCTAAGGATAAGTTTGTGCAGGATGCAAAGACCCCATTATTTATATTTTATACCTGTAGCATTATTTATGAACAACTATGATGCAGTGTCCAAAATTAACCTTTCAGCTCACCTGCCAAAGACTGGTAAAATACGATAAAAAATACATACCCATTAAGATCAATTTTTCCTCACAAAATAATCCATATTTTTCACGCAAATGTGTCATCACGCTATTTTCAGAGCCATTTGTTGACTTAAGTGCTGAGCGTTAATTTAAAGCTTGCTCTCTCACTTAGAAAATGAACCAAGCTCGTAATTCATCATCACGTTCAGCGGAATTCAAATTAGAAGAAAACAATTTTTGATGAAGTTGCATCTGAGAACAGATGAAGACTCAAGCTTCTGTATAACCGAGGCATTTTATCAGCTGATAAACTTACCAGCTATCATCACAGGTAACCCTTATTGATTTATCCTGCAAAATCAATTTACTGCGTTATGGCACTTGGCAGGTATTCATTTCAGACTCTGTTGTGATGTAATTTTCTGTGTGTGGGTGAGCGCCTCTTCCAGCTGCGGGAGAGGATCGATGGAACAAATGGAACCTCTTGGTTACCTTCATCAAAGTCTGCATCGTCCTCGGTGTGCTGGGGGAAGGGGAAGCAGTTGGTGATCTCCAGCCGGTCATCTACTACCAGGCCCAGCAGGACGCCCTGAACCACCTCACTGCCCTGACCCTCCTCCTGGTAATGCTTGATAATCTTCAACACCACCTGAGAAAACACAACGTGGAATGTCAGAGATATCGAACTACAGCAAAATCCAGCCGCAAGAGGTGCACTGGGAGAAGGAGAGAGGGAGGCTTTCCACTCCTTTCAACAGTTTTCGCTCAAATAAGATTTTCTTTTGTGAAGCAGGACTGATTTATTCCCCTTGTTAGTCGTTTATGCATTTTGTGAGGCTGTTATGCTGTTCCTCTTTGTTGTATTTTATCATCTTTTAATTTCAGCTATCCAGTTCAGTTTAGTCTGTGCTCATGTTGATATGCACTCATTTGTTTGTGTTGGGGTTAGTTTGGGATGTTTTTTTTTCCCCACAATACCCTTGGGTTTTTAATGCTGCCTGCTTCAGATTTGTTTTTTTTCCTTTTCCTCCTATTTTTACACACTATGTTTTATCACAATACAAATACATTAACCAATTTAATTAACACCACTGGGACCAAAAAAAAAAAAAAAAATNAAAAAAAAAAAAAAAAATGTAGCCAAAAACTTGAGGTGACTTTTCTTCTGGCGTGCTACCCTGCGTATTAACTTGTGAAAAAGTATTCTCTGAAAATAGTGTTCAGTTTGTACTTAATAAAAATTAATTAGTGTGACATGAACATATTTAAGGAAATTTCTCATCAGGAATTTTAGAGACTATGTTCCATATACTTATTGCAAGTAAAGTTAGACAGTAAATTGTTAAAAAACATACAGTGAAAGTTCACATTTATGACACTGAACTCGTTTTATGCAAAAACTGTACATTGGAAAGCATCATATTTCGATATACATCACCCTTCTAGAATGGAAGATGTGATGGACCATTTGAAAAGTGAAATATTGCAAGTCAAGGTTATTTTTATGGCCCAATATCACATAAAATATCTCAAAGGGCTTTACAGGCCCACACATTAGCAGCTCCCATCCCAGCCTAAGCTCCCAAGACAAGGGAAGAATTCCCTTAAAAGCTTAGCATATAAAGCAAAAAAATGGAGGAAAGCTCAGGAGAGGGAGAGCTTCAGAGAGAGATCCCCTCTCTTTGAATGCTCAATGTGCAATACAAGCTGCAAAGGAAACTGGCAAATTAAAGAGACAACAAAGAAATAATAGAAGATATAGAACATAGCAATTGAACCCTGATCCAGTAAGAGGATCTCAAGTCCAAAGATGCACACTACAGTTCAGAAGTTTGAGGCCACCCCCAGATTTAAAAAAAAAAAAAAAAAAAACATCAATACACCATTTATTTTATAATTTATTGCACAGGAAATGACAACAATGCATAAAATAAATGGAACTAATTAGTTTTCAAGAAAAATTTAACATTTGTTAACACTTTGAAGTCATTTCAGGCTCAGACTTTGGTTTCATCAAAGTAACCCCCTCTAGACAAGTCATAATTCTTGCTGCTTCTCTTTTGAATGGATGTGATTTTGGCATAATTTTGATGAATGTTTTGGATCGTCGTTCTGTTGAAGAATGAGATTTTGACCAGTAATTTGTAAATCAGATGGAATTGTGTGTCTTTGAAGGATGGAATGGTAATTCTCTTTCTTCATAATTCCTTTAACTTGGACCAAGTCTCCAGATCTCTCTTCCCCAAAACACCCCCACAGTATCACTGAACCACCTCCATGTTTTACTTGGGGGTGGTTGCTGAGCAGCAGCATGACCAGTCTGTGTAGGAAGTTAATCACAAAATGATGTGGGAGAAGGCAGACAGCAGGCTATTGAATAGAATGTTAAAACACATAAGCAAGGGAGTTGGAACACAGCTGAAGTGCCAGTGTACTAATACAGACTGGGCATGCCTTCATTGCAAATCATTTCTTAAACCATAGTGGCTACATAAAGTGCTCTTGTTGACAAATTCTTCTTGAAAACTAATTATTACATATATGTATATATATACACATATATGTATATATATCTGTATATATATACACATATATATACACATATATACATATATATATATATACACACACACACATGTGTTTTGTTTTTTTTGGTTTGTTTTTTAATTTTTTTTATATATATATACACATATATATACATATATATATATATACATACATATATATATATAAAATGTAATAATGTATAATGTAATAACTAGTTTTCAAGAAGAATTTGTCAACAAGAGCACTTTATGTAGCCATATATATGTGTGTGTGTGTATAGATATAGATATATATCTATACACATGTTTTTGTTTTTTTTTTTGNTTTTTTTTTTTTTTTTAATCTGGGGGTGGCCTCAAACTTCTGGCCTGTAGTGTAGTCAATTAAAAACTCACAGAAGTCAGTCACATGGTCCAGCAAGGAGATTACATGAAGGAGTCAAAAAGTGGGTGTGCAGTCTCTGTCCTCTCTTAGTTTTTTTGAGGGGGTGGGAAAGGGTCAGTGGATGGGGCAGCTTGGAAAATGTGCAGATTGGGTCAAACTAAGAGGATTTTCAGACCTGTAGTTTGTTTTGTCTCTTATCTGAATCAATGGCTACATTGTTACAATGCCACATTTGTTGCTTGGTTTGGTTTTCTTCAGGAAAAAAAATCCAGTCGAATCAAAACGTATCAGCAAAAGTCACATGAGAATACTCACTCTGCTCTTAGGTCAGAAATGTCTGGCTGAGGGAAAAAGAAAATCAAAACAGGAAAAAGTTTACTACGCTGGGAAAACAAAATAGCATTAAACAAAGTTGGAATTGGAATATTTTCCAAATGATCGTCATCATTTGGTCCATACACCAAGAAATCGCAGGCAGCAGAAGCTGAATTTGACTTCATGACAATGTCTGGAAAGCTGTGTGTTTGGTATGTGGCTTCACATAATGCAAAGATGATGTGTTGCCTTCAGAAGGCTGAACAGGAGAATAGACTGCATACTGAGCACATACAACATGCTAACCTTCAACATGTTCACGTGTCAGATATGCTTGATGTTACTATCTTCTCAAAGCATCCGTTGGATTTGCTAATCATAGGTGGAGCTTACTTTAACACACACACACCTAGCCATCTCTAGTTCTAAATTAATCAGCAGATCAATGGATTGCTCTGTAGTTGGTTTGGAATTTGTGTGGATCATGTTCAACCACAAATGACCCACTTCGAGTTCATCTGGAACTGGGCTGAGATCAGTGCGGTTGTTTTGGTCAGATGCAATTGCTGTGTTCAGACCTGTAAAAACAAACGACACCAAGGGAGGAACGACTCCTAGTCTGACTGAACTGGACCAAAGTAGGTGTATAGGTGGTAATTTAAAGTACAGGCCTGCAACCCGAAGTGAGTCTGGTTTGGTCTCTTTTCTAATGAAGACAGTGGGCTAGCATTGTACTGTGCAGATTTGTGGCTGACTAAATTTTAGGGCTATGCATAATGTTATAAAATTTTACAGTGATCATTTCAATTTTTGGCAGTAAGTTAGGAATCTTTATATCCACTACTGGAGCCGCAGGTCAATTTAATACTTTCTTTCACTGGGAAATCATTCAGTTTTGCTTTATTTCAGCGTTTATATCTGTGTGTTTCTCTGGGTTGCTGTGTGGATGCTAAGCAAGGGTCACTGTGGCTTGAAATAAAAAGGATCTCTCTGTGCTATTTGTGCAAGGGTCGGATTTGGCTAGCAACTCGGTGACTTGTGTGAGATAAGACATCACTTTCAGGCATCTGAAAAGCACTTTTTCAGGCTTTGGCATCAAAATAACAAACACACCTTGTTGGTCTTAATCTCATTAAAGCAAGTCTGTCTGCGCTGCAGCCTGCAGGATGGCGATACTCTCTGACAAGCTGAACTTTAAGGAGACACTGGATGTGCTGAGTTTATATAAACACTGTTGCACTGAACATGAACCAAATTTTTCCTTGGATTGTGAGCGCCAAGCCGCCTTCTCTTTTTGCCTGTGCGAGGCTGTGACGAGCAGTCCTGCTCACAAGGATCTGCCCACTATTTGCCAGCTCACCATGAGTCGACAGCCTTCCAGGAACTGAGTCGGCCATGATGCACTCCTACTCAACGTCGTGTCCAGTTTTCAAATGAAAAGAATTTAGCAATCCATCAAGTATTATTATTATTTTTTTTTTTTTTTTCNTTTTTTTTTTTTTTTTCAGCATTACTTATCCAGCTAGGGGGTCCTGCCAGACACTAGCTGCAATGATGATAAGTAGGTTAGGGAGCACATGGCATCCCCTATGTCACCATTAACTTTGCACTGAAAAACTTGTTAAAGGACGATACTGGTGATTTGCACAGTTAAGCCCAATAAATATTACCCATATACACCTTATTTTCCTGACAACAATATTCCAAAACATAAAACCATATTTTAGTTTTCTTGTTATTTTGCCAAATCCCCAAATCTTTCAAAATCAAATGTTCAGCTGATACCAAACCTTAAAATGCAATGCTTTGCCTGCTAACACGCACAGAACATCCAAATGTTGAAGGGACGGTCATTTTTAATTTCTCTGTGAAGGCCATCTTCTCCTGCACTATATTCCCTGGTGTAGATATATATTTTCTTTAATGCAGCACCATGTTGTTAAATAAAGTTACTCCAACAAAAAATTTAATATACATCATGTTCGCTATCATGGATTACATATCAAGCACGTTTTAAGTCTCTACAAGTCGATTTTAATAGCGTACTGGAATGAACTGAAACCAATGGCAGTCTGGAAGGTAGGAAAAACAATTCTANTTTAATAGCGTACTGGAATGAACTGAAACCAATGGCAGTCTGGAAGGTAGGAAAAACAATTCTAATTGTACTGCTCCAGTAATATGTTTTGAGAAATGGTTGTCAGTAACATAATGTGTATGTAGGTTGTATATATTGGGATCAAACATGTAAAAACCATTGGTGTGACCCTTTAAAGTCTCTTGACTGATCATAAAACCCTCGTATGGCCAAAAACCCTTGTTATGCTAAAGAAAAGCTTGGGACCACCTATGCAGGCAATCAGTGGCTGTGTGGTGGAGTGGTAAGCACAACCTGCAGGCTCCTGCACTGCTGCATGACTCCTACTGGCCAGTTACTATTCAGCACAGCTTCATGCTTCAGACTGAAGAAGGAGGGCAGAACACACACACAAACTACAATAAATCTAACAAATCTAGTGAACTTAAAAAAAAAAAAAAAAAANAAAAAAAAAAAAAAAAATGCTATTCTACAGGCAGGGAGTATATATGGACTTGTAGTGTAATATCCTCTATTATTCTGCCTCAGAGTGTTCATGCATCATTGTGTGTGTGTTTAATTTTTAATGGCAAATATGAACAGGAAAATAGGGCATGATTGAGGAGTTGGTTTAAAGGGTTATTCCACTTTTTACAAACTAAGCATCGTTTTCCTTTGGCCATCATTCTAATGAGCTACATCAACTTAATTGCTGACATGGAGGGACGCAGAGGAATCACCGCCACATCCAAGGAGCACGATGGTTAGATAAATACACGTTTTCAGAAGTCTTGGTTCAAATTTGAACATAACTGTATACAATTTAACTGTAAGATCGTCCAACTGTAGGTTTAACCTTGTGATTGACATCTCATGTCTCTTGTCCTCCATTCTAGCAATGTCCACATGTCCACAAAGCTCCAATGGTTGAAATTCTGAGAAAAATATAATCATACCATGAATAGGAATGATGAAGAAAACTACAAAAATACAACCCAGTTTATGACAAAACTCTTTTTTTTTTTCTTTTTTTTTTTTGTAACTTTAATGCTACATCACAGGTACTATGGACCACACAGACAGATTATGGCTTATTCTTACACACAACACCCACAGAGACACAGGCCCCCATTAAGAGACACGCTGACCAACCCACGAAAAAAACATCCAAGGCAGAGCAGAGGCAAAGCGTCTAAATGAACAGGAACAGTACAAGAAGCTGGGAGCATAGTGTGGAGGGAGAGAGCATAAATCACGCTGATAACAGTGTAGGCAGGTCACAGCCGGAAGCATTAATAACACACACATACATACACACACACACACACACAGAGGAGGGTGGCAGTCCTGGAGCCATGCTCAATAACAAAACACCCATCACTACCATAAGGGAGCCCTTACTGGTCAAACTCATTCACACACAAACGCACACACGCATGCATACATATACACAGAGAGACCTGTCTTGGGAGGAGATGATTTATTTCAATAGAGCGCTGGACCTGTCATGCAACAAGTAAAAAGCTCAGGGCGGGAGAAGAGAGATGATATGGGTTGGAGTGGGGAGAAAAACAAATCTCATTCCCTGCCTGCCTCAGCTCCTCTGACTGAGAGGGTAGGAATGTCTGAACAATAGGGCAGATGGGTAGATGGGTGGAGAGAGAGAGACAGAGAGAGAGAGAGAGAGAGGAGAAAATGTAAGACTGAGTGAGAGTTTGATGGGGAGAGAGAGTTTGAAGAGGAAGGCTGAGGGAGCAGGGCAGGATGAGAAATGAGTGCAAGAAAATACAAGGGTGAGAATTTGAGAAAAAGAGAGCGAAGGGAGAAAATTTAAACTACAGTGAAAGCGAGTGGGAAGAGAGGGCGAGTGGGAAGGGAGGGCAAGGAAAGGAGTGCAGACAGGTGAGCCACTGACAGAGAGGGAAAATGGAGAAGTCGACTGGATCGGCGGTGCTGGCTGATTTACAGAGCCCCCCTCCATCCTTCGCCTTCTTTCACAGCCAAATGGCTTTTCTCCTCTTGCTCCATCACTGAGTCCTGATAGAAGAGGTACACAATCCTTTTAGCTTTCTAACACTTGACAATCTGGTGATTACACACTTAAATACCATCCGCTTGGAAAAGGTGGATGAGGTGAAAGACGGTCAAGTGATCAAGACAATTCCAAGAAAAAAAAAAAAAAAGGTTAAACCAACAGGTAAAATAAAGCTAAATTTGAGCCGAGCTTTAGGAAACCCCTGAATCTAGACAAATCCTTTATAGAGAGGAATTGAAAAGAAAGAAAGAAAGGAAGGAAGACGAAGGTTTCAGTGGATTTGTTGTGCCCACTGGCAGGTGCTGAGTAAATGCCGGCAGGTATTGTAAGCAAAGCCTGGAAAGCTCCAACACTGTCGACGGGTGGGGTTTGGACCCAAATGCAGCACACAGTACAACTCCGACAAGTAAAGTTCTTTAATAGAGCTCTCAGTCCAACACAGAAGCAGGCAGAAAAACTGGCAGGACAAAGTGCCTACACTGACACAGTCAAACAAAGAGTCCAAACGCAGAGACTGGAATCGGAGTCGGGGACAGAAGG
>VXCM01001583.1:14162-110437 GCA_014773175.1 Lucifuga dentata
CCAGGCGGGCAGAAATGGCAGGTGAGTAGCTGAGGACCAGGCATGCAGAAATGGCAGGTGAGTGGCTGACCAGACATGCAGAACTGTGACACAACACATTCACACGGGCCAAGTCTGTCCAATAACACACACACGCACAGAGTGTTATTGATCTAGTTCACCAGCAGCTAGCCCAGTGAGCTCACCTCATGTGGAGAGGTCCAAGATTGATATGTGGACAGCGCATTATAAATCAACAAGCTTAAAATTGAATTGTGCAAAATCAATTGCGGCCCAAATCTCTCATTGGCTGACTTTAATTCTCATCATACATCTTCTCTCCAACACACACAAAAGGTTCATATTCTCGCCACAACTGGGTTGAAGTTGGGAGAAAGCGTGTGATGAGTTTGCTTTAGCGTTACTGATGTGTAGATGAATTCTACACGACACTGGTTGTATTATTTGACAGAGAAAACACATTGAATGGCATACAATGTATGTTTGGTTAGAGTCATACTGGTGAGTTTGCATGTTTAAGCCCAATAAATACTGCACGCATAGACGTTATTTTACTGATAATCAATTTCCAAAACTAAAACCGTATTTTAGTTTTCCTGTTATTTTGCCGCCTAATCTTTCAAAATCAAATGTTCAGGTGATATACCCACCCGAAAATTCAGTGTTTCATCTGCTAACGCATACGTCCAAAATTAGAAGGGACAGTCGATTTAAATTTCTTGGTAAAAGCCGTCTTCTCCTGAGGCTATATTTCCTAGTGAAGACATAAAGTGAATTCATACTGTACGTTTTCTTCCGTGCAGCTCCATGTTGGGTGGTGAAATAATGTTACTCCAACAAAAAATTTAATAGATGTGTTCGCTGTGCCAAGCTTACTTATCTCAAGTCAGGGTTTTTCCTGGCTCAAAATGAGGCAGCGGTGGTACCATCCTGACAGGGTCGGATTGGGATCCTAAATTTTACCAGGAATTTACGGTGCCAGGGAGGGTGGCGCAGAAAAACGCACACTGTTTTTCCGCGCTACCCTTTCTCTTTTTACAATCCATTTTTCATTTTCAACTAAGTGCCAACTTTTAAAAAAATTATGTTTGCTTTGTTTCAGGTAACATTATATTGTGCAGTGCAAAGGCCACCAGCCGGCCCATTGGGAAAAGTCCCGCCTCTCCTGATGGCCAATCTGACCCTGCATCCTGATCATGTGCATGTGTACCAACTGGCTCAAGCAAACACATTTTACAAGTATCACATTTTAGGAGTCTTAACTGATTGAAGAAAATGACAATTATCTATCTATAAAGACAGTTTCTCTGTCTGTCTGTGGCACCAATATNAAGAAAATGACAATTATCTATCTATAAAGACAGTTTCTCTGTCTGTCTGTGGCACCAATATCTCTATGGAGTTGATATTCGGCAGGTTTATTGCTCAGGATCCAAGGACGTGCAGTGTCGCATGTGAAGTTGTTTGGATGAGTGGTTTTTGAATTGAGCTGTGCCAGCAAAAAGTAGTCCGCGCAGCAGGATATGCTCTGGGAGTGGCAGCATGTGCTCCGCTCCACAGGCACTTATGGCCGGCTGCGGTGCACACCATAAAGCCCAGCCAGTCTGAACAGGCATGTTTTCAACTCAAATCTCAAATCAATTGAGTGATGTGGTTCTATCCAGCAAAGATATACACACATGAATACAGTAAATATTCAAAACATAAAGCTTTTTGTATGTGTGTATGAAATAAAAAAAAACATAGAGACAATAAGTAAACATGCATGACTGAGCGTATTGTATCCCGACCAACATTAAAACCAAACGCTCTCTGAATTCTGTGATGTTTAATTGTTTAAACTAGAATTATTTACCGCTTAAATTTGCTGCTTAGTCTTGTGTTCATCAACGTCTGTGAGAACAGCAAGACAACGCAGTGAAAAGGCATCTGGATCTGTCAGCTTTTCAGGCGCACCTGGAGCCCCGCGGGGCTGGGATCCCGCCTCAGCCAGCGCACGCCAGACCTCACCTTCATTGTACCACAGGGTTTTGCACTGCACCCTCTGACTCGCGCACGCATTAGCCACCACATGGCATAATGTCACAATTGCAGTTAGAAATGACAGAAATCCACCGAGTGCAATGCTTGTTAGAAAGTAGTGTCTTCCATGAAGACACCCGTCAGAGTTTTGTCGAGAGGCGGAGGCGGCATGAAATTTGACGGAGGCGGCCACCTCGCACTTCTCTATGCAGGAAAAACCCTGCAAGCACATTTCAAGTCTCTACAAGTTTATTTTAATAGTGTACTGGAATAAACTGAAACAAGTAGCAGTCTGGAAGGTAGGAAAAACAATTTTAATATTTACCATTCCAACAGCAGGTTTTGGAACATGACTGACAGTCATGTAATATGTATGCATATTATTGCATATATTGGTCTCAAACATGCAAAACTACCGGTATGTCCTTTAAGACAGGAAAGAAGACTACTGTAGAATCCCAAATTTATTTGTTGGGAAAACCAGCCAACTTTGACTACTTGGCTGGATGAAATCTTTTTTGTCAGGTTGAAGCGGTCCAAGACTGAAATCTCACAATCAGCAAACAACCAGTGGGGGTGTTATTTTTATTTATTCATTTATTTATTTTTATTTATTTATTTATTGGGGGGGAGCACATATAGAAGTGGTCCATTTTAAGAAAACCTGTTCACACAGATTCAAGTTCATATCAGCAAGATTCCCAACTCCGCTTGCTCAAAACTGCTCCTCAATTTCCATTTGCGGGAATAATTCCCATATAACAGGTAAGCAAATGTCATATTGCTTGGATCAGCCATATCAGGGCAAAATTACAAACTAGAAGTCCGAGTGGCCTATTACTGTTGAAGAAAATGACAAAATCATTGAATCTCACAATATTAAGAAGGCAATTAGAAAAATCCTGGATTTACTCAAGATCCTCTGCTAAGTTATTTAACTGAAAAAATGTCTTCCCACAGTGAAATCACATTCAAAAACATATGTAATGTAAACACAAACTGAAGCTGCTGTTGCATTAAGAACTGACAGAACATACAAACGGTGAATCAAAAAATGGATCTGGACAGATGGGAAAAGTGTTTCAGCTTCATGCGATTCCTCAGTTTTGTGTCCTAACATGCTGTGCCAACTTACTGTCCCTTACTGTCCAAACAGGAAGTGAACTATTCACTTAATGTGAACACTCTTAGTAGGGAAAGACTAGAACAGGATCTAATCTTGAGACAACCTCGTCAAGTGGAAAAGCCTCGGGGGGGCAGGAAGGGACAACAGAACGTGCCTTGCTGTTCTGCCACAGTGTTTTACTCATTTATTCATGACCGACACGGACGGGAGCCAAACAAAAAGAAAATGTTTGCTCCAGCTGAAACTAACCTGAAATTTCCTGGGAGTGCCAAGGTGTCCTGCAAAATATGTTCTTTCTTTTTCCAAAGCATTATGGACTGAATGGGGTCTATGAGTAATTTATATTGGGGTGTCAGAATGAATTAGTGAAGTCTTTTTTACTTGTGTGATCTTTGTGAGTTTAACAGAACATATCCCTGCGCAGCACCTCACTCCTGTGGCAACAGGACTGAAGTGCTGAAACCTCTTCAAAGCACAGAAACAACCCAATTCTGCAACAAAGCGGCAGGGATGCTGTTTGAGGGCAACCCCCCAGCTAAACCTCTAACGGACGGGTCATGATGCAACACTAAAGCAACTGGTGCCTATCAACGCAGTCAGCAGGGCATGTTTCATAACTCTACCTGAAGCAGACATCTTTCCTTCGACAGTAAATGAGTTCATACTCCGCACGAGTCTCGACTGTTTTTAATTTAACTACAGTGATTAAAACGCTCGGCTGATAAGGCTGAGAAAATGAAATTGGAAAACCTCATTAAAAGTCTAAATAATACACATTCAGGTAAAATATTTAGATTAGAAAATAGGGCCTGACACTCCAGAGTGACTTTAATGAGTACGATAAAGGAAGCCAGCAGAGAGCAACTTCAAGTCCTGCTTCTGTGTTCAGGCAAATGAGCTGCATACTGTCCAGTGCAGTTTGACTGGATGAAGCGGCCTGTCACCACACAGCTGTGAAGCAAGTTTGTCCTCTGCTGTTTATCCAGTGGTACTACAGAAGAAACGCACACAGCTTTCACACAGGCAGTGTGAAGATAAATTCCATTTAAAAAATCAGCCGTTCAAGGCTGGTCACACAACACAACGGCAAGCGATAGAGTATAAACTGTCTACTGAATGCACAGAGATAAAACTGAAACCTTCTCATCTCACTCCTGTAAAACAGCAAATAAACGTTCTTCCAGAAAATGAATATTCCTTTAAATAGAGGTTCAATCTACCTTAATGTACCAGATTCACATCAGTCATATGACTGTAATGTCCGTGTGTTAATTTATATGTCTGTTTATTAACCCTCATGACTCCAAGGTGTCAAGGAGTCATCTGGCAAAAGATGTGAAGAACTCTTACAGGATAAATGCCATTTTACTTCCCACCAATGACTGGTGGGCAGTAAAACTTCCAACTGAAGAAGCTACTATGATGAGTAGAGAAACCTCTTCAAGATTAAACAGCAAGTTCAACTACCTTTAAGTAGGGGTGTCACGATATACTGGTATTGACGATAATAGCAGAAGGAGTAGCAGTAAGTAGCTAGCTAGCTACTATCACAGTGTGTGGCTCCTCCTGCCGCACAAAATCATGTCGGAGGAGATGACATAAGAGCGCAAGACACTCCACCCTAACCCGAAAAAAAAAGTTAGCTCCTCAGTATGGGAGTTTTTTGGATTCCATAAAAAAAGACTGTTGAAAAAGAAGTTGGTCCCCAGTCTGCAGGAAATGCCGATCAACAGCAACCACCAACCTCTTCACCCAACTTCACCTCCACCATCCTGCAGATTTCGCCACGTTAGAGAGAGTAAGTTGCAGTTAGTTTGCTAGCCCTGAAACGGGAAATGTTACATTAAGTTCTTAGTTGTGTTGTTAAAGTTAAAGCTAAGTTATCATGGCGTTGGACTTGACAGAGTAGTCAGCATCAGTTGTTGTTAGTTGTCAGCCTGTGGTCTCACACACAAACTCTCTGTCCCCTGCTCCCCGCAAGTGATTTTGTTTCAGTTGACACATTGATGGCAGATGTTAGACCTTGTGGATCTTTTATCAGTTCATCTGTTTTTTGTTTTTTTTACACTATCCATTAAGTGTAACTGCTCTTTTTGTAGCTTTTGTACAGTTATAGTTACAGACTCTCTCCACCTCCCTACACTCATATTTTGAGTGTAGATATTGCAATAATATCGTTATCGTGAATTCTTTTGGCCACAATAATCATAGAGTGAAAATGTGATATCATGACAGCCCTAAGTACTAAATCTGATTCCATTTAAGCGTAATCACGTGGCCACACAGACAGACATTCTTACATTTGGACAAAGACAAAAACAGTAATGAGATTCTCTCCAAATAAAATATCGAACTTATTTCTAGCTAGATTCCAGTGCATCTTTTGAAATAAGATCCTGAATTTCAGTCAAGTATTGTTGGATCTTTTAAAATAAATTGTTTTGTTTTTTTTTTTTAATCCATGCTGCTTGTCAATTTGGCTAGATGATGACTAACTATAAGATGATGTGTGATATGTGTGAAACCTGTAAGTCAAGATATGTCTGTTTATTGTTCAATTCCTTAAAAAGGAACCATTATAATATGCATAAAATTCAGTTTGGATGAAAGCTGATGTCTTTGAACACTGCTCCATATAGACCACACAGCCGACAGTCTATGTTTCCGTCAAATACAAACACGCTCGTAAAGTAGCAGCATCATTATCAGAACTAGGCTAGTAGTCTATTAACCCCGACCACCTGGACAGTCCTGGTTCAAAACGAAATGCCACCAAAGCTAGCACGCAACCTAACACAAGCTAGTACCCCAAGCAATGTTAGCTTGTAAGCTACTTGTATAATTATTCAGACTCAGTATTCCTAATGTTTGCAGTCAGTGACGTAGCAGATTAAATAAGACAAATTAGTGGAAATCGGGAAACTACTGAAATTATTCCAACTACATCTCACTGTAAAAAATTGCTTTGCCTTGTTTGTCCGCCATGATGATGCTCACACAATTTAGCTAGCATCCACATCTGTTAACACATCAGAACCTCTTTCTGACACCCATACCGAAATTTAAAGAATATACAGAAACACAGCGACACTTACAAGTCCTTCAATCTGGATCTGTTTGACGGGGGAATCCAAAGTACCAGCAGAAGAAGCCATCACAGCGCTCGTAACTGAACCCGACTCTTTACGAGAAGCCATTTACCAGATGCCACACGCGGAAAGAGGGAGGAAAGTTTGTGACGGACACCTCCGTTACCGGTACGTTCATTTTTCTGTCCGTAATGAAAAAGTGCTTAAAGGTTCCTAACCCTCTAAGAAAGTCGTTTATTGCGATGAAAACTTCTCGTTATAAACTTTTTATCTTTAAAAAACTGTCACGTTTTTTTTTTTGTTTTTAGAAATTTTAAGAATTACTGAAGCTTTACTCAGAATTTTCTGGGGTCAAATATCAATAATTTCTGTTAACATTTAATTTTTGTTTTAAATGAAAAGCAAAATTGCAGAAATAATTTCCATCGTTAATCGTAACTGCATTCAATTTTCTGTGTGCCACCCTAAGGGTCTTGGTACTGTGCATGCTATGTCACTCAAACCTAATTATTACAGAACCATTACTGTTAGTTACATCTGCAGTCTTCCTATAAGTCAAAATGCCCGCTTTAAGAGAGTTCAGTAGAGGGGTAATTAAACCATCCTTATAAAACAATGAGTTAGACGTGATCCTCATATCAAGGTTCAATAAAATCAAACAGATTATGAGAGTGAGTCATAAACAGTTACTATGAAGTTAAAACACTTTATTTCAAATCTTCACAGATGTATCACAACTACAAGTTACCCAAAGACTAAAAACATGGGATACTGAATGTAACTGTAACAAGTACATTACCTATATAATGCAAAAAGGTGAATAAGCATAAACATAACAGGTACAAAAAATATTCCATGAAACATGGTGATAAACTGCCGGAATTATACATCTGAGACATGATATTTAATGTCAGGTTGGTTTTTAGCAGTTTTTTTTAAAACAGATTAACCTTTTTGTTTGTCATGAAATAACAAGTGCAACAAGGAGGAAGCGGGAGAGGTTACACTTCTAAAAACAGTACCTTTCCATAACATGTCGAGTGAATGTCAAGATTTTGGAAATAAGTGGGGGCTTCTTCTCAAAGTTGCAGTATTTGGGTGTGAGAGGTGTTGGTACAAAATTTATGGAACGAGCAAACAATGGAAATTTAACTTACAAAAGACCAGAGGAGTAGCTTACCATCTAGGTGACTGAAAAAAACATTGCTTTATAAATATACTTGATAAACATTCTTCCTCTTTCATATAAACCAAATGAATACTGCATGATTCCATCTTTAGTACAACAAAATCACTGATTTTTAAAGTTTCCAACCCATTCCCCACTTACACACCCCCTTCCCTCGAGGGCTAACGATAAAACATGAAATAGAAGGCAAAAACGTTCAGTAATTTTAAAAAGTATTTCTGTTGCAAGCCAAGTGTTTATACGTTCTTCTATGTCTAAATAAGGTGGAATCTTGGTCCAGCGGTGGCGATGATGTCGCTGTAGGGCTCAGACTGGGTTACCTCGATGGCTTGCTGCTTCTTCAGGACCAGAAAACTGTAAAACTTTGCAGCGGCCTGCTTCCTGTTGTTGTTCCGGCACAAGTCAAGCAGACTGACTGAGTCTGCTCCGGTCTTAGCCATGACGCGCTATGGAGAAACAAGCACAGGAGACATCAGTGTCCGTACTTTCCGCTGACTGAAAAATGGAGCAGGTAAGAAATAGTCTTTGTCTTTTCTCTCCTTTTATCAGGAGGGAATATGAGGCACATCCTAAACCTACAGCGGAGCCATTTCAGCACAGTAATGGTATGTTTGTGTACCTGGAGACCGTGCAGCATCTGCTGGGTTCTCTTGTTCCACCGTTTCTCCTCCTGGTCTTGGTCTCCAGCCTGACCTTCCTCTTCCTGAGGAAAACAATCACCGCAGTCATCAGTACAGACTACATATGCACGCACTCAAATAAGCTTCTCTCTATAGAAAACCAATTCCTATGAAGCATTTAACAAATTACAAGGAATTTTATCCCACTGATTTGTATTTTTGTGCATACTTCATGCTGCCCTGATATTTTACAGCACTTAACGTGTTTAATAAAAAGCATGGTTAAATGTGAAGTCCTGGACACAAAAGAAAGAATGAAATGATGGTGGCAATAATTTTTTCCATGCTGCTAAAAAATCTGCATGCTTCCCACCTCCTCTTCGTCACTCTCATCCTTCTTTTCTTTGCCCTTGTCACTAAGCAAGTCAAGCTCAGGGACGAGCTGGGTGAGGTTGATGCTCTCCTCTGGGGGCAGATCCACCTGAGGCATGTCGAGCCTCTGAGACAAGACTGAGCGGTCAGCCAGCTGCTGCTGCTCCAAGGAAGCCATCTGAAACACAGGAAACAGGTACATCATATCAGCCAGTCATCATGTTGAGACAATGCAGTCCACTCAATCTAAGCATTATTTTGCCATTTCTCTTTGTCTTCTCCTAAAATAATTTATAAAGGCCCTGCCCTGTCTTAGAAAAAAACTATTTTCGCTTAGACAACTATGAACTCTTCTTCTTTTCCTTTCGGCTTTCCCTTCAGGGGTCACCACAGCAAATCATCTGCCTCCATCTAACCCTATCCTCTGCCTCCTCTTCTCTCACACCAACTAACTTCATGTCCTCTTTCACTACATCCATAAATCTCCTCTTTGGTCTTCCTCTAGGCCTCCTGCCTGGCAGTTCCAACCTCAGCATCCTTCTACCGATATGTTCACTATCCCTCCTCTGTACATGTCCAAACCATCTCAGTCTGGCCTCTCTGACTTTATCTCCAAAACATCTAACATGCGCTGTCCCTCTGATGTACTCGTTCCTGATCCTATCCATCCTCGTCACTCCCAAAGAGAACCTCAGCATTTTAGTCTCTGCTACCTCTAGCTCTGCCTCCTGTCTTTTCCTCAGTGCCACTGTCTCTAAGCCATACAACATCGCTGGTCTCACCACTGTTTTGTACACCTTTCCTTTCCTTTCATTCTTGCTTAGACAACTACGAACAATGCTACCTTATCTGATCACTAAATTATTCAAGCTGGTTTGGCATAACAAACTGTTGTAGCGAAGAAAATCAATTGAGGACTGAATTTTTCTGATACACATCAGCATTGGTGTGAGAAAGCATTTAAGGCAAAGTATGGAAATGTGAAATTTCCACACCTGTACAGAAAACTTTTGCATTATTAAAAATATCGTCCTTGCCACCGAAATGTTGAAATCAAACACAGATGTGAAACTGAATATTCAAAATGGAAAGTTATGTTGATTTCTTTGATGACAGAAAACCATGGAGGCCTTTCAAGTCCACATTTATCACAGTGGGTTTCTAACTTCCAGCTCCTCAAGCAATGAACTAGAAAAAATATGCAACCTTCTTTCCACAGTGTTTTGACAGAGACAAAGCAAAAGAAAAACAGAAAATCTCGAGGTGACAAGTACTCACAGGCAGGGCGCTCTCTTTGTCGAGGGTCTTGCGTTTGACACCGCGCGGGGTGGCAGGTGGGGGCATGACGGTCTCATCCAGGGTCGTCCTGCTGCCCTCCATTGCAGAGGCTGCCAGCATGCTGGGTTCCTCCATGATAGTCTGATCTGAGGGAAAGACAAGAGAGAGAAAGGTGTAAAGAATTTCTAAAAACATTGGTTCTATTTTCCAGTAGCTTTTTAACATATGGACACGCACAAATTTAAGGAAGGATATTATAAAGTTACATCTTTGAGAACAGTTCTAACAAACGAGCACCATTTTCGAACATGGACTGTGTTAGATTCAATAATCTATCACATATGTATATTATCAACGTAGCTCGGGCCTTCCTCGACTTTTTCATGTGATTGCCTCTCATCTCCTCCAGTGGTTCTTACCAATAACATCTCTGTGCTGAGTCATGACGTCCTCTCTAGGCACCTCTGGGTTCTCCAACTCTTTGAGGAATTCATCCAGACTGTCCGCTTCACCACCCTTCCTCCTCTTCCTCAGCTCATCTGGCACCAGAGGCGTCAGGCAGCGTGTGAACATCTGTCATCAGAGATTGAAGAGTTAAACTGAGTCAGAAATCAGATTATTAAAAATAAATAAATCAGACAATAATGTGAAGACCCCACTGGGAAGGACTCGCACCAGACAAAGGACAAGAGGTCTGAATTATGCATCAGCAAGTTTTCCAATCAGTATTCTGGAGAAATATGTGTCAATGTGAAACGACGGAGAGAAGCCAGAACAAACTAATGATTCCCTTCACCTCCTATCCCTTCAACGTTCCACTTATTCCAAATTTCACCACCTAGACAAAATGTCAATGACAGACACAATTAAGTCTACAATTTCCCCCTCCTTTAAACAATGTATGACCTATTAGAGAATCCGACCATGTGGCTTGCTCATTACTGGAGGAATATCATTTGAGCGTTTTTTTTTTTTTGTTTTTTTGTTTTTTCAGACACTTGACAGCGTTGGTGTATTCTCGGATAGTTATGCATAGATATCAACATGCACATGCATAAATGTAACTAAAAGTATTCCTCACCTTGAGCAGCCGAGCATTCCAGAGGGGCTGAGCAGGCAGAGAGAACAGCTTCTCCACTCCTCCTGTCTCCTTCCACATCATCAGCTTCTTGGTGGGAGGAGCAAGGTCCAGGGTGGTGACAATGTCAGAGTAGTCAGACAGCTGAGCTCTGATGGTCTTGCTGTCCAACTCCTTCACGCTGTCCACAATCAACTTCCTCTTGCGCTTCGCCTTGGTCTCTTTCACTGGAGATGAGATCAAAAGATAAAAAAGAAGCTCCATGTCACCACTTGCTTGACCAGTATGATTCACCGAAAATTCAGGCTCAAACCAGGTATGTTTTAATACAAATGCAAGGACTGTCCACGTTAATGTTCAACAGGCATCAACCACTCACTCAAGTTTTTACATGGCATTATCTCATTACAAGTTTTTTCATTTTTAGGAAATGGAAAAAGACAAAAATGACCAAACTCGCTAAAAAGGATATCCACTCTATCAATACCTTTAATGAAACAAATTGGTGATGGCAATCACCAATTTGATGAGAATGAACTGCACAACAATTGTAAATCAGATTTAGTAGGAAAGGATTGTAAATTATCTATATGATATGATTGTGACCCTCCACCCATAGTTAGGATTCTCTGTTATACATTTTTTAAAAGACTCTTTGTTTCACACATGCTTAGAAAATCCGGATATTTTTGAATAGTTACTGCTGCAAAAATGACCAGGTATTGTATTTTTTTTTTTTTTAAANTTTTTTTTTTTTTTAATACATAAATCCTGATGATAGGCAGTTTCATAAAGCTGTAATAAGGAGAAGAGTGTCACCAGTGATGTCAATGGGCTCCAGGGCAAAGGCCTCCTCTTCATTGTGAACCAGAGTTGTCTGTTCTGTTTGGTCTGCCATCGCAGGCAACGGCTCTGCTGGGCCAGAGTCTGGACTGTCTGGACCCGCTAGACAGGAGAAAGAACAAAAACTGTTTCTGTAACTTCCAATTTATCAGAAAAAGATTAAAAAACAAAAATCTATTTTTTTTTTTTTTACATCAAATTAAATTTTTGCCAATTACAAAAAAAGCTTTTCTTCACTTACGTGACTGGAGGTTGTCAAAGTCATCCTCATCATCTCCGTGATTTGGAGGCATCATGACGCTCTCTGTGATGGCAGGAGGGTCGTCAAAGATACCGCCTCCATCTTCGTTGCTCAGCAGCTTATCAACTACGAAGAAAAGAAAAAATTTACTTGACAATAATCCTTTGCTCATAACTTTATAGTCACTATTTCACAGTACAACTTCCACAGTTGTCCAATATCTTAATTTGTATGAAATGTCCTTTATCAAAATAGATCAAAGCAATTTCGCATCTTATCGCTCACCTAGCATTCCCCCATCGCTGTTGCCCATGGTGTTGTCCCCAAAGTCATCATATTCCATGTGATTGGATTTGTCTGGTAGATTAGCTGGGCCGGGCTCGGCCTCCAGCAAAAGGTTCGAGGCTGTGGCACCGTGCATGATGTCATCTTCAAATGCACTAGCATCACGCATCATCTCTCGGTCGTCCATGCCAAAATCGGCTGGAGAATACAGTAGGTTATGATTAAAACATCAACAAGGTACCAAAAATGCACACTTTTCTGGCATTTGAAGTGAAACAAATCTTATTTCTTATGTCTAAAAATAAATCAAAAGTGAAGTAGTACAATATCTTCAAACAGAAACTTACTAATATTTACCAACATACAATTATCCACTGGGAAATGCAATGACATTACAACACATGCCATTTTGGTCTCTTCATTCTGCTTGTGTCTGTGCACATGCCTGTTAACAGTCACCATCATGTTGAGTGACTTCATCCGTTTTCACGTGCATGCATACATACATACAGGTGGTGTGAGCGTACACATCAGCATATTAATTGCGTCCTACCAAAGTCATTGTCCTGCAGGAGGTTGAGGTTGCCAACGTCTTCCCTCATGGTGATCTCCTCCACTCTGCTCTGATTCAGGGTGAACTGCTGCGCCACATCAATGTCACTGTGGAAAGCACACAAAAACCTAAGTGTGTCAGTTAATGCTTTAATAAGTCTACTGCTACTAAAACATTAGTATTACAATTTTAATGAAGATAGGGGTTATTGTGAGGCTGTTGTATTGGAATGCATCAGATTTTGTAGGTGTAACTAGTAACTCTGCATAGTTGTAGTTTATTGTAGCTCCTTGTTATTTAGATTTGAGCTATTAAACTGTTGACAATATCTGAATTCTGATTTCAGTTTTTTTGTCTGTATCATAAAACTTCATTTACAAGTAAAAATATTCTTCATGAGAAAAGAGTTGACAACTGCAGTACTATTTCTACTATTTTTAAACTATACCCAGTCCTATATGGTGGTAACTTTTGTCCAACCATACACACCAATCAATCTTTAAACCAATATTGGCGTCCAGTACATGAGCGGATATGAAACAAGAACAAAGAAGCTAGTTTACGTACTCCAGATCAGGAAGCGGCTGGTCAAAGTCGTGGAACTCCTCAGGTAGGGTGATGGCGTTGTAAGCTGCCTCTCTGTTCTCCTCAGGTAAATCCACCACACCTGAACACAAATGTCAGTTATCCTGTTGCATTACCACACAGCTGTACTCTGTGGTCAATTCAGAAGACAGGTTTTTGCTTTGGAAAATAACTGACAATCCAAAAGACTTTCCAGATGAAACCCAGCAAGCTAAAGGTGCTTAATATGTGATGAATGGAGTAATATAATGGTATAAGTTTTTGTGCTTTTATATATATACATTTCTTTTAACTGAAGTCAGAAGAATATATTACGGCCCTGCGCATTGACTATTGAAAGAATTTTGCCTTACCTGGCCTGAAGGCCATTTTGATTTTGATGAAAGCCTCATTACAGTCAGCAAGCAGGTACTTGGCCTTCCTGTGGTAGATTCTCACCACTCCAAGCAGCAGATGGCCTGATGTCCGCAGAGCCATCTTCACCTGAGAGAGGAAAGCCCCATTAAATCATGAAACAAAAACCAAGTGCCAAAGAAACTTTATGCTTACAGAGAACATTTTACTCATCCTACTTTTCACATCAGGATATTACAATAATATAAACAATTCAGCAGACTGAAGGCTGAAATATGAGTTTATAGCTTTTGCCTAGCTAACTAACTGCACTCTGTGTTTTTACCTTGGGCGAGATGATGCTCTCCACACTGCTCTCCAGGTTGCATTCAAACACATGGGCCTTGGTGAGCTTCTTGTCCCAATGGGCCGCTAGCCAGATTTTGGCCAGCGGCCCACGTTTGCTGAGGACAAAGTGGGCGTAGAACATTGCCCTGGTTCCCCTGTCTCACACTCACAATGCAGTAGGTTTACCTGGAAAAAATAATTTATCAGTCTGTGTACGTGTGGGGGGTGGTAGTATTTTATGTGATCAGCAAATTTTAAGAGCCCAGAGGCTCTTAACACTCAATCAAATCAGGCTATGCAGTTTAAAAAAATTCAAAGTCATCAAAGTGGCAAATAGGTTGTTTTTGAGAAGTATGTCTTCCACATCCCTGAATAATTCAAAGATGTAGCAAAAGGCAAAACAGAAATGTCATGATTTGATGAATTGCACTATAATCTCTAATAATGACAAAGTTCCAGAAAATTTAAACATTTGTAATAATTATGTTAAAAAAAACTAATTGAATGCTTTTATGAAAGTCTTTTAGAGACAAGCCATAACCACAGCAGCATAAATCCCTGTATGTCCCACTCTGATCAGGAGTAGACTGGCTTTCTGAGGTACCGTGATTAGAAAGGTGGAGGTTCTTTGCTGATTAATTAAGCAAACAAATCAAGAGAGAACAAAATACCACAACATCAACTAACAGATTTACAGATTACACAATCAATGTATTAACATTACTTAAACGCCTAAGAAAAAAAGCTGCAAACCGGCTGGTGTTTTACCAAGCATTCTCCAAAGGTGTTTAATTTTATGCCTGAAAACTTTAATCATTTTACTTTCATTTTACTTTTTCTTTGACTAAGATCCTCGTCTCTCGAACAAAGCTTTTTGTACACAGCTAACGTTTTATCAGAGTCACTCAGTAACAATTAGATAACCTACAAGTCCAACTCCAAGCGCTTCCTGTATTGTGTTTTATTTTTAGAGTTTCTTTTCCTTGATCCACGGAGAACATACAGGGCAGAGTTCTGGTAAAATGATGTTTTATCAAAAGAAGCGCAGACTTCATTCAAGTTCCGCCTATTTCTCAGTCAGGAGTGCAAATTATCATGTACGATCGCTACATGCCTACCAAACGTTTTACCAGTCCCAGCTTCAATTAATCGCATAGCTAAATGCTTAAATTGTAAAAGTATAACGTTATGAATCAAAAGTGTGCGTGGCGATATTTTGCATATAACGCAACGTAATATACAAAAAAACGCCATGTAGTTGGTTATCGCCAGTAAGTAGTCGGCGCCATCATTTGGAATGAACCAAAATTAGCCGCCAGTGAACTAGCTACAAAACTAGTAATGCAGTAAACTGCGTAAAGCATAGATTTACATAACCTTATAACTCACTTGGATTAATAACTTATATAAAACAGTTAGCATAAACTACATTTAAACAGCGTAAAAAACTAAAACAAAGCACACGGGAACAACGCGGACGTCAAAACCTTGCCATACTTTTTCCCTCTACCAGCACTATTGTATCGTTAGCTGCTAGCTAATGGCTCGTAGCAATTGAAGGCCGCGGAAAATAAACAATCGAGCATGCTGATTTCATCTTGCATATTACACACAGAAACGTCCAAATAATTCCGCTGCAACCCAACTCACCGATTGTAGCCCCTTTAAAGTGAAATGACAATAATTATGTTATTTCTCCCAGCGAATTCACCCCTGTTGTACTCATTAAAACAGCCAAGATGGCGCCAGCCGCCTTCCTCCCGCTCAGCCTGTCCTTTTAAAATCAGCAGGATGTTTACAGTCAAAAATGGCGGAGGAGGAGTCTGACACACAACCCGCCGTGAGGGCGCAGCGCCAATAGGAGGCGATGTGGCACAGCGCTGTCTTCACAAGACTGATGATGATGTTATTTATTATAAAATTAAGTTCAGAGATAGAGCATACTTAAAAGCCAATTTTACCTTGATAAAGAACGTAGTACCACGACTTATGCTTCATATAAATTTATGCAGAAGATTCTCCAAGGTGCAAAGTGTAAAAATAGTTTACATAGTGTTGTTCAGTAAATTCTTACCACTATGATAGCATTATGCCCCATATAAAACATTAGTTACAAATCAGCGTGAGTTAGCAAATCAAAAAGTGACAGTAAAAATGTCACCTCTCATACTTAAAACATACTGTAATTAATTTTTCATGCTGGCATAAAGCATTCTGTGATGTAATCTGGAATGGCCTCCCACTACATGTTAAAGAAGCAAGCTCAGTTGAAATTTTTAAATCAAGATTGAANGAATGGCCTCCCACTACATGTTAAAGAAGCAAGCTCAGTTGAAATTTTTAAATCAAGATTGAAAACACATCTCTAGTCACACATGTAGACTTTTGAGATGGGCACATAGTGAAGGTAAAGCTGTCTTGTGTTGTCTTGCCCTTCAGACTGATTCACTTATCTTAGAAAATGGCATCTCTACATATGATTTTCTGCTCACACCTAATACAGAGTGGGGGTAGAGGCTCTGTAGAACTTGTAATTGGACAACTTTTTTTTTTTTTTTATNTTTTTTTTTTTTTTTAATCTTTTGCAAGTGTCAGTATATTAAATTAACTGTGTGGGTAAATTAACTGTTCCAGCCTTTAGAATGAATATTGAATGAATGAATATATTTTTATTAAGGTGTCATACACACTCATGTGCCCAGCCCACATGGGCTTACAAGCCACCATTACACACATGCTGGATACTTCCATATAAACATATACATACATTTACAATGATACCAAAACTCAAAGAAAAATTACAGAAGAAGAACAAACAAACATTTTCCACATACTATAGTCACTGAACATATAACCCATCCTGCCTTCTCTTCCAGGCTTTTGAAACAAAATTAATTAACTTAAAAACCCCAAAACTAAACAGCCATTCCAATTTCTGATAATCCGTCCACCAAAAACTCTCCGGCTCTTTAACAAACATTTCATCAAACATTAACCCTCTCAAATCATCATAGTAAGTACAGTACAAAAGAAAGTGCATCTCATCCTCAACCTCTCCCAACCCACGCAAATCACACAGTCTATTTTCCTCCTGTATATTTCTAAATCTATCAATTTCCACATTCAGAGGAAGGATGCCTGTTTGCAACTGAGCAATTAAAGATCTTTGGCTTCTTGATACATGTGATGTGACAGACTTCAGGGCCATATTTTTGCTTAATTTGAATATAAGTCCGCAATTTTGGTTTTAACATAATATCTCTATCCCATTTTTTTTTCAAAAACAGAGGAGAGCTTGCTATTAATTACATTAATTTTACATCATAGATTATTTCTATGAATATACTGAAGACCAGCTTCTTCATAAATGGCAGAGATTTCTTTGTCCCATGGAGAGTTGTATAGTTTACTCCAAATGAAGACCTTCTTATTTATCCCGTCTTCAGCCATGTCAGATTAATGATTCCATAACCGAATCATTTCACATTTCTGTTGTGAACCCAGGAACCCAAACCATGTCTCCTTGGACAGCCAAAACAGGAGCAAACTTATGAACACCCAAAAAAATCGTATAGCTCTGTTTTGTATAGAGTCTGCAGTCTTACATTCTTTAAATCCCCATATTCCTGCAGCATAGTTCAATATGGGAGCGACACAGGCATCATAAAGATGGGAATAAGTTGTATAACCAAGATCCTTGCATATTTTTATCTTATTCACAACAGATCCTAAAGCTCTCCCAGCTGAATCAGCTAAGACCCTGACTCCAGCTTCAAAAGTCATAAATTCATCAAAAATAAATCCTAAATATTTATATTATTTAACATATTATATTATATATTTAGATCTCATAGCTTGCATCTTTCTGCAAATACCTTGTTAAAATATTTTTACTTCAAGAGTTTTGCACAGAGTTTTGTGTGTGTGTTTTGGGTAACAATTTCTCCTATAGCTGAGGCTCCGGCTGAGTTGGCAGCTCACAGCCACCATGGGATCATCGTGGATAGATCCAGTTATTTATGCAGCACGTCTAAACCAATCATCCTGACAGATTTATGTAAACACAACAGTTTCTTGGCATAAAATTAGGCTGACACATGCTCAAGGAGGAAGCTAAAGGTATTATTTCGCTTGGCTCTGCCTCAGTGGGCGCAGTGCAAAAAGTTAACAAGCAAAATATGTTTGGGAAGCCTGGAAAAGGGTTGACGGCAGGTCAGAGGAAAATGGCTGACAGGATGATGGGGGAAAATTGACTGTACTGCATGTGCGTCCAACAGGGAACGTCATTCACTGCATAGATTTGTGCCTGCATTGGAAATTCTTAATGAATTTTTGATAACTGACAAGTTTGAGTCACTTGTTTTAAAGGACAGACGTGAAAACATTTTTAATCCTTCTGTATCTGTAAGGAAAAATATTCTATAAAAGTAAAAGAGACAAGCAAATTATATCAAATGTTTTATTTATCTTTTTTATAAAAAAGTTTTACAAAAAGGTGATTTTTCTCCCTCTACCTTTCCATATTTATGTCTACAAAATTATGTCTGCAGTTACAGATGTGACTGAGGGAAGCAGGCAGGGTTAAGACACAACTGTGTCTGATAATTACTGTGTGTTCTTACATGTAGTATTATACTTTTGACAACCATTGGAGTGATACTACAGGTCCTCACAAGTATAGTAATACAAGGCAGTGTGTGTTGATGTAACCCTAACAAAACCTTAAAAACATTACAACAGAAGAGGCAGGAATGTCAGTAAAAGAAGTGTGTGAGTCTCAGTAACATTCCAGTGTTAAACAACATCAGTTAGGGAGCCGTTATGTGATATTGGACATTGACAAATAAAATAAAAATAACCACACTATGACGTGAAAACTGACCTGCAGATGGGAAAAAACTCATAGGTGTCTTTCATCTGAAGGCACATTAACATAGTAACCCCCTGTCCTTTCAAACAAAAGCAAGAGGGAAGAAAAAAAATGTCTTACATATTGCACAAAGTTCAGTTCTGAAATGTGGTTTTGTTACTGTGACTATGTTCAGTTGTCTTGACATTGTGTTTAGCAATGCGAGGATTGTTTTAGCTGTCAGGCTGATAGCACATTCTCAGAAGTGAAAAATATCATGCAGCTCCCTTCTCTATTGTTTTCACACTCTCTCACACACTTTTTTCCCTCTGTCTCTTTCTCTCACATTTTCTTCTTTCCAGTAGTAGACTGGAAATATTTTAATAAACCGAATAAATATGGGAATGCATGGCATTCCTCATATCAGAAAATATATAATAAAAAAATAAACCATATTTGATCCATTGGCACAAACTGGGGTGAAGGATACAGGATTGTAAAGCTGAAACGACCAAGGGATCATATCAGGCGTGGTTTAGCCTCTGTATAAACGTTGCTGCTTTATATTATACTGTATTTATATTTCACGGGAAGTTAGATGTACATATTTTTGAAGATACATTATGATTTAAAAACAGGTGAACATTCGAGACCAACTGTATTACATTAACATTTTTACATCACTTGATATGGCATAAAGACTGAAAGAAGATGGAATTTGAATGTTGAGTCAACTATCCTAGTGATTTAACTGAAACAATTTTCAGTTGATGCCTGAGCTCAGCATGGCAGTGAATGAGCAGATCTGCAATAAATGAGATACGAGGGTCAGATTTTGAGCTGTGTTGGATCATGTTAGCTGTTTAAATTAGTCAATATCAGATACAAATTCTGATTCTGCAAATATTCTGCCAAATGAAATGATTGTAATTTCATGTACTGTTGATGAACAAATACTTAAAAATGTGCAAAATTTCTTAATAGAGCACATCTCCCCAACTTTCTTCCTTATGCCCTTTCAATTGTATCACAAATGCCTGGGGAGAATTCTCAGCGATCTGGCCATGTTTGTTCATAAAAACTGTTAAAAATATGGTACACCACTACATTGCCAGCTATGACTTGTTTTGATGACAGTGTGTCCAACAGGCCTGTTTGAAGCTTCTAGATGGAAAAAGTATTAGCTGTAGTCTGGGCTACTGCCAAACCTGTCACTGGCCAAAAGAAGAATGGGTCCATGAAAGAAATGATAAGCAAACATCCCAATTCCTGCTACCAAGTTGGCTTGTGTTTCAAACTGACTATTGATTGGCTCAACTTGAAAGCTGAGGCTTCCTTAACCAAGGCAACTCATCATTCTCTGTTATTCCTCAGGCCTGCACATATTCAAGTACCAATTCAAGCTTGTTATATGCATCCTGCACAGAAATGATGCAGGATTAATAGTCAAATTAAAACTGTTTGAGAATCAGCAGCTTCTGAATTTTTGTTCATGTCAATATCTATTCCACCATTACACATTTAGTGGAATTGTATCCATCTGTGTTTTCAGAATGGATGAGTTCTGTATTTTAAGAATTTTCATGGCAATAAATTGTTCATAGTGGCGTATAATGACAATTTTGTTCAATTAGTGGGAAAAGAAATTATAACCCCAGCATTTCCTACAATATCCATAATTCCACAATTATAAAAAAACAAATCATAAATCATAGAGGGAAAAAAAAGAAAGCAGCAAGACTAAGGTTCTCATTCACACCATGTCTTCTTGGGATTCCCAGATGCCAATGGCATTAGATAAATTTGAGGCACTGTGAATATCACAACAATGCTCATTGCTCAGGTTTGTGGTGAGTTTCTTTCCTCTTGTATCCCCCTGCCACTGATTTTATTTAAGACAATATAGAGAGAGTAGTGCTGGCCAATCATTCACTTAAAAAAAATAGCTTAATGCATCCAAAATAGTGTTATCCTCTTCATAGTCATAATCATCATCAATATTCTGGCAGCAAAATCGTTCGTGAGCCTGTGCATAGTGTACAGAGCATAACAGAGTTTCTCTGTGGGTATGTGGGGAATAGTATCCAACTCTGTAACTTTCACCACTTCATGTCAGCAAGTCCAGCAGTTTAAAGCCCTCATGTCTCCTTCAGTCAGTGGTGGTCATGATGTGTATAGTAGAACAGCTTGCAGCAGCAGCCAAATACACACACATCGAGGTCACACTGAATCCACTAGCTGACCCCAACAATTCACATAGAGAGAAAGAGAGAAAAGGAGGACACAAAGAGACCAAATCTAGCATCCTCCACATCTGTTCTGGTCTCTTTTCGTCCTCTCTTACAAGTACCCTGTCCCATATTTTTCTCCATTTAGCTATCCATGAAATTATGAAAAACCTCTGTGTATCCCTATGTGTCCGCCCCCTCGCTCTGTTTCTGTTGTGTCCAGAGAGCGGGGAGGCTCAGGAAGGTTATAGCCTCTCAATGTCCCTGTATTTCTTCCTCAGTATGGACACCTGGTCTTTGAACAGTACTGGATCCAACCTCATCTGGGAATGGACAAGGGGCATGGTGCCAAACCAGCTGGTAAACTTGTTCATGCAGGTCTGGCGCTGAGCAAAGTGATCCGGGTCGGCCCAGCGAGATGCCCGAGAGCTCTGGGTGTGTCAGTGAAGCAGAGAGGGGNGGCAAAGATGGCGAAGGAGATGGGAACAGGGTGGTAGAGTGGAAGAAGGAAAGAAGCAGGACAAGGAAGGAAGAGATAAAGAAAATGAATAATGCACCAACAATTATTCTGACCTTTCAGTGCCTGTTGTTCGTGAGTTATTTATTGAAGGTATGCAATCAATAACTGATTTCCCAAAGACTGATGTTATGTTTTCTCCTTGCAGCTTATACTGTTGGGGCATGGCACATGTGTAAACCATCAGTACTAACAGCAATCAAGACTTGGAAGACTTGGCTCTTTATTTGTCTCCTCTAATACAGCACTTATTTTATGTGACATAGAACAAAGTGAACCAATTTTACAGCATCTATTCTGCCTCACCTGCCCCATCATGGTTTCCTTGTATTGTTTCTTTTGGGTGACCTTTATGGGTGGCAGTTTAGAGACTGAAGACACCAGGAAATTCATCAGAATGTCCTCACAGTTTGACATCTGGTCCACCATTGTCTTCAAACTTGCTGGAAGGTAGGTGGTGTACAAGTAGTGGTAGTATCTAAGACAGAGAGAAAAAACAGAGATCGAAATAGAAAAATGTAACAAAATTTCAATTGAGAGGAGTCTAGAAGGAAGTAGAGTACATAACAGCAGAGATGAAAGCAGAATGTGAGTAGAGTACTTATGATAGATGGAGGCCCCAGTCAGCACCATGGAGTAGTCATTGGTCCATTTGGAAGTGTAGCCCCAGCGCTCCTTGTTGCTGTCCCAGAAGTGGCTGCGAGCAGGGTACCCAACAATGCGGTCTGGGAAACTCTGCCACACCGTGAAGGCAAAGTCCACCTGGACCGCAATGTGAGACAAACAGAGACAATATCAGCACCTGTTAAACATATACACTGATAATTACACTGTTGTAACCACGTTTTTCTCGCAGTCTGACCTCTGTGGTGGAGAGCACAGTGTCTTCATCCAGACTGAGCACAGCGTCAGTGGGGATGGTGTCATAGGGCAGAAAGCGACTGCTTATCACCTGCCATTATTAACAAAATACAGAGATACAAGCAAAATATGATTAAGAGCTCTGCTGAAACCGAGAAAATTGTTTTACCACAAAGCGCAAAACAGTCAATGCACACAAAGGGGCCATCTGGTCTGAAACAGTCTCTCTTCCTGTCTTTCTGTGCTACAAAGTCATTTAATCTTTCTGTATTAACAGGGGAGACTGAGACAAATACTCGGGCTGAAATAACCAACACTTTGACAGCTGATAGACTGTTTCACTGATAAGCTATGGAGATGGAAATCAACAAGGAGCAGAATGTGTATTCATCCCTGATTAACCCTGCAGCCTGTTTTTTCTGTATGTATACAGAATAAGCAAATAACTTTGTATAACAAGTGCTTACAATATTGTTTACAGTTTTAGAAAAACATACACATTCAGGGCACTTTCACATGGGTAATTTGATCCAAATCCACGGCCTATTTTCCTAAAAATCTTGTAACATCAACTTTTTTTTTTTTTTATATATATAATTAGTATGGACTTACTACACCAAGTCAACCTTTCCAAGTTGGTCCACTTAAACTGCAGTACGGTTCCATGTGAAAATGGCCTAAATGCTTGTAATTAGCATGTTTTGACCAGTGCATCTACAGTTTGAACAGACGACTTAATCAGTTTGTCTGTTATCTGTCTAATGTTGCTACTGTATGCAGATAAACATATCAGCAGACAGTGATCCAACTGTGATTAAGATACCGTACTTAGAATTCGAGTCATTTTCAGTAAGATGTGTATATTATTTTGTCTACCCCTTATAAGGTCAATGCCTAATTTCGGTGAATGTTTCCCTAAAATGAGTCATCCTGCTCATTCTTACATTATCAAGCCATTCTTACACTTAGTCATCTGTATTAACATGGGAAGTTGGTGCTGAACAAAGGAAAAGTTTTATCACACCATACTTTTTCATATTTAACCAAAAGAAAAACAAAACATTGTAAACAATAAATTAAAAAAGCTGCTGTCTAAACATTGATATGAAATGGACCTGAAGCTTGAACATGACTGTATGTGATGTCAGTACTTTTCACACTATGCTGTGTCCAAGACTCAGTATCTGTTCTTACCCGTTTGCAAATAAATGAAAAGAAAAAAGACAATACAGACTCCCCATTCTACTCCAGAATGGGCTGGCAACAAAAAAAACATACCACACACTTTGACCATGTGAATCAGTTGTTAAGACGCTTTGGTGTGGCTCAGTTTTATTATCTTACATCTTGAACTAAATTCAGAAGGTTAAAGGAGGGATGCAAAATGGCAGCCTTATGGAAGAAAAACAAGCAGTTACTATTCTAAGTTTTTACCTTGTTTTCCCCCTCTATAACAATGACAGGGACAGAGGTGGCAGGCCAGCGGTGCTTAGCAGGAAGAGGCTTGTCACAATTCCACAGAACTATCACCTACACGAAGAGAAAGTAAGAAAAGCTTAGCCATCACTCTGATCACAGCAAACTCAATTCACCTACTTACAGTATATACACCTAATGAGAAACACATTAAAATAGCACTATATTAAAGTTAGCCAAACCTTGTCTAGCTGAACAAGATCATAAACCTACAATAAGGCCTTGATTCAATTCAAAGCCCTGCTTTTCTTTAAAATTAATTTCCCCTTTATGTGAAAGTTAAGTTATTCCTGCTACCGCAGATCTATTTTCAGAACTGACACACACCTACAGTTACATGACAGCTACAGTGTATTCCTGTATATGTTATATCTTCTTTAAAACAAAAAGGCTAACAACTCCACACTGTCCTTACATTTCTGAATCCAGCAATCATAAATCCACAATTTTTGTGAGTTTGCAAAATGTCCAAATACTTGGGAAAACTCTGTCAATGATAACGTGAGAAGTTTGCTGCAATCATGAAAACCACTGCAGACAAGACAAGAGAGAACAATTCCATGCTTGTACGTATATACAAAACAGGCAGTGGCAACTACAAGGTGACTGTATTAACAGCATTGCATGTTTTGAATTACCTGAGCACAGTACTGGGATTTGGCCACAGCCACCAGCAGCTTAATGACTGGCTGCGACTGGGAGACCAGTGGGGTCACCACATGAACGATTGCTGTAAACTTGGGGTATGGCTTGATACCTGCAAAACAGCCAGGAAAGAACAAGAGAAAGAATCAACACAAGTGGCATTCTGAATCAGGTTCAGAGTAAAGACAGAGTTTCAAAGAAAAATATCTGAAACTGGCAGATAAAAAGAAAAAGTCACCCACTGTCTGTGTTCTTCTGCCATGTTTAACCTTTTCTTTTTATTTGCCAGTTTCAGATAGCCAGCATTAGTCAGCATCCCGGAGTCGTCTTTTCACTGTTGCAGATGACTGGTATTTGCCATGAACTGAGCAGCCAACTGATGATCTGTAAGGTGTCAAACTACAGACTTTGATGAGCTTATCCCCTTGAGCAGTTGTGCATCTGGGCCTTCTGCTTTTTTTCCTGTCCTGGTTAGATCAAGTTTGTCCTTCTCTCTCAAGACAGTGGTGGACACCTTTACATAAAATCTTCAGTTTTCTTGGCAATCTGACGCATGGAATAACCTTAATTTCGCAAAGCAACAATAGAATAATATATTTCTTGAGAAAGCGGTTTTGTTTTGGCCATTTTTGAATCCAGAATTGAATTTTAGGAATGCCTATACCTTGCTATCCAAGTGAAGATAATCTACCTGCTTAACTGAACAGATTGAGTTTCAGCTGTGCTCACACAATTACAAAGGTCTCTCTAATAAACGAATAGCATTTAAACATGATTAAGGATCAGCTTATCATTAGGACACTAGAGTAATGACTGCTGGAAATGGGGCTTAGCAGTTTTATATAAATAATTAATTAAAAATCAGTCATTTCCCCCAGTAATAGCTATTTGCAACATTATTAATGTCTTGGCTATATATACTTATATCAATTTAAAAGACCATACCATCCATTTTGCATGTTTGAGCCTAATATATTCAATTTTCATACATATAATGTTACTGACAATCATTTCCCAAAGCATACTATAGGAAAGGTGAATTCAATTTTTTTTTTCTACCTTCCAGACCACCGTTGGTTTCAGTTCATTCTGGTACGCTATTAAAAATCAACTTGTTGACACTTGAAACATTCTTGGGATAGGTAATCCATCATCGCGAACAAGACATGTATTCAGGATTTTTTTTAAAGACAGGTATTTTTAGCATTTAAGTGCAATAAAAAGCGCAGAGTGAATGTATGTCTCCACCGGGGAATACAGTCCCAAAAGAAGACCTGCTTTTATTGAAAAATTTAAGGCTATGTAACTATTAGCAGGCGAAACATCGATTATTGAGGTGGGTGTATCGCTTGCATATTTAATTTTGAAAGATTAAGAGATTTTGTAAAATATCAGGAAAGCTGAAATACGGTTTCATCCTTTGCAAAATATTCAAATAAGTTTGCAAAATGTCCAAATAAGTTTGGGAAACTTTTCAGTAACGTAACATGTATGAAAATTGAATATATTAGGCTCAAACATGCAAAATGGCCTGTCTGGTCCTTTAATGCCTCCTTGGTGAATAATATCAATTTTTTTTTTTTTTTTTTANTTTTTTTTTTTTTTTTTAAATCAAAAATGTGAAAATTTCTGGGTGATTCCAAACTTTAGCATGCGAGTGCACATATATGATTTTGATCAGGTTACCATCAGTAAACTTATGATTAATAATTACTGTTGTTTCTCTTTACTGGAACAATTCTAAATTAAATTAAAGTTGATGACAACTGCTAAATAGAAAGCAAAATTAAAAGATTTTTGTGTCATTCTTCATGATTTTTCTACATCTCAGACTGCTGTGTTTGTCTCTTAGCTTGTGCTTGTTTACTTCAGGCTGTGTTTGCCTTGTATATGGTGTAACTGGACAGGTCCAATTAGGCTTGTTAAAGAAAAGCGGCCAGTTAACCAAGTCCCAATGTCGTCAACAAGCTACACATCTGGCCAATTAACCTCGCGCACACACAACATGGCAACATGACAGACCTAATTGGGGTGCCTCTCTGTGACAAATCATGAATTAATGAAGATGAATTGCGTAACTTGTGGCAGCATCAATGATTTGCAGGTTAGTGTACGTGCACTAAAGTGCTGCTATAGGCCACATGTATCACCACAGTATCATGAATGAAAATCAGTCACACCTAACCAGGGTGCCACTGATGTTGAAACACTTCATTTATATGCATATTCAAAAGTGTTTGAATTTTCTACCTGTTTGTGTGTGCATACAAATTATTCTGATATGTACATGTACAATCCACTGACCCAGCTTGGCGTAGTAGAAGGGGAAGTCTCCCAGGTATGTGGAGTACTGAGGCAGGGTGAACAGACCTCCAGGCAGACTGTTCCACATGAGGCTACTCCTTGAGGTGTGCTGCAGTACCCTGTCTTGAATGATCTGGGGAGGGGAGGAGAGGAGAGGAGAGGAGAGGAGCCAGATGTCAGTAAAATATGACTGTGAGCAGTTTTACACAGATCCTTTTGGCAGTCCTCATAATGGCCAAAGTTGAGTTTCCATGTGAATTAACACAGTTAAAAAAAAAAAAAAAAAAAAAGCCTCTTAAAGATGCAGTGTCTCCTTAATATAATGTGTGAAATGGACTCTGTACTGCATCCCAGATTGTATAAATGAATAATGCAATTACAAGGCAATGTATACTGACGGGCTTCAGAAAGAACATACACACACACAGCAAACAGAACTATTTGAAAGAAAGAAAAAAAACATTATTTAAAATAATCATGAATTTCAAAGGCACTTCTGTAAGGCATTCTGACCTATAACACTGTAAGAGCTCTTTGCAAACAAGGGAGGAAAGACTGTCTGGCTTGTTCACAAGAAGAAAGAATTGTCGCTGATAAATCAAGGACAAAATGCTTTGTGCAGACAGTTGTTATATCACTGAAACACCATCGAAACCAGAAAAAAAGCAAGTCCGGCAAACTGAATCACTGCTTGTTCTTGAATAACAGTACTGCATTTTTTAAATTATTTGCATAACACCAATGTGGTACTCTAAAGCTAAAGCAGCTGTTTTTGGTTTACAATCAAAATGATTAACAACTATGTTAATACATGCAAGATGACCATGATACTCACAAACGTTATACTTCTTATCAATGAATAACCAACATTTTATGGCATTTTAATTGTGCCATAATGAGATTATCTGCATCATTTAGTCACTATTTTTAAGTCAGAAGGAGAAAATTGGCACCATCTTTTTCATAATTGTGATCCCAACTTACAGAGTGAGAGGATACCCTAATAAAATATTAAGCATTCTCACTAGCTGTAAGGTAGCTACAGATTAAAGGAAGCCTTGTGTGCTGATTTTAGCATAGTGAGGGAATAAAAAGATCTTTAAGCTGTAACTTTAGCTTGCTTACATTAAAATATCATGAAGCCTTTGCTAATAGCAGCTCACTAATGGAGCAAAGTTGAAACCAAAACACTGACCTCTAATCAGGCTTTGACTCTTGTTTCTCTTAAAACAAGGTTAAGATACTGAGAGCATAAACAGATCGAAGAGCAGCTCCTTGGGACTGTAACTTTACCCCAATGTCAGTGAAATCCCAGCCTTGCCTTGTAGCACTCTGACTTCCCATCTCTTAAGACAGGCCCATGTAACACTATCCAAGGACAGCAACTAATGATGTAAACTGTTGTCAGTCTACCATAATACTTACTACTAACGCAAATTAAATTTAGAGTACTTTTCATGTTGACTGCATGAAACTGTCTTAATACGGTGCCTGTATTAAGTCTTTCCATTATCTGTCAGAGAAGCCAGCCAAAAATCTGAATGTTGTTAATAAAAAAAAAAAGGTAAATTAGTCAAAGTGGCTGGTGAAATTTCAGATGCATAATGCCTACCCATGCTGAGAATATGACTTTCATGGAAAAATCCTGCCTAAATCACAGTCAACCTCACACATCTCGGCTATTTCTTTCTCCCTCTACACCCCTTCACTCTCTCGTGTTTTCTTGTGTGTAATTCTAGCCTTTGAGCAGTATGGTGATAGCCTGGTACGCATCAAGAGGAATACAGATAAATGGACTCTGACAGGAACAAGCTACCGACATGACTGAGAGCTAAGCCACAGAAAAAAGCTTCAAAACATGACAGCTGAGTTTCAACATTATATATATCTTCCTTCTCAGCTTTCTATCTAGTCAGCAGTGGCTGCAAAGTGGGTACTATGTCTACAACTGTGTGGAGCTGGAGTCAAAGGATTGATGCCAAGTATCTTTATGCTTGTGCATTTTGTGTATCTTTGCACACACATGTAGTTGTTTAAAAACAAAAATCACAACAGTAACATCTCCCATTTCCAATTCACAAAAGACTGCAGTTTTGCTAAAGAGATACAGGATGCTCTTCACAGCAATTCTAGAAGGTCCTGCACTCTTTCTTTACTTTTTAATTAAAAATTTAAAAAATAATGTGTTTATATATGTAACAATTCATCATTGAATCCAAATATTTTGGAATTCCAATTGGAGTTTTTAAAGATTACATAGCCCAAATATGCATGTGTGTGATTACAGTGCATATAAAGTGCATAAAGTGTGTGTGTGTGTGTGTGTGTGTGCGTGTGTGCGTACGCGTGTATGTGTGTGTACCTCCAGTGTGGTTAGTACTATCTTCTCCACAGAATTAAAGTAGGCCTCCCAGAGGAACTGTGTCTGCTGTCTGAGGGACAGGATCTTATCCTGGTGGATGGAGCGCACTGTGGAGGGGATCTGGGACAGATGGGACAATATGTTAGCATATTCACCAAGATACAGAAACAGAAATTCATAACCATGAAGAATTACCCTCAATACTGTAATTTTACTCACAAAGTACAAAGTCTGTGGATCTACCTCAATGACTGCGAGTGAGTCTTCCAAAATTGCCATACAGTATACAGTACTTGAAAATGTGAGCGTAAATTCCAATGAAACTCCTGAGTAAAATCCAAATCTAGATTTGCAGGATGTTTATACCTGTAGTAGCAGCCTTTCATCCCCAATCACAGCCGCTGTATTCCAGTTGATGATCTCTGAGAAGGGCAGTTCCCACCCATTGCTTAGCATTACAGGCACACATGCTGCCTGTAACACAGACATACACACAAATACAAATACAAATGCATAAAGAAAATAAATGACCATTGAGTAAAGAGATAAAATGTTTAATAACTGCTCAGAAAGATTACAATCATGCCATCCCTGTGTAATATTAATTTTCCTAGAAATTAAATCACGCAATTTGATCATAGGAGGATCCCATCTTCAAACATATTTCCAATTACTGTAGAACTACTGCAGTATTCTGATGATAACTACTTTCCTCACTGACCAGGTTGTGCAACTTCAACACACACTGACTTTTTCATCATTATATTCAGGGAGAACATACGTGACATAGAACCAGTGTGTATGACACAGTAACGCACTTGCATCCAAGTTTGAATGTATATTCATGCTTCTGAATCCATTTACCCAACAGTGTGTGGTCAAACGAGTATTTTTTATTTGAGGTTAAGGTTTGTGTGTGCGTGTGTGCGCATGCGTGAGTGTATGTGTTGTATAGTCCATGCAGTGTTTCCTCCTGTTAAGCAGGGTACCATTCACTCATTGGCGTGAATCACAACATGTACACATGCATGCACAACCACAAACACTGGCATGATATTGGTGCAATTGTGATCTAATCTCCTCAGCGTCATTAGCAAAGGCAGCAATCTGCTGATTCCCTGCCGATCTGCTCACACAGCAGTCGCCTACAGGCTGCTTCAGCCGTTCCTTTCTCTCGTTCATCACATCACACACAGAGCAGCATTCTGTAATAAATCTGATTTCCATGCACTCCCCACATTTTACAAATACACTTGTATGAAATGGAATCTCCTTGCAACTCAAGCCAACCACTTTCACGAGACCAGTATTTCACAGCTTCATCCGACAGATTTGGACTCTTTCTTAGTTTTTCAGTTCAAGAATTCATCTTCTCTTCTCTAAACAATTGTGTTTCTCTCTGTCTGGCACCTTGAAACAGCCTCTGCAACCCCCATAGAACATGAGCCTTCAACCTCATTCTGCCGTCCCCTCACTTGTTCAAGACCCTGATGCTCCTGCACAAGTGGATGTGCATTCTAATACCTCTAGTCCCACACATCTGCCAAGCTCTGCATGCTGCTTCAACTGCAGCTGCACAGCTCTCCCCTCCTTGGGTTGATGTGGTCATCAGTCCACTGTCTCACTTCTCATTCCTGGCTCCCCAAGGATGCAATCCCATTCCACTCAGAACGTAGACATACATCTTCTGCTGTAAACTGAAAAGCCCTCAAAATGGAAGTCATGCCACCATGGACAATGCTGAATGATTCCCCCAACTCACTGCTTGCTCTCAAAAATATCTCTTCCATATCACTATATTTCTGTGTTCCTTTTTGCAGCACCGATACATAAGGAGAGAAAAGAAGAGATGAGATGAGAAGAGACAAGAAAAGAGGAAGAAAGATGGAAGAAAGATTGAAGAAACTGAACCAAAAAGAGGATTGGAGGGGTGAAATGGGAGACAAGAAGAGGCTAGTGTGCGAGGAAAAAAGGACAAAACTGAAAAAAATTTAAACCTCAACTGGTGAGAGAATCAGGCATTATTAGACACAAGAGTTTGTAATGCAAAATTCACCTGTTTTATAAGTATAATTTAACATATTTTAGTAAGATTTCTTACTAAAATCATCTTTTCTCCTCTGGCATGTTAATTTCATGTTGCTCCTATTTGCTGTTAATGCAAACTCAACTTTTACTGTAAATCTCTTTACTTCCCTGGAAGGCTTTTTATTGCAAAACATGCAGGTCAAGTCACATTTAAAGATTATGTAATGAGCTGCTGAGTTGTGAATGAAACCTTGTCTAACAGTGAGAAAATATTCCTGTTAAAAGAAGAACTCAGAGGAACAGAGTGGTGGCTGTAGTATGATTATGTGGTTGTATTGATGCAATGGAAATGGAAATTGTGCTGAATTTACTATGCAAATACTGAACAAGAGGTTGGTGACATGTAACAAGGGCTGGAAGTTGGATTCAAACACACAGCAGATCCATAGATAGATTCTGTACATGGTGCACATCTTCTGAGCCTCTAATTGATTCAGATTTATTAATAGTATCTAGACGCATCACTTCTCTGTGTGACTTACTTGCAAGGCTTCTAAAAAGCGAAAAGATCCCAGCCGCCGTCCTCGAGGTACCAGACAGAATGTGGAGTTATACAGCATCTCTCTGTAGTCATACCTGCAGGATGATAACAGAACAGGTCATTAGGAACAAATTAAACTGTTGATCCATGGCTCCAAATCAACACAACATGGAGCTAGTTGTTACACAAACCGCATGAAGACTAACACTACTGTCAAATCTGATAAGTAAATCTGATTAACAAATATGAGACATAAAATTCATTAGTAATTTTCCATTAAAAAATGAATGAAAAAAAAAGAATGGAGGCTGAAAAATACAGTGGTTGTTCCTGAGTTTAGGCTGTTGAACTTCATTTGATTTGAAGAACATATAAAATATCAGATCCAAGTTTACTCAAAACAATCTCAGCACGCCAGCACAGAGAACGCACCTTTAAAAAAAAAAAAAACAACGGCATACTTGCAATACACAAGTAATTTCAGAAAGAGAGAGAGAGAGAGAGAGAGAGAGAGAGAGAGAGAGAAATCACATTCTTTGATCTCAACTCCTCTCCCTTCCCTTCTCCCCACCCAGTTTTAAACCCCTTGCCCTCTCACCTGGACATCTCATCTCTCTTTTCTTCCTTCCATCCTTCCACCGCCATCCTCCAATCTAAGCCTCAGTCAGCACTTGTGTGGATTAAGGAGCTGCCTGACATTCTTTCAGTGTGTGTGTGTGTGTGTGTGTGTGTGTGAAAATGTGTGCATTTGTGTGTTGCCTGGTCATGCATAAGACTGGGTTTGAGACAGTATTACAACCGTGCTTACAGTATTTATGAGTGTATAATTTGTATTCAGACATGTTATGTAAATTTGCTCTTGTAAGTAATATGTGGCCACATTTTCATGTAAATTCAAATATGGATGTAATGTTGAGTGAGAATGTGTGTAAGTATATCATATGCAGCTGAAGCTACGTTCCCAGCCTTTCCTCCTCTGTGTGGAAAGGTTTATAAGCCTAATGCTGCACCCCTGGGTATCAGTCTGAAAGTGTACTGTTGAGTGTGTGTGTGCTCTACATGCTGATCCACTTCAACTATATGGTTCATTGCACAACCAAGACACATGTCAGCACCATGTCATACACATAAAAAAATGATAGTGAGCACTGCCCTTTGCATATTACATTATCAAGTATGACATTTTTCCTTGCTGTGTAATGAAATTAATCTGAACTGCAATACCTTAATCTCCGTAAATATGATTCACTAGAATAAAAAAATGCCTGACCAATACAGACTAGTCTTTCATTCTTTTTTTGGTGAGTCGCTATCGGGTGCTACAGCAACGGCAACCTGGTTCATCCAAGTTCTACAGAAAAACCCTAGAGTTTTTAGAGTTCAGTATAAGGCGGCTATTAAAATTCACACTAAAAAAAAGGATTTACACAAAAGAACCACCATGAAAAACAGAAAAATAAATAGTGAAAAAAGTAATAATCCAGGTAATAACACTCAGCCCTGTTGTGTATTCCCTGGTTCCTTTAATTCAATGTGTAAATTCATGTTAAGACTGTGCTACAGATTGCTTGATTTAAGTATGTAAATTGTTCTGCTACTGAGCACAATGCAGTAGGCAGAGTGGATATAGATAATTCCCATGGTATAGAGATTGTGAAGCTGAGATTTGCATGAGCTTAGAGCAATAAATCATTTTAAAACCCTCATACAAAGTACAATAGATCCAACAGTTGTAGCAAATGCTGTAAAGCATCAGTGAACTGCAGAGCAAGAGTCAAGACCTGCAGACTTAAAGCATTAATCTAAAGCATTATATTATATATTATTACAACAACCATTAGAACTGACGTCTGTACTCTGTATCACATATTTTTATGTTGCAATGCTAAAATCCAATGTGTTTTTGTGGCGACTGAAAGCTTCCCAGAGGTCAAGCGGCAATTTTGCAGTTCACGTGTTAAGCAAGTGGTTTCATCTATGCATCCTTTCATTCAGCAAAGACCGCAGGATGTCAAGCCAGCTGAATAGAACCTACTCAATAGCATTTAAATGAATGGTGAGTATGCATGATTGGACTGAGTGAAACAACACTGACAAGTTAAAATTCAACTTGTTAGCATCTGTGGTAGCACTGTGTTGTTGGAACTAAAGAACTAACTGAACAAAATATTTATGCATCAACTCAGACTTAGATCAGCCTGAAAGTGTTCACATTATGGTCTGGCAAAGCTAAACTTGACCAGACATACCCTTTGGTTTAACCAGCCTGCATCACAAAGCTTTGTTTCTAATCATTTCTGTTTCCAAAACACAGCACTGTTCATTCCGCCATCACCATCGAAACCACTTCTCATAGTTTGCTGATTGGTCTGATTTCCCGCAGAGGGGTTCAATCAATTCTCAGTTAATTTTTTCCAGAATAAACATCTTGAAGCAAAAATTGAGTTGAACGTGAGAGAAGATTAATTGCAACAAAAAGCATAAAAGCTGCATTTAAGCTTGATACCAACTATAGTCATGTGCTGTAAAGTTCTCACAGAAATCCATTATCAACATAATACATATTGTGCTTAATAGTACTATCTGAAGGCTTATAGAAGAAGCCTGATCCCTGCTCTGGTCTGTGCATCCGTTATGACAACATGGTCTGTTTCCTCCGTGTGACTCCATCATGGATAATACGCTATCATTAAGCATGACAAACAAATAATCCAGCCAGAGGCATGCAGACCATTTTGCAGGCCCATAAAAACCAAAAGTATAGGTCCATATGTAGCCTGGCTGGGTGTAAATCTCACATCCATCACACACGCTGTCAATGGAAACTTAGGAAGAGACCAGATGTTCCTCTCCCTGAATACCTCCATGCTCCCTGACTCTTCCAGATGGCTGCCTGTGGGGAGGAGCAGCCTCACAGTTTGCTACTGCATGTCCCCGAGATGTAAAAGATGAGCGTTCTAAAAACATATTCAGGATGAAGCAGCTACTTTCTCGGTGTGATATTTTCCCCTAATTTTAAAGTACACATGTATGTAGGTGTTTAGCAGATTGGTGCTGTGGTTATAAAAAAGATATGTCAGTAAGCAGTTACTCATACACTGCATCTCTCAGTGTATGAGCTCAGCAATTAAAGGACCATACCAGTGATCGTGCATGTTTGAGCCTAATATATTAAATTTTCATACACGTAACGTTACTGACAATCATTTCCCAAAGCATACTACTGGAACAGTAAATTAAAAAAAAAAAAAAAATTCCGACCTTCTGGACCACCACTGGTTTCAGTTCATTCTGGTACGCTATTAAAATCAACTTGTTGATACTTGAAATGTTCTTGGCATAGGTAATCCATCATTGTGAACAAGACCTATTTTCAGGGTTTTTTTTCGAAGTTACGTAATTTTAGCATTTAAGTGCAATAAAAAGCACGGACTGAATGTATGTCTCCACCAGGGAATATAGTCCCAAAAGAAGACCNTGCAATAAAAAGCACGGACTGAATGTATGTCTCCACCAGGGAATATAGTCCCAAAAGAAGACCTGCATTTATCGAAAAATTTGAACAACCGTGACTTCATAAGGCTGCACTTTTCGCAGGCGAAAAATCAATTTTTAAGGTGGGTGTATCGCTTTAATATTTGATTTTGAAAGATTAAGAGGTTTTGCAAAATATCAGGAAAGCTGAAATACAGTTTTATGCTTTGGGAAATGGTTGTCAGTAATGTAACATGTATGAAAATTGATTGTATTAGGCTCAAACATGCAAAATGGCTGGTACGCCCCTTTAACCCTACGTGATATGAGGTAAATCCAGCCTTGTCCCACATTTTCAGTGCTCCAGCATGCAGATGGCAGTGGGTGTGTAGAACAGCCTCCCAGCAGCAGGCTGGTTCTCAGTGATTATCACAATAATAAAATAATGGAGGAATGAACCAAAGCTGGTCTTAATTTAACATAATTCACAATGCTGTAAGGCAGAGACTAAATAAATGAACAAGTTAAAGCCGAAATTTAGTGCATATATGAAATGTAATGACTAAACTAGAAATGCCAAAGCTAATGTACAGTACCACAAAAAAACGCGAGTGATTGAAGAAGGTCCTCTGTAGCTCAATGCACTGACCCACTGCTGTCTGCAAAGGCCATGTTGTTTCCCAAGTTAAACCCAAACATTATAGCCTCAAGGGAGCCTGATTTTGCTCAGCACATATGACAATCAATCTGTATATTTTGAAATATCCTCTCAAGAGCCAATCAAAATTGACAATATGACCTAAGGTGGCGCTAAGGTGGCAGAAAGTCCAGGAAATTTATCAAAATCATTCAGATGAGAGTTGAGATTACTCACTGATCAATTTATTAGAAATCTAGCATTACTTTGACATACAGTGTCTCATAAAGAACCAAGTGTTGGTTTCTGTTAAAAGCATCAATGACATCACCATGCCTACATCCCAGCCACTCACGTCTAAAAATAATCACAAGGAAATACGTGGCAGTTTGATCTGCCACCTAATTACATTACTTCCTGTATGAATTAGTGGTAAAAAGGAATGACAAGAAATGTGCTAAACAGCAGAGATTTAAAGTGTGCACTGAGACATGTTGGTTGATGTGCGATCATATGTGAAAATTACTGCTGTCATACGGAGGGAGTCAGTCCTAATTCCACACCAGACTCTGATTTTAATGTAATGGAGGAAGGCAGATTTTCAGAATAAAGTTTTCAGAAAGACTGTGGAGTAAAAATATATATTCCGTTAATTGTTACTAATCTTTATGCTGACAAAGGCCTGTACATCTTATATGGTACGTACGGAAATTCCAATCTATATGAAGTGTGTTAATATTGATCATGACTATATAACCAGTTAAATTTTATTTAACCTTTTACCCGAAATGACCTTGTCTACAATGTTTCTTGTCCTATGAGAAACTGTGTATTCTGATGGGAATATTTCAGTAAGCAAAGAGACGCAATAATCTTCTTTTCTTATGAGAGAGAACTGTGTCTGAAGGTCTTCTTTCTGATACTGTCCTAGGAAAGTAACTCAACAATGTAAAGGCAATTCAGTTGATAGAACAAAGTGCACCTGTTTCCATATCAAGGAACATGGATGATGACGTTTGTGTGTGTGTGACTAATCCTTACTATAAGAATCAATCTGGTGAAACATGATTTCAGAGTGCTTCCTGACATACATTGTTGTATGTTCATGCTGTATTTTCCATGCACGAATTGAATAAACCTTGTGATCTGACAGTTGCTCCTGAGTCTTCAATGGAATTTATATGACAAGGCTGCCTCAGAAATAAGACCCATTTTACCAGATAGGAAATGATTATATCACTGCTACAGTAACAGTCAGAGGGAATAAAGTTCCTTTCAAACAAAAATAAAAAGAAGAGCAGAGTTTTTAGATTATTAAAAATATCCTGTTAAAGCTGAAAATCTCTGTTGTTGTATAAATCTGTTATCTTCTACAAAATCTAAAATATGATTTATTACAGGAGAACAGAGTAGACATTACTATCTATGATACCCAATTCTTTACAGATTCCTGAATAAACTTACATAATAACCTGACATCAAGTAAATAGTCTGACCATACTGCAAAACAGCATGGCCTTCCATAAAGCAGTACAAAGCCTGAACCTCATAGAATGCGGTGAACACTGACACATTCATTGAGGATTTAACCTCAACCAAATGTTCAATCTGAGCAACCACACTGTTGTCACTTCCTGACCATTCAGTCGCTCTCGATTACAAACTACCATCTTTCAGAAATGACAGTTCTTTCATTTGACTGTTTGTGTGGGAGATATGAGAAAAAAAAACAGCTTTTAGATTTTCTCTGTGTTTTAGGGAGGATATTTGTTTTTAATAAGCACATTCAATAGCTTTACTTACAGTGCTATGAGAAAAGTCATTCTGGACTTGACTAGGTATTAGATAGGTATTAGGTATTAAAAACTGATTAGAAACAGTAGGTGTTATGTGTGAAGACAGAAAGGCAAAGTATCAAAAAATGATTCCAAGGATGGTATTCTGAACAGTAATCTGCAAGATGTACAGGCAAGTTCTGAATCTTGATTCTTGAATAAAGCTTATAAACTTGTTCTATCCACGATCACTAAGTACAGGGACTTAAGGTAGGGGTCAACAATTTGGCTCAGCCATGTGCCTCTTTTTTCCATCTTCTTTCAGTGGGAGATCCAAGGAGTTTTACAGGTGTGGTGCAGACTGATGCTGCGTTCCAGTTAACTCGGAACTCAGATTTTTCCAACCTCCTACATGGAAAAATGCGTTGAAACTACACTTGAAGTCGAAGCTCTGACTCGGAAACTCGGACCACAATTATGTACCCCAACTTCACAAGTATGGTGTCACTCAACATGACAGCGCTCGTGGAAGAGAGCTTTATGAATGGAAATGATCAGCTAGCAGCCAAATAAAGTATTTTTTCTTGTATGAAAATGACATAAAAAGGTCAAAATATATCAGCAAGTTAACTGTCTTTAGTGTATAATAAATGTTTGCCATTGATACATAAGCGTAAATAATGTCAGAACATTTACTTCTCTGCACAAATGTTTAATACCCACTGTGATTAATAAAATTGTAACACAATCCAATCAAACAGTCCTGTAGTCTAACTTTACTTCAGTTAGATTTATTACTAAGTTTATTTAATCTTACAGTATTTACTGGTGTTCAGCCATGCTTGTTTGTTTACATTTGGCTGGTCGGTTTGAGGTTAGAAGTTAAAAATTCCGACTGGGAAATTCCAACTTCCCACTGTAACTTGGAATGCAGCATTAGGACTCAGCCTTTTCCATGTGAGAATAACAAGGATTTATAAAACAGAGATGTGCATTTAAAAACTAGTGTTTGCTGGCCTAACCGCAATATATCATGATTTAAAAGTTATGACTAATGGAGAATGATTGGGCATCATCGTGTTTGTGCTTTACTGGACAGCAGAGAGGCACCAGCTGGGGAGGAAGACAGTCTGAAAGGCTCCAATTGTATTAGAATTACAGGACTGATGTATCATCTTACACATCTCAACCAAGCGAAGAACTGGAAAGCCAATTATTTACATCTTTAACTTTTATGTTTTCCTCAATTAACAAAGCTTTATTCTAAAATCCCTCAATAGTCAAGGATGACATGCATTGTCATATACGAAAATACAGGAAGTAAGGATAGAGGTACTAGACAGTGCAAATGCTTGGCCACAAAATCTGAATTACATTGTATAAACTACAGTATGACTATGTATAAGTTGGTAACTACAATAGGCTGAGATGGGGGCAAGTACATAATAACAAATTTTCCTGGTAAGGTAAGCTATTCCTTGGATTTGCAGGCGCCAAAAACTAAGAGTATCTGAAGTAAATTCAGGCAACATCATCCCTCCTACATCACAAGTCTGATTAAAAATTAAACAGTCTGCTCTTTGTCTCACTATTTTTTCAGTTGCTTAAAGTAAAAAAAAAAAAGAAAGAAAATTTAAAGCACATCACAATGGTTAAAGAAACCTCTGATTTTCAAACTTTTGGGATATTACATTATCTGTAAATATTGAATCATAATAATTTCATTCTCTGCATTTTATACACCATTAAAGGAAAATAAATCATTTACATTGGAAGAAAGTAACAGTGTGCAATTCACAGTGATAAAAGAGACACAGAATAAAAAGAAGTGAACTGAGTTAAGGAAAAAAAAAAGATTAACCAGTCTCCTAGCAACAAGAAATAGATGGTGTGAAAAAGAAATGCATGGCTCACTCTGTCAAGTACCCGAGGAGAATCCAAAGAAAGTGTTTGTCTTCAGTAATCAAGCTAAAGGAACACACACATTCACAACACAACAACTCACAGAGATACCTACACTATGACAAGTTAAAAATTTCACACTTTTTTTTTTTTTTTTTTTTAAAGGGAATATCTTCAATGCACCTCACCACAATGTTCTGGTATTCCCAAATTCACTATGACTGGCTCATGTTAGATGCTACAGGATAAACCATGGTGACATTTGTGAGTGGTCCGAGCGCAACATTAGTGAGGAACAACACAATTGCTGCTGCTTTGTTATTAATATATTTCTAAATCTAGGATTTGTGTAACTAAGGAACAAAATAATGAATTTTGTGGAAATTGCAAACAGCAAAAACAGCAGATGTTAAGATAATATAAGACGGCCTATAGAATTTTCATAGATAATTACAATTTATATCCTAAAATTGATGTAATGTTTTGAGCCCATGACACTGTTTATTTTGAGTCATTTGCTGGCTCAATTCATAAATTTTTTTTAGAAGAAAAAAACAGAGCAAATTCTACATAACAGAGGAATGAAAATGTAACTAAATCATCAATGTGACAGAATGTTTGACACAGATCCACATAAAGGGACTTAGTGGGGTGATCTAACAACTACACCACCACTGGGATAAAAGCGCCATACATCTTTTTTTTTTTTTTTTTTAAGTTAAAGCAATGAAAATGTCACCTAAATAAGTAAATCAAGCACTCAAAAATTTCTACAAATAAAGCATAGCCTCGATTCTTACAATTACACTGGCTACATTTTATAGATCAATCACTTCATTTATCACAGGGAGTGTGACCAACAAAAGTGAACAGCATACACATAGGTTTAATGTCAAGGCAGCTTTAGCGTTTAGTTTTAGCTCACCCCAAACCCATTTTGTTCTGACTTCATATCGCATTTGCTGCTTCCTCTTTTCTGCCACAGCTGAGCCAAGTTGACAGGCTGTTGGCTGTTGCCAGGACCGTGAGTTCAAGCTAAAGGAATTTCCTCCTGAAAGGCACCAAGTGAAAGTGAGTGTCATCAGATGGGAAAGGGAAAAAAGAATAAAACACCAACTGACAACCACACGCTGTATCGGAGCCACACACACAACCAGAAACACACATGGTGAGAGTGTCACACTCACAACGCAAACACACAGTCACATAAAGCTTCATCTTGATCTCAACACTCAGACAGGCTTCAATAGTACAAAACACTGCCAGGCCTCACTGATCCACTGGCTTTGTTTCCAATTTGAAAAAAGCACAACAGGAGGTAGACGTGTACGACAAAGAGAAACAGGAAGGGAAAACTGTAATGTTTACTCACAAACACAACACTTGAAGTTAAAAAAAAAAAGCTCTCTTTTGGAAACAGCCATATAAAAATGAACACCATAAGGCTGCTACCTACTGAGCAGTCAAATAAACTGCCTATAATGTGGTTTAAACATGCACCCCTGCATTACCTGCAGACATACACAAACTCATATTACATGTGGCTCATTAGCCATCAGGATAGATATTACACAGAGAAGTGGCCTCTGGTTTTGGAGGGCTGCATTAGACCTTTGTAAAGAGTGATCCCTGAGGAATGCGGAAACATTAGACGTTAGCAGCGGTTTTACTGAGCATGTAGGAATCTGGCACAACCAAGTCTCCCACAGGATCTTCCCTACAGAAAGATGTTTGACTTTCAGGCATGTGTCGCCCTTCTTGTAACTATGTTTGTGTGAATGCCATTACAAATGTGTCTCCATATATGTGCGTACATCCTGTAATGTTGTGCGTGGCGAGATTCATATTGTAAAGTGATATCTAGCCCAGCAAAGCAATCAATAGCCAAGTGCTTCAACAGATGCCAATGGCACAATTCTGCAGTCAGGGTAAGTGGAGGACCAGATACTAGCTTACCTGAATTCATGGAGCTTAAAATACTCAGTGGCCTCAGGATGGAGGCATCACGGATCAATGGCCAACACTATTATGAATGAGCTTCACTGCACTAGCTTGTACTTAATAGGAGAGATAATGTTGACGGTTCTTCCTGCAGCCATGATGGATGAGCAACTTTTTGATGTAATGGAGCTGGCCACCTCTGCCTTCAGTGAAGATGGGGAGAGAGTATTGCGACAAAAACAAAGTGGATGGCACAAGAGCTGCAGGGAAAATGAAAACCTGATTGAAAAATAGCATACTTTAGGCCAGAAGTGGTAAAACTATCTGTTTGCATTTTCACACAATCTTGTCTGTGTCATGGCTGTAGATTAGACTGCAAAGATACCTGCAAAATGGCACCTGCAGGCGTAAAATAAGAGCAGCTGTATTTACTTGTTATGAGGGCGACATGTATGGAAAGATATAATCACTGATGAAGCATTTCTCTCAGTAATCAATCATTCCAGTTTGTCCTTTAAGGTTTTACTGTATGTCAGAGGGTATCTGAAAGAAAGGGCCACATTTTTTAAAAGTTTGCAAAACGCTGAGAGTAAATTTCCACAAGTGAAGTGGATCTTGGGCTCAAGTTGGTTACATCTTGATGTTAGTAATTAATTTCCACTGGAGAAAACAGAATTGTTGTTAGATTGATTACAAGGCAAAAGAAAAATCATTGGCAGTGGTAAACAGGAGTAATTTCATTTCTAAGAGCCAGACTAATGTGAAGATAAATGGAGTAGATCTAATTACAACTGAATCTGCATTTATTTGTTTTGGGTACAGATTGTGAACAGCTGCTGAAATTTTATTATTTTTACATTTTTTGAGAAAGACAACACTTTTCCAACATTCAGAGAAATGACATTGCTGCTTAATGGGGTTTAAGGAATGCTATCTGTTCCACACTGTGTCAATGGAGCAAAGAGAATGTTAGTACTAAAATGGCTTTTTGGAAAACAACCTTTATTAGTTCCCTCAAGGCACTGATGGCTCACTCATGGTCCTCTGGTTAATGAGTTCAAAAAGGGCTTTATAAAACATTTACAGGCGCACAGAGGGGGGGTCTCCAGCTCTGCAATAGTTCTGCATGACCTCAGGTTAATTCTCCTAATTACTATGCTTTGAATGTTCTATTACTCCTCTTTCCCCTGTTCTCCTCCTCACTCTTCATCCATCTCTCTCGCTCTACACGAGGAAATCAAAAAGCAAAAATCTTTCTTCTTAAATATCACTCCTTGAAATGGAGTACTCAATGGACTAGACTAGACTCACATGCTGACCAAAACTAGCACATCAACATTCATCCATAAACCGTGTCATAAAAGATCTGCTGAATTCACTCAATGCTCGGGAATTGAAGGAACCATCACCTCTAAGTCTAATCAGCAGTTAATCATCCATCAGCCTGATGAGTAGGATGCTTTGAAGTGCTCTCTGGATACCGCAAACCAGAACAAGGGATTCCTGGAGATAATGAAATGACTGTTAATGGAACAGCCATTAGCGCTGGAATGTCAGGGCTGACTTGTAAAGTCACGGGGCATAATGATGTCAGATCAGACAGGTCAGGCCAAACTATTTGACTCCAGAGACCAGAGAGAGTGGCTTGCCACCTCCGTCAATAGCAGTGGATGACTGGTTAGGAATATAAATCTACTTAGACCCAATCCAGCTTTTCCAAATAGCGTATTAGGCCGGAGTAATGCAACCTAATCCTCAAAGGCTTTATAGCGTCGTTTCAGAAAAAACAAAATTGTCAATGCCAGTATTTCCTCGACTACATCTCAGAACCTAAAACTGGTCGCAGGTCACGTTCTGCGCATTCCCCATATAAAAATTGAATGAATGAATAATTAAATACACACACATGCAACCTTATAAAGTCTCTGGTTTGAGTGACTTTTTAAAATCCTTGCATGCTCAGTAAGTGTATCCCATTAGGAATTGAGCAGATTACTCATAGCTGTCTCTGAGCTTAAAAGAATGCTGAGAATCAGCCTGTAGCCGACTTCCTGTTTCAGAAAGGACCTAGCTGCTCCACAGGACAGATAAGTCCAGGTCAAGAATGTCTCTGTTCCTGAGCCAAGTAGTGAAGGATGGAGAGAGAGAGAGAGAGAGGGGGGGGGNGAGAAGGTAAATAGTGATGGAGAGGAGAGAGGGGGATCGAATGACAGAGAGGTGGAGGGAGAAGCAGTGACACAGGTACAGAGAGGAAAAAAAAATGAGTAGTTGGAATGTGAGAGAGCTGGCAGTAGAGGAAAGGAGAGAGTGATTAAAGGTGAGGTAGAGAAGCTGGAGAACAACAGCAAGGAAGACATAAACAGAGGAGAGGGAAGTAGACAGACTGAAATCCAGAAAAAATTGGACGATATAAATGGTTATGATGCCTCTTTGTGTTTACTTGTATCACTGTGTGATTTCTGTAAATGTGGAATCATGTGGGTAGCGGTTCTGAACATAATTTAGTTTTTTCCCCCCCCAAAGGGGTGATAACTGTCAGCTCTCAGATAACATCCCCCATATCATGGTAAAGTATCTGTCACAACAGTGTGTCTTTTGTGTGTGTCTCTTAGCTCTGAATATGGGATGTTGTCAACATTTTTTGACCAAAGTATATCGTGTTTACTATCAGTGCACCATCATGCACCAGTGCGTGCGCTGTGTCTGATCTGATCCAGTATCCCTTGTGTTGGGAGAGATGACATCTATGAGGTTTGGATCCGACTGAGAAGACGAAGAAGTTTTTGAGCATTTTGTGCTTGTTGATGAGTGGGTGTGATTTGGACATCATGTGAAGGGTAATGCAAAAGCATCTGGACCATGTATGCATGTGTGTATCTGATGGACACAAAGATTATACAGGGGATGGCCTTATGCAAATATAGCAGATGAGAGAGAGTGAGTGATTGGGTGGAGAAAAAGAGATAAGGAGAGTTAGAGGTCTGTTTGCATGGCTACACCTCAATGGAGCTTTGCAATTTTTGGACCACTAACATGGTGTATCATGGGACACACCATGTCCCATGATACACCATGTTAGTTATGACCAAGGACTCTGGAGGGTCAGGTCAGGTCAGGTCAGGAGCATGCGCTGGGCTGCACGTTGCCGCATCCACCATGTGACAGAAATGCCCTGAGTCCAATTTGGCAACCATCCTGGCAGACTCACGGTCCATCCCCATTTCATGCCTGGTCCAGTCACTGGGTCCTCAGCAATGAGGCACCTGCATACTGGACCATCCTCAGAATGTCACAACTGGCACTCCCTCACAATGCTGGTAATTGGTCTCATCCAGGCCTCTCGGAACAACCACTTGTTCAATACAAAGTCAAACCGATGGTACCCAAGAATTCTCCAGAAAGACCGAGTACCAATACCGAAGACATCCAGTCATCGTTTCAAGTCACTGGTTATTGTCCAGGTCTCACAACCATAAAGTAAGACCAGAAGCAGCAGGACTCTAAAGACTTGGACCTTCGTCTTCTTGCAGAGATATCAGCAGCACCAACGACCCCATGACCCCACAGGCCCGCCCCAGATGTTTCTCAACCTCATAGGACGAGCTCCCAGAGACATGAATGTCACTGCTGAAGTAGGTGAATCTCTCAACAAACTCAAGACTCTCCCCACACACAGACACACTGTTGACGGCTGAGTCCAAGAAGTCACTGAAAGCCTGGATCTTAGTCTTGATCCAGGACATCCGCAAACTCCAGAGTTGGAGGACTCTGGAGGATAATGCAAAAAGCTGAGTGACCAAGAGGTGTCCACTGAGGTCAGGCTGAGTGGAACTGAAGGGTTCAGTGAGAGGTGATGGCACCGCAGAACCAGTTTGGATTATTTGACATTTAAATTCAGGTTCATGAAAAGGAAATTCCTGTCCTTAAGACCACACTGAAAATCCTCTTAAAAGTCAGTGGACTTGCTGTACAAAGTAAGCAACATTAAAGGCAGCTTGAAATGTATTGGGAGCAGGAAAAAAGTATGTACATGGGTGCAAAGCCAGCGTGAAATAATGAGAAGAGCAGCTTCATTCTGCTCCTGAGAGTAAATTATTGTCTAGCCAAGTTGAGCCGCCAAAAACTAAGTGTAAACACAGTCTTTTAGCTCTCAAGAGGGAAAAGATGATTACCTCACAATTACCAGACCGCAGAGGAGAGAGGCCTCATTGCCTCAGCGACAGAAAGAGAGATTACAGGGTGGCAGCAGTACTAGTGATGGCAGTGAAAGGGAAAAATATCATCCCAGAGGGTACACAAAATTGCAGCAACTAGCAGAAATTTGTGGCACTTGGCTAAAAGTGTTGGCAACACTGCTCAAAATGAAAGATGAAAAGGGAATACTTTATTTGTTGCATACCCACTGCCGAGTTAAAGAATCTTATCCTCGCAGCAATGAGACGTCATCCAGTGATGAATTATCAGCATCCAGGGAAGCACTTAACAGGTTTATGTTACACCGTCTGAAATATTTCACTCCTACATTTAGAACTGAACTTATTACTCCTAATTATTGCAAAAATGTGTTCAATGTTACTGGCATTTGAGTGGTAGTTATGTACCTACAACCTTATTTTACTGTGGTTACATATTAAAGAAGATGAAGCATCAGGAGAAAAAAAAAAAACAAATACTCACCAGGCAGGGACAGTAGATACGTTGCAGACATCCTGAGACCCAGAAGTAGCACTTACAGAGGACATCTGATGTCTACTTTTAAAAGTTGCACCTGAACATACTACAAAGCCTACAGGTGACACTAGGCTGAACAATGTCATACACGTCTGTCCTGTGCCCAGAGTCAATAATCTGTATTCCTATTCCAAAAAAAGAACCCTAAGACCCAGAATCATGAAAACAAAAACTTACCTACAATGTTCATGCAACTGAGAATCTGATAACCATTTTCAGCTGAAACTATAAAGTTTTGCTTTGCGCTTTTTCTTGTGGGTGAAGAAAAGATGGGGACGTTTTCACAGTTTCACTCACCTGTAATATACTGATTGGGAGAACTTGTGTTAAACTCCCTGTACCTTGGCTATGATCATCAAGGTTCAAGGCTGAAGCATAGCCATCCTCAGCTTTTAACCATCTAATACAGCCACATTCACTAATGTGATGACAGTGGGGCAGGGTGACCTAATCTTATTACACTGATACTGCAGTGCACCAAACACACACCACCAAAGCAGACATAGTCTACTGGCTATCACTGCCACCAAATGAGATCCTACTGAGGGCACCAATTTAGGCTGCAAACATTTTCATATTACTATACTGATTACAGGAAGTAAAATACATGTATGAAAATGGGACAATGCAAAACTATACAGCTGAATTCTGCTGTTGTGAACTAGATCCTTAATTATTTCAAAGATGACAAAAGCATGAAAAAAAAATTAAATGTAATGAATATTACAAAGCTGTATTAATCCAAAATGGAGGTGTTCAGGGAAAAGTTTGGTAAATACAAGTCTAGTGGAAGCAGCGATCTCATAAATCAGTGCGGATTCATTTAATGGCTTCACGTTCCATCTCTGTTGTTGCTGCTGTTTCTTCACCTTCAAAAGTAGAGTGATTATCACCTCCATTGTCACCATAGTTGTTTGGTTGTTTAGTAAAATCAGAAGCAGTTTTGAGGTGAGCGAAAGTCTTCTGGGATAATACATATCGGAAAAGCACGATGCTAAGTTGAAACAATTTTTACACAGTGATGTTTAAACTGTCAAAAGCCTTTTCTGTCATATTCTACATTTTGTTTCATTTTTTCCATTCGTCTACATCTTTTACCTATGATCTACACCATCTATTTCATGGAAGAGAAGTTGTCGCTAATCTTTTGAGCACTTGGGCAACATAAACATGCAAACCCACATAGAGCTACTTGATCTCCAGTGGATTTTTATCATCCACCATTAATCCAATGATGGGAGACTAATGACATGTTTAAAACAAATAAAATTTTTACTCTTATCAATGTAACAATGCTGCACAGGTTGAATTATTTTATAGCACTTTTCATTCTGAATTTACAGTAGTTGTTCCACTTCACCAGTTTAATCTAGCTCACAAAAGACTCTAAGAGGCAATGAGACAACAATATGACAGCAAAACCTTCTATTGAGGCTGATGTAATTCTTTCTTTAACATGTAACAGCCCACTAGATGGAAGGGAAAACACTGCTGCACAACATCATTAACCTCTTGATGTTACACGCAGGATGAGTTAGCCAAATCTCTGAAAGGAATGCAACTGCAGTGTCTGAGGCCGCTGAATTCCTCTGTATCCTTGCAGACACACCGGCCCAGAACAAAGCTTTATCACTGGTTAATGAATTCCATAGACAGCCGTGCTTGCTGCTGTGGGTAGATAATTAGTTTGAACAGCGGGAAAGATCAAAGACACACTTCCTGCATTGCCCTCTGGCTGTGACCTCACAAAGGGAAGTTACAGATTTCACCAGGGTGTCAGAAGCCACTGACTGAGGAGTTCTGCATAAAGGCTGGCCAATGCAGACAGCATTGTGCTTTCTGCTAGGGCCATCAATGGGCAATAAATAAGGCTTGCCATCATACTGTGTTTCACAGTGCTTTCTCTAAAAGCACATAGTCAAAGTGATTAGATTATAAGGAGAGTCTCCCAGGTGAGGAAATCTCATAATCTAGGTCTGTTAGTATAAGGATTATACTAACAGATCTAAGTATTATAGGTCTCTTACACTTGAATTTATGCCTAATTCAATCTAATTATGGTTTTTGCATGTCATTTGAAAAAACAAATCCATTTATTTCCTTAATCTGAGTATAACTGAAGTTTTAACGTGCATTTTAATGTACTGACCACTGGAAAATCCAGTGGATTAATGACAATGGTGATCATATTCTTCTTTGTGGGTGGGTTTTATAAGTGAAACAGGCTTAAAAATGTACAGGAAGCCTGTCCAGAAATTAATGAGAGGTAAGAAAGACAGCTGCTGAATATAGTACAATATAACAAAGCATACTGATCTTTTAAATAAGTTAGTAAGTAATACTGAGGAATATAATAATGATATTTTGAGCTGCAGAGTCTCTTATGCAGGAGCTGCCCTACATAGCCTGGTCAGAGCATCCGAAGTGACACGTCATGACTTTTTGTGTTTAATGTTTTTGTGAGTTGAACTAACCACCTAGAATTTAAGGATTGCAAGGCAAGTTTATTTATATTGGACATTTCATATATAATAAAATTCAAAGTGCTTTACATATAAAAGTACATACACATAAGAATAGGAATAAGAACAATAAAAAATTGCAGCTAAGGAGGGGTTGAGGGAGCCTACCCAATACACAGGGTAACATTGTGTGTATTGCTGCTTTCCTTCACAGTGCTGCTGCTGCTGCCTTATCTGATAAAGTGAAGTCCAAAGAGGACAGGGTAAGATAACATATCTCCATGTGTGTTTGTGTGCGCGAGTGTGTGGCAGTGATATTTAAAGATTCAAGTCACTACCAGCAACATAGTGGCTAGAAATATGTCGGCAATGCCAGATTTGGCTACATTAATGAAGCAACACAAAGTACCACAAAGGGATAGTGGCACATTAAAATGACCTCAGAGACACAAACACAATCTACAGATCTCACTCATGTGGTCTAACTTGTGCGCCATAATAAACCAGCAGGCCGGCAGAAATGTTTAAATCCTGCTGTAAACACTGACTAAAAGATGAAAAAGCTTAGGATTTGGCTAGCCTTAGTCTTATGAGTGCTGTTAATTCTGCATGTTGCTTTCAGAACATATTTGACATGAGGGACAACTGAGAAACCTCCCCATCCTGCTGAGGAAGCAACTTATGTGGAATTATAAAGACCATAAACACTTCACCAGTCGTGCAAACAGAAGTGTGTGTTATGAGTCAATTACATTAAGTTGAACCGTAGTCCCTAACGGGAGTGGGCAGTGGCACCGACTTCATTAAGAAACAACACCAACCATAAATATCTTCTTTCTACTGTATCCCATTCTGTCAGTAAAATTGATTCTACATCAATTCCATGTTGGTCGATTTCATGAGAGCAATCCTGTTTATCTCCATCACCACGGTGACTTGTGTTCCATTATTTCTTTCACTTTTGCCACACCCTATTCCTCTCGGCTCCAAGATTATTTGGCGGCGCTTTCTAGTTTCTGCCCTGATGTTTAGTCCAACCAAACCATATCACATCTGGAGCAAGGATGTGATAAGGAACACACCACCATTCCCTTGCTCCGTAAGGAGCAAGGGAATGGTGGTGTGTTCCTCTACATGACGAGAGACAAGCTCTTCCTGGAATGAATCATACTCTGTAGCTAGCATGTGGACATCACTTTCCTTATTCCATTCTCTCAGCATTCCAAGTGGAATACATCACCTGCGCAAGGCTGCCAAGGACACGAGATACATCATCCTGTCAGGACAGGAGCAGAGATAGAGAGGGTGCAAGGCAAACAAATGGCACTGCCCTCTGTCCTGAACAACTAGCCTGCAGCAGAGACAGAGAAGGAGAGCGAAGGAAAACCTGCAACGACTTGAGCACATTCTCAAGTCCAAGCTAGCAAAACTGACACGTGAAATGACTATTAATGACAAAAAAGAATGTTTCCAATATTCTTTATCTGAGCTTCAGCAGGTCGCACTGTATTTATTTAAACAAGGGGCCAAATCACAGCCCAAGCCAGCGGGTTTAACTCAAACATAGAGGTAACCACTTCATAGGTGCTGCTAGTAATTAAAGAGTGATGAAATGTGAACATTCACGGTAATAGCCTGTGCTCTCCCCAGACCTCCCTCTCTGTAAATCCTGGCAGTGAAAAATGAGATGGCAATCAATCAAGAGGAGGGGGGGTNCCTCCCTCTCTGTAAATCCTGGCAGTGAAAAATGAGATGGCAATCAATCAAGAGGAGGGGGGGTGGGGGACCCTTCTTGGAAACAATTCAATTTCAGCATTTTCCAGGATGAAGCACGCTATAGTACCTGCATATACACAGTGTATGCAGGAGCAACATTAATGTGCTTCACATGGCAGATTTGCAAATTGTCATTAAAAAAAAAAACATAGATCAGCAGATTTACACAGTGTGCATGCACTTATAAACTTATGAGAATAGTGCATCACACCATGACAGAAATTAAGGGATCTGTTTTCCAAACTTTAGTGAAGATTAATGTGATGATCTGAGGCAGAAAACGCACCTTTACATTTTAAAACTTATGGATATTTCTTTTAATACTGACAGAAAGGTATTTAGGCTAGTGGTAAATATTCTTGAGAAATACTGCAAAATTATCATTCAGTTAATGTCTAACTTTACAGATGGTTTGGATGTTTTTCACTCATTTCATTTCTCATCAGTACAGCTGAAATGACAGAAAGTGTTTCTGACATTCTGCACAGGTCATCAGCTTGACTCAAACCCATGATGTCCTGCATAAACAGGATGAGCTTTAACATTGTAGGTCATTTCACTAAGTTGTGAGTTTACTTATTGACCGATAGCTCACCTCATAAAAACGCTGTTCTGATTGGCAGTGAGGTTAAGAAACAGAGATACAGTTAAAAGTGCTGTGGGGGAACATAAGACACAGTTATATAGAATGACAGTGAAGCCATGGTGCTCACTTATCTGGTATTCTGTTCCATAGCTATCACTCACCATAAGATCTCGAAATATGCATAGTCTGTAATCCCCAGGCTCTGCAGGAAAGTATCATCCATCTAGTTTAGCTGTCCACCCCCCTGAACACACAGCTATGGGTCATCAAACCTAAGACTAAATAAATCCCTTCTTACAGTGCACACTATTCATCATGGAGGATCCATCTGGTTCATGTATTCTTAACCAAAAGGCTTATAAAAGTTGATTCTTTTACTCCACTAAAAGACTGTTCCATAAACTGTCATAATAAAATTGAAAAAAGGAAAAAGTTTAGGATTCTGTCAAATCTACTGGATGCAAGTTGTAAACAAGCCAAATAGAAAGAAATGTAATAATATTCACAAAGAAACGATAATTTGGAGAGATAAAGTGTTTAGAAGAGCAGCATGAGGGACGCTCAGTGAAACCTAATCTTTCCTATTCTGAGATCTATCATTAAAAGATAATTATCAGCCGTCAAATATGAAACTTATACAAAGGAAGAGCTCATCGCATAACTCATTGTTGCTCAGCTTTTCCCCTGTAGGATGCAACCTGTTTACAGCCTCTGAGACAATACATCCATAACCTCTAATAAATCCCAGCGTTGTTTCCTGCTGACTGTTAATTTCCCATCGTAGACTACCAGCTGCTTCAATATTGGCAGTGTGATTATGTTACACTGCACTGTAGACTTTAGTCACGGTTTATCAGCCAGAAGTTACAGAAGTTACTACAGGCCAAAAGTTTGAGGCCACTCCCAGATTTAAAAAAAAAAAAAAAAAAAAATCATCAGTGCACAGTTTGATTTACAATTTATTGCACAGGAAATGACAAAGATGCATAAAATAAATGTAACTAATTAGTTTCCAAGAACAATTTGTCAACATAAAAGCACTTTGAAGTCATTTCAGGCTTAGGTTTCATCAAAGTAACCCCCTCTGGCCAAGTCATAATTCTCAAAACCTTTTGCTTCTCTTTTGAATTGATGTAATTTTGGCATAATTTTGATGAATGTTTTGGATCGTTGTCCTGTTGAAGAATGAAATTTTGACCAATAATTTGCAAACTGGATGGAATCACGCATCTTTGAATGATGGAATGGGTTAGGGTTTCTATCTGAGTTCTCTGTTCAACGGTTAGCTTTTTAGCCATTTAGATCCTAAAAACTTATCACAAATTATCAATTTGCGGTCCTCAATATGAAGTTCAGAAGATGCCTAGCAGTAACAGGACCAGACTGTGTAGCAAGTTAATCACAAAATGATCTGGGAGAAGGCAGACAGCAGGCTATTGAATGNACCAGACTGTGTAGCAAGTTAATCACAAAATGATCTGGGAGAAGGCAGACAGCAGGCTATTGAATGATTGTTAAAACAAATCAGCAAGGGAGTTTGGGCAAGGGAGTTGGAACACAACTGGAGTGCCAGTGCACTGACTGGGCATGCCTTCATTAAAAATCATTTCTTAAGCCATAGTAGCTACATAATGTGCTCTTGTTGACAAATTTTTCTTGAAAACTAAATTTTTATATTTATTTTATAATTTTTTGTCATTTCCTGTGCAATAAATTGTAAAACAAACAGTGTATTGATGATTTTTTTTTTTTTTNTTTTTTTTTTTTTTTTTTTTTAATCTGGGGGTGGCCTCAAACTTCTGGCCTGTAGTGTAGATAAGTTTATGTAATTAACTGTGTAATGCAAAAATGGAAATATTACTGAAAATTAAATTCATGACTTCCAGGTGCAACTGACAGGAAATACCATTTGCGAAATCCGGGTCCATACTAATACAAATTCAGGGAATTGATACACAGCCTTAAGTTCAGGAAGGATCCTCTCTGATAGGCAAGAACTGTTCTGTCGCCACAGTGTCTCTGGTGGTGTTTAAGTGGGTGGAAATGAACTTCTGCTAGGACACTGAAATGGACACTAATTACTATGTCAGCTTTGCTTAACCCTGTGGTCAGTGACTGCCATGTCTTCCCATTTCAGAGAGTTCCTCAGCTGTGTTTAACTGTTCTGCATCTGCTGGTTGACGAGTCCAGATCCACTTCACTTTGGCCAATATCACACCTGCTGCTATTGGCTGAAGGGATGCTCTGCATCTGGGAATCATGGTCATAGCTGGACACTTCAGTCTCTTGTCAAGCTTGAGGGACAATACTGGCGATTTTGCATGTTTAAGCCCAAAAAACACTTCCTGAATACACGTACATTACTGACAACCGATCTCCAAAACATAACACCATATTTAATTTTCTTGTTATTTTGCCAAATCCTCTAATCTTGAAAAATCAAATGTTCAGGTGATACACCCACCTTAAAATTCCACATTTCTCCTGCTAACACATACTGTATATCTGAATGTAGAAGGAACGGTCATTGTTAATTTCTCGAATAAAGCCATCTTCTCTTTGGAGAAGTGAAAGCCTCAGACCATACAGCCTATTATAGTAACCTGACATACCCAACTGGCCCAGCACAACATAACACGTCAAAAAATATGTATTTTTCTTTTATAGTGACATTCTAAAATTGTTGTGTGGTCATGTAAGTGTCACTTCTAGGCCTGTGTTGATGAAGACTAAACATATAATCTGTGCAGAGTGGTTTTGTGGTCTACCAGCCTCCTTCGCTCCTTCATTCAGCCATTTTCAGGGAGGCCAGCAGTAGCCAGTAGTAGAAGCTGGCCGAGGGAGCAGAACTGAAATGACTAACTGGACCAGGCTTCCAGAAAGCAGGGACTCTTCTAAGTTGTAAAATTAACCATCTTTATTATCAAACCAGGAAAGACCACTGCATAGAAAACAACAAACAGCCAGCTAGACAGGGTAAATAGGCATAACAGGTTTCAGAACATTCAACCATCTTAATAAGGTACAAAAACAATTAGACTTAACAACATGCTGCATCTCAGTCACATTTATTGAGGTTCAGATGTTGAACTGAGCCAATCAGAACACTGTGTTCACCGTCACCGTCTCTACAGGACTGTCATTTTTCCACAGCTCTATACAGCCATTAGCAGTTAAGAACCTTCGCTAGAAGCACTACATTCATATTCTTGATGAATGTGGGTTATCTTATTTATGGTACGATACTGGAAGTCTTAATCCTGAATATATAAAGCTTTTGATTGATCTCAGATTAAAATATTTGGATCTACAGAGATGGCACGACGAACTATATAGTAACCCTATGTGTGACACTTTTTGATTGTTTAAAGTTAATTTTGGTTTTGAGAGATATCTTACTTTGTTGAGCCAAGTTTAAAGAATTTATATGCACAAATATCGGTGTGGAAGTCATAATTTACCTGTTTCCTTTTTTAATGAAGATACAAACAAATTTATTAAAACATATTATAGAGTTAATACTACTGGTTACAAATATAAGAAACTGATGACCTCAAGTAATATCAAAATTTTGTTTAATCTGTTTAAGTTCATCAAGAAAATACTGTGTAGTTTTTTGTTTTCTAATTAATATTTGACTTTTACGTATGAACAGAGAGTTTTGGTCTATGTTTTGTCTGTATGCTGGTTATCCGCTTGTTTGTTTGTTTGTTATTTTTATTCCTTATACCCCTGATGAGGGGTCCACAGGAAAATAAAATAAAATAAACTACAGCATTACAAAATACTACACAACAACATACCTCTGAACTAAATCAGGAGACTATGCAAACAAAACACCTAACGGCAGATCTCATGCACTGAAACAGTAGAAACGACTTTGAGAAAAGGCATCCAGACATATAAAGGCACTTATAGTTAATGTGCAGGAACTCAGAGATCTGCCATCCTCCCCCAATGATTACCATTTTCCCCAAGCTCTTTGCAGCCTGCATCAAGTTGGCTAGCAGCCCTCTGCCAGGGGCTTTGGCCAACACTGAGGATTTAAAATCCGGTAAGTCTATAAATATACCTAGCAGACTAACGTCAGCGCACAGCCAGCCATTGCACTCACTTCTCACTGCTGGATGGCTGGCATGTGTTTTTCTTCTTTTCTACTTCTCTCCAGATTTCACTTTCTCCCTCTACTGTTCTCTTTTTCAGTCTCTCTGTGTTCCTATGTTTCCTCTAACTCGCTTTTTCTCACTCACTCTTCTGTCTCATCTCTCACTCTCCTACTCTTTCACTTGGCAGGGCCTCTTAATTGGAAACAAGCTGTGAGAGGGCTTTGAGTTTGAGGTTAAAACTGCATCAGCCCTGCCTCCTGCTGCATCTTTTCTGTTTTTTGGCTGCATTACAGGCTTCTGCATGGTGGCTAAGCACATATGTATGAAGGACAGAGAGTTGGGGGGGGATGGAAGTAAAAAGTTGACTACCACTTGCTGGAAATAGCAGGGACTTGACTGATCTAACTATAAAGACAGAAATCTCTGTCCATCCATCCAACTGTGGCACCAACAGCTCTAGAACCCAGCACTATATTAAGGTGAAATTCGGCAGGTTCATTGCTCAGGACCCAAGGATGTACAGTGTGAAGTTGTTTGGATGAGCGGTGCTCAAATTGAGCTGTGCTGGTAAAAAAGTAGTCCGTGTGGCAGGATACGTTCCAGCCGCAGCAGCATATGCTCCGCTCCACGGGCACTTATGGCAGGCTGTGGCACACACCATAAAGTCCAGCCCAGTCCGAGCAGGCACATTTTCAACAGGCATGCAAATAAAGCTAGCTCATGAGGACGTGCAGGACTACCTTTTCTAAAAGTAGCAGCAGGATACTCTGGGCGCGACAGCATATGCTCCGGTCCAGTGCACGGTGCATGGGTCTCAACCCAACCCCGTCCAGCAAACAAAGCTAGCTCACGAGGATGTGCAGAACAAAATTATGGCAGGCTTCGGTGCATACCATAAAGTCCGGCCTGGTCTGAATGGGCGAAGTTACGTAATTTTAGTGTTTAAGTGCAATAAAAAGCACGGAATGAATGTATGTCTCCACCGAGGAATATAGTCCCAAAAGAAAACCTGCGTTTATTGAAAAATTTAAGCAACTGTGACTTCATAAGGCTGCGTAAGTATTAGCAGGCGAAACATCAATTTTTAAGGTGGGTGTATCGCTTGAATGTTTGATTCTGAAAGATTAAGAGATTTTGCAAAATATCAGGAAAGCTGAAATACGGTTTTATCCTTTGGAAAATGGTTGTCAGTAACGTGTATGAAAATTGAATATATTGGGCTCCAACATGCAAAATGGCCGGCATGGTCCTTTAAGTCTGTTACAAGCAAATAAATGGCCATAACATGTCAAGATTGTAAATTGGTGTTAATAAATATATAGCAGTAGCAAAAACACACTAAAATTGCATTCAACACTACACAATACAAAGTACTGTTCAAAAGTTGTTTTTTTTCTTCAAATAGGCCTATGTTCACACACACACACACACACACANAGTACTGTTCAAAAGTTGTTTTTTTTCTTCAAATAGGCCTATGTTCACACACACACACACACACACAGCACATCAAAACCTTCCATATGCATACAGAGCTGGAGAATCAACTCTTAACTGTTATGTCATGCTGTCATGCTGTATTTCACACAGTAACGCACACAGTAATGCTATGTTGTATTTAATGTTGAACCTAGCAGACTGTATGCTCATTACTGCTCATTATGGTGAGAAGCTGCATTCAGTCCGCCACAACTTCCTTATTGTCAGTGGGAGAGGATAAGAGGGATTTGCTGTATAAAGAACTACAGCCAGGCACAGCATCTATTACTTCCACCCAGTCAGAGCACAGACTGCACTGTCTGATAACAGGAAGGTGCAACTCAACAAATCAGACATGCATACCTGCACAGGGGCGTCACTGTTCACACCACTGCAGCATTTTCATTGCCAAAACCTGAAGATTCTTTTTCTAAGCTATTCATTCTGTAAGCTAGGTGTATTAAAACAACTGACACAATTTAGCTGATGTCTGAGTTTGAATCTGTCAACCTGACAAGCAGTTGCTTAATCCAGTCAGCGTGATGTTTTAAGTGCTCAGCCAATTTAACATTTTTTTCCCAGTTTGCAGTACGTCTGCCGAGTTTGTTGTTTACAGCGCAGTCTGAGTCAGACTTGGAAAAGTTGATTCATAGCCCAAAAACAAATACTGATCCCCTTGGCAACTGACTTCCTTGCCCACTGTCCCACCCACATCACTGGCCCTTGTGAGTATCTCACTCTGTTGGAAAGCTGAGCGCAGCTGGGTGCCAGGCCATGATACAGAGCAGGCCTGAGTGTGATTACCACTTGAAAATAATTCAATGTTTGGGGGCTGATGAATTGATCCTGTCAGGCATATTGTAGCCATTTAGATTTCCCCCAAAAGGCGAAACTCCACCAAAGTTGCCCTCTGAACAGATATAGAAAAATGCTTAGAGTAACAGTAGAATTTTATTGTTCATTGTAGCAGTGACTTCAGCGAAGACAAAAGCTGTTAATTAACACAATACAGCAATAGAACCAGAACGTGCACTGATCCTACATTCAATCCAGCATCTCTAAACCTGCTCTTCAATGGAAAATTTGTTTTATAATTAAATCCTTTATATACTGTTGTTTTTTTCTTCTGTCACCTGTGTTTTGATGAATAGTAGACAGTGATGAATGAATGAAATTAGCGATACAGAAGGGATAACAGAAGTGAATACATGGCATAGTGCCTCACCCTCATCTCCATTATCAAATGGAGATGGAAGGTATGAGGAAATAGCAAATGTCATGCTCACACCTAATGTAACAGCTCTGTGTCCACCCATACACCCACACACACCCCAGGAGGCAGTTTATCCAGAGAACACTTTCCTCAGAGTGCCAACTGCCAAGCATCACTCTTCCAAATTTATCTGAGCCAAACTTTGAACATCTAAGTTGATATCCTTGTATTTTGAAACCTCTTCTGCTTGGATTAGAAATATCCGCATAGAAAACATCATGAGAGCTGCCACATCTGGAACATCCGACAAGAAAATTACCTGCAAAATCTGTGTGACCCGATGATGACAGAAACGTTTGCTTCAAGTGGCACAATCATATTAAGCCTGAGATCCAAACATAATATCTATGAGGGTGCTTCAGTATGTCATTTTCCCTCCTTGGCAATAATGAAAGTTCCCTGCAAGCCAGAGTGACGCACGGTTTTGATTTCCAGATTGTAAATTTTGCATGTTATGGTGACTTTCCAGAACTTGTTCATTTTAGGGCTCTACCACCACAAAGAGAAAGTTAGGTCTTGAATAGAATATTAATTTTATTTAACTGAACAGCAGTGGACAGCGGAATAAGTCCAAACCTGTTAAATGATACTGATGTGTCTCTGAGGATGTACCCAATGACACTAAACTTTCCTCCAATACTACTTAATGACAGGAAGATTCTTTTTTCCTTTGGGTTACAATTCTGATGCCACCCATCTCAGTGTGAGAAATCACTCCCTGGCAGTGTTTGGCAGCAAGCAGAGTGCTGGCAGGAAGAAAAAAAAAAGAAATGAAAGAAAAGAGAAGCGAGAAAAAGGGAAATTTTATCCTGCTGAGCCAAGGAAGAAACCTAAGACAATACTGTCATACAAAGACGCAATACAAGAATGACCTGAGAATTAAAAGCAAACAAACTTAAAGGACCATACCAGCCATTTTGTATGTTTGAGCCCAATATATTTAATTTCCATACACGCAATGTTACTGACAATCATTTCTCAAAGCAAACTACTGGAATGGTGAATTAAAAAAAGTTTTTCCTACCTTCCAGACTGCCATTGGTTTCAGTTCATTCTGGTACGCTATTAAAATCAACTTGAAATGTTCTTGGGATAGGTAATCCATCACCGCGAACAAGTGTATGTTCAGGTTTTTTTCGAAGTTACATAATTTTAGTGTTTAAGCACAATAAGCAAAGCACGGGGTGATCTGAAAATGCTTCCTGTTGTCAGTTCCTCACTACAGCACTTGAATGCACCACTAGGAAGAATTTTCAGATCACTCTGCACTTTTTATTGCACTTAAATGCTAAAATTACATAACTTCGTAAAAAAAAACCTGAACATACATTTTGCTCACAATGATGGATTAGCTATCTCAACAATGTTTCAGTATCAACAACTTGATTTTAATAGCGTACCACAGGGGCACTCATATCTTAAAAAGTCCACAAAGAAAATTTTTAATAAGACAAAGAAAGGAGGAAAGGTGTGTTTATTCAAGTCAGTCAAGCCAAGGTCAGATTGGGATCCTAATTACGGTAATTTTTCATCGACAGTTTGGGGGGGGGGNTGGGGGGGGGGTTATGAAATGGCACTTTGCAGTGGAGAAAGTGGAGAATTTTGACTCATTGCGTCACAGCAAATGTCTCGCAGATAATACAAATAATACATATGAAAAGAAAAGTATAATTTGCTCAGAGTCTGGAGACAATTGTGGTTTGGTCCAGAGTCCAGATTTTGAGGATGATTGGCGTACCAGAATGAACTGAAACCAATGGCAGTCTGGAAGCTAGGAAAAAAAGATTTTAATTCACCGTTCCAGTAGTATGCTTTGAGAAATGATTGTCAGTAATGTTACGTGTATGAAAATTGAATATATTAAGCTCAAACATGCAAAATGGACGGTATGATCCTTTAATAACAAACTTATGATATGTACACAGAACAAAAAGACCTCTCACTCTTTCTCTTTGTAATCCAAATTGCAGTCACATTTGTAAGCAGATGGCTGAACAGGCTATGAAATGGTCCGTCACCCATTAACTACACAACTGACAACAGCACAGCAAAAGGCTGACATGGGGTCACTAACAACAGGCCCCCTAACAATGCAGGGCTGACACAGGACACAGGGGGGCCAGGTCAGTCCTGGCTGATGGGGTCGGTTCCTCTGGGAAATGACTGAGCAAACAGGGGCCAAAGCGACTTCCCCTGACTGGCACCAGTGTTTTGTCCACACTAATCCATCCCACAGAGCCACAGCCAAACAGCCACCAGTTAAAACACAGTGCAGCGTGGGGCAACAGAAATGAATCCCACGGGCCAAAACAAGGAGACAGATGCCAATTTCCTTTTCAGATTTGGGAACGGAAAACTCCATGGCTTAACTGTAGTACTGAGTGACCATTATAGGGTGACTTTTAAAGGCTGAAGAGCTGTGAAACTCAGCATTCAGCAGAAAAGGGGACGAGCTAATGGGACATCATTATTGAGCACACTGTAACTTTTTTTTCTGGTTCGACTTGTTGGGAAACTTGCTCACATACTTACTCACAAAACTATTGCTGATACATTATGATGAATTCCAGAAGTTGTGCATGTTATTATACAGAGGGAGGGGGTCTGTACATCTCCTTGGAAGGATCACAAGTCAATATAATGGCAGGAAAGTAAAGTTGACAAGAGCAAGGGACAGACTTATCCACTGCTAAATGGCAAAATCAATGGATCTGGATATCAATTGAATTACATTAATGCATGCACCATTGTGGTTGACATCAAAGCAAATCTACTTATGTGTGTGTCTCATGATGGGCATGTCCATGTTAGACAAAGTCAAAGTTAAACTATTTGATGTAATATGAGTTATTCACTGTGTGTTTTATATTGTGGTGTTGAGTCAAATCAAAATTAAAAAAAAAAGAAAAATAAGGCTATTGATTGTCCACACTGTGTTAAGAAATATGCATCTCTTATGGCAAAAATATATACAACACTCCAGATATGACACTTGACTCATACCATATCAATGGTAGAGGAGACAAAGAAGTAAAAATGTGGTTAACATAATGAACCAAGAAAATTGCAACAACATTCACCTGTGTGATGAATTATGGGGCAGAATATGGACCAGATCAGGTTATGGTGGAAAGAAGAGGGATTCTAATTAAGTAAGAGATAAAGATGTGGCTACAGGCTCCGGCTGGGGTTCAGTGAAGGAGAAAAAAAAGGAAAGAATTTAAACTTCCAAGAGATCTTAGTACTGTATAGCCCATAAAAATAAAAATACCCAGACACCACACAGCAGCCGTGTGGTGAGATGAGACGGTTTCCTGCTGTAAAGATGACTGTCGGTTAGTTGAAAATTACTCACTTGTCATACTCTGCGTTGTCTTTATCACAGCGTGCATCCTTGTGCTTCTGCCAGTCCTTCCCATGTTTGCAGGTGGTGAGGAGGACCACATCCTCTGAGTTATGTACATGATATAAAGCATTCCTAGTGTCTGAGCCTATTCCAGTTAGGTACCTCTTCCCCTTGAAAACAAGCATGTATTTCCTATATGGGGGAATAGAGTTATGCTTCAGGTAGCCCCTTTCCCCTCCTGTCCTGGGATGGTCTTTGGAAAAAAGAGGGATGGAGACGTCAAAGTTGGGGCGAAAGTTCTCGGTGCTGATGCTAGCCTTGGCCAACATGGCAAAGCCAATGTCAAAGCCAAGGTCTTCTGTGTAGTCTGGCCAGGTGCCAGAGTACAAGTTGAAGATAATGTGGTTCTTGCCCCCATTCCAAAGAGGAAGGCCCTGAATTTTTGCTTTCAGATTGTGCACATATTGAGGTGAGAGCTGGTCCCGGTCCAGAGTGTCCAAACCCAGGACAAAGAGACACGCCTGTGCTGGGTCATGTGTATAGAACCTTGACCCCTCAATGGAGGACAAAATGTTCTGGTAACTCTCAGACATCTTCTCCCCTTTCTGCTGGGGGTAGACGTAAACTTTAAAGCCATTCCTTTCACACAGGGAGAAATCAAAGCAGGACTCCATCCTGCAGCGTTTCCCTGCGTAAACGCCTGAGTTCGTGTCCCTTTTCTGCCTTGGAGATATGAGTGCATTGTGGTCTTCACTCTCATCTTCCTCCCTGGAGCTAAATGGCTGCAGGAATCCAGGGAAGCGAAGCCACCGCGGCCCGGGATGAGAACCGGCGAGGCTGAGGTCATCACGCCGGCTGGGATCCCGTTCGTAGAGTGGGACTTGTATCCCCCCAAAGCAAAACAACAGAATTATACACGCACCGGTGGAGAACAGAATTAAGTACCGTTTTTTGGCCTGCATGTGTCCTGCAGTCTGGGATAAGATTTCTGTGGATGAATGGAAGAAGTCTCCAAGTTTTGCTTTCACCGCCTCCGACGGGAACGCTCCGCCATCTTCCCCTGGGCTGCGAGGGTTTTGCGCTCACGGCTCCCACCTTCTGCTTCAGATGCCTTTCACGAGTCCGACAACTGATCCAACGCATGTGGGCGATTTATAATGTTCATCTACCTAGTCTCCTCGTCAATAGTTAGAATTTAACTGGGAACTGTTTATTCTAGAAATCAGAATGACCCAATCAGCTCCAATCTGGGCATCAAAAGTGGCACAACACTTTCTTTCCCCTTCCCCTAAAAATTAAACGTTCAGTTTTACGCTCATAACCGTCTAGTTATAACCAAACAATAAAATATTTACTTGATATGAATACAAACTTGAGTCTGTGTGCAGACTTGTTGCCTGGACTATTGTCCCTCCTGGAGATTAGCGAATAAGCGGGCAGTGGAGCCTGAAGCATTCAGCATACCCAGTCTCTGACGTTGGCACAGTTCTAGTTTTATGGAAAGATAAAAGTGTCATAAATCTACTAATTATCGCTGTGTATCCAGTTTCTCAAGCTGCTTTAGCTAGCTAGCAAGGTACCCGGCTGGTTCTGACAACTGTCCCAGTTAGCTTGTTAGCTAAGTGGTCGCATCAAAGTGGTTTTAGGTACAAGTAAACTGAAGAGTCAGGCAGTCTCTCTTCTCCCTTCAAAAGCTCCCACTGTCTTCAGATGTCCACAAATCATTCCTCGTTTTCCCCACGTCACAGAGAGGCTAATTTATCCGTGAATTTCTTCATTCGTGTAAAGTGTTAAAGAGGTGGCTGCCACACAAAAACAAGAGGTGCAGCTCCCAAGCCGAAAACCAAGCAGAGCTCATCAGCCCCACAGCAGGACGACTGCTGATGATGAGGTGACGTTCCCATACCACGCACGGTGCGTTTCCATTGGACTCTGACACACCCGAGGCGGGCGGGGCTTCCTCTGCACACATTTACCAGCAGAGCCTTGAGAGCTGAGATAGGTGCTTTCTACTGTGTAACTTTAGTAACGTTAGAGTTATTAAAATATTTTCAAAATAAATAAATTAAATAAATGGCCTGGTAATCAAATTGGGAATAACCACAGCTCTCTATCCTATCCTTTGATTTTTCAGAGTGGGGCACCCTTTTGCTTACATACTGTACTTTTAATATACTGCATATATTGCATCCTGTATATCTTGTATATCTGTGTATTAAAGAGCAAAAACCAGGATTATTACAAGTTCCAGGTAGTTCTTTTTTTTTTTCTGAGGTTTTCTCAGACAATCCAGGTTTAATCATATGTCTTAGGAAGCCGAAGTCTGGTGAAGAGCCTTTGACGAAAAAAAAAAAAGACCCTCAGGTGTTGCTTTATTGCTAAGCGCGAACTACCTATGGAGAGGGTCAATAAGTAAAAATAGAATAGAATAGACTGACCTGAAAGGAATTTATTTTGCACCAATGAATGGTCTCTTCAGTGCATTAGTCAGGCCTTTTCCAGCCTATGATCTATTTGAAAGCTGTAGTTGTCTACAAAGATGAGCAGTGATTTTTTGCAAAATTGGGGAAATGAGGAATGTGTTTGTTCCTTGGGAGCCGTGGACCAGCTCTGCTCAGCCTCACCTCCCTGTGGACCACTGATCAAAGACAGGGAGAGATACAATGGCCACCTCCTCTTCTGCTCCACCTCCTCTTTGTCTCTCCTTTCTCTCTCACTCACCTCCATCCTTTTTCTATCGCCCCCTATACTGCTGCCTGGCATTCATTCCATCTCATCTTTCTTTAATCTTCAGCTGTTTTATGTGTGATGTGACTATGGATGCTCCTCAGTTCTTGCCACTACAAATGTTGAAATTTGCTTTCTTTATATGCCACTGTATTAAATAGCCTGGAAATATGACAGGCCCTCGCTTAACAATATGAAAATTCCAGTTGGCTCATTTAGATGTTTCACTTCAAAACCAATGGAATGACAAAGATGGGACAGATAAAATGAATGCAAATTATTGCATTCCAAAAAAAAAAAAAAAAAAANAAAAAAAAAAAAAAATATATATATATATATATAAAGATATCTGCCTGCTGCCTTTGTCTAGCTATTATCTGCAGCTTAATGAGAATGTGGAGATGCTGTCTCCCTGCTGTTGCATTGTGTTTGCTGAGCTGAGCATTGGCCAGATTTAGAGCAGCAGGGTGACTGAGCCAGAGCAGTACTCCCACTGTGTAAAACACACAACCATGCCAGTATCTAATTTGGATGCACCCAGGTCAGCACAGTTTTCCCAGGCAAATAGATAATCAGCCAAGCAACTAAACAGCCAAATGGAGATTTATGATTTCCTTCTGAACATTTAAGGTCATTCATTTGCTCTTTGTTAATGGCAATAAATCAACGCCAATTTGTTTCTAAACACTCCGCACATATTCAATTAAAAATGTGTGCAACTCTTTTCTTGTGCTTTTTTAACCATGATTTTGAATCTTATGTCTTATGTTGATCAATATCTGCAAAACTACCAGAAAAGTCTTAATTGAATTTCAGCTTTTTAAAATTTTTTTTTACAGCTTTTATCTTTCTCCTTTGCATCCTATAGTTTTCAAAGTAAAACAAGAAAAACACTGGCATTGAGAGTCTAACCAAATGTTAAATGTAGTCTTGCCGAGGGCATCAAGGGACCCAGGACTGCCACTGCATGGAGGTGTACACACCAATATGTATGTTCACCAGCTTGTGCGTCTGTGTTTGTGTTGGAACATCTCAATCACAGAGCAGAGATCAGGTTCAATTACACATGCAATAACTTTTAAGTCTCCATAGGCCGAGAAACCATTTATATGCTAATAAGTATGACAGCAGTAATGACTTGCAATAAAAAGACATCTGCTTCTTGATCAAATCTGATATTAGAGCATTACTGCAATCAGCCTTTGCTAGTTGTCCTGAAACCACTTGTTAGCTTTGATCCCAAGTATTTTGATACCAAATACAGGGGATGATATAACCCTCTGCCTGGCTTTTTCTTTGATGTGCGAGAGTTGTACTTGTGTTTTAGCTCTCTACTCTTCAGGTAAGTTGAAAATGAATACATAGATAAAGAAAATGAAGAAGATCCATGTCATTTGGTTCCATAAAATCTATGGCAAAGTGTTTTTAATACACTGGGGAAATTAGATTGTCTGAATCTTGAGTGGTTACTTTTGCAGAAATAACATATTCTTCTAACGGTATGACTAAGCAATATTATTATCTGTGGACTCTCTTACTGCATTCCTATTTTTCATCTAGTGTACCCACACACTCAGTATGATTACATGGAAGTTAAAATTTCAATTCTATTATGATTAAGGCAGTAAGTTGATTGTTTTAGCCAGCATGTAAACACCATAATGAGATTGAAATTGGCAGAAATTGACATTGGTCTACTCCGAGTAACAATGCTGTTGCAACTCAATTTACTCTCATTAAAATGATCCATCAGCTTACAATCGACATAAGCATTCTATTGATGTATTCCCTCACCTGGCATACTTTGTCTCGTAAGTAATTAAGCAACAAGTCATGCATATTCAGCAAATGATGGAATACTATTAATTCCATACATGTATGCAGCTTACAACTTTTTTGCCTTAATAGCAGTATAGACAAAAATCTGACTACACTGTGCATTAAAAGTACTGACTGATAACTAGCTGAAAACTACATTTATTTAGTATAGTCACATTTAAAAGTGTACAAAAAAGTGTAAAAACTATTTCATGACCCTAAACCCATCTTTGGCTCTGATGCTTGTTTCATTTCAATCAATGAAAAAAACATAAGCAAAACTTAAGCAAACAAGTACTTCCAATTATATTGCCTAAATTTTATTTGCTCTGTATTTGCACATGTTGTTCAACAAGAAATAACCCAACAAAATGAAAGGAAGCAAGCAAAATGTGATAGGGAAGGTAATTACAGGGTGTAATTAGATTTCAAACATTTGTGTGAAATATTTGCAGAGTGGAGAGACAGAGCGTGAAAGAGGGAGAGAGAAGAGAGAGGGTGTCTTGTTCTCACTTCAAGGGCCTGAAAAGATCAATGAATAAGAATAGCTGTGGGACCAGACTACAAATTGAGCAGCTTTTAATCACCTCGCATAGTTCACAGTGGTGTGAAAGTTCCCGCCATGAAAAGGTTTAATCACTCGCCAAGCTGAATAGAGTCAACTGGCTGCTATTAATGGGCTCACAAAGCCTAAAGGGAACACCGACACACACCCATGGATTTGAGCATTCAGATCTTTTTTTAATATAGTGTTTTTATATCACCTGCTTAGAGCTGCTGAAAATCACTAATAACCTGTAGATTATAAACAGAGCAACAGAGTCACTCTTTCATGAAAATGCTTAATGACAACTACCCAAAGTAAGTGGCATGATGCAATGTATTAGCCTTGTGATAGACTGACAACCTGACCAGGGTGAATCATGTCCATCACCCAGTGGATCCATTAATTCACCCACTGGAGATTGTATAGGCTCCAGGCCCTTACAACTCCATACAGGACAGAAAATTGATGGATGGATGGATGGATGGATGGATGGATGGATGGTGCTTTCCAAAGTCCTTAATGTGGTTCAGTTTGTTTAGCATGTATAGCTCAAAGGTAAAACGCAATCATAATTTGTCAGCCACTTTATGTGTTTCACTGACAAATAATGATTACCTGATCAATGGTTGCCACACTAGTAGGAATTGAGAAATGAGATCCATCAGTGATGGAAACATGAGGGTCATTTGGTCATTCTTCAGCCAATGGCAAAATTAAAATTCATCAAATGTTCACAATGTTCCCTATATACTATGATGGCGCAGAAACATACTCTGTACTTTGGCTATACATTATGTCCTTCAATATAGCTTTGATTTCAGACCTTATATGGTAATCTATTTTATAATAAGTTTTCACACACACTTAAAATTCCATAGACAAACCACAATAACAAGAGAAATCCCTTAAGGCACCAGGAGGTTAATAAAGAAAGTGTGTAGAGAGAGACCTCATTAGCAAAAACCTTTCATGATGCTTCCCAAGAAGCCCATACAGCTGATCAAGGTGCCACTGAGAATGTGACCTTGGTTTGACAATAAACGTGTCATAAATCCGGCAGCCGCAGGGACACAGTTTGCAGTTTTTGGACAGCAGGGTCAATGAGGAGGCCAGCAGTGAATCTAAATTGCATGTGTTTGTCTTTCTCTCTCCCTCCCATATTGTAAAATATGCTGGAATAATGGTGCTCCAGTGAGATAAGGTGCATTATTTATTGCAGTAGTTATTCTGAACATTAAATGCAGCTCATGTTGTGATATGTCACACCTATTGTCTGCTATTTTCCTATCATTCTCCACTCTGTGTGTAAAACAGCTATTAACGTCATCTGCACAAATACATTGAAGTAGAACACAGATTCCAGTGCATATCAATGTGAGATTAAATGATAAAAGCGTGTCTTCTTGTCTGTGTTGAAAACTAATTATGAACTCTCTGGGATGATGAAGTTCACTCATGCTGGGGGGACAATCTTTATAATTCATTACCGTGGAATGGGGTAGCAATTAAACATTTGACTTACATACAATTAAACAATTGTATATCATTCTTACAGCACTGGTGAGTCAAATGGCGAGGACAGAATTGTCTTTTACTGTGCGCTAAAATAGCATCAAGGACAGGATTGAGATTAACCCTTCTGCCACACAGAGAGGGGACATGTCAAGCAAACAGTCTTCACCATAAGGCTGTTATTTAACCTCTGGCTCACAATGATAAAAAGAAATGCATGCCAGCATGTTAGATTTACTGGCCATAAAAGTCCAGGTTGGACAGAATTTAAAGGAAACATGAGGGCTTGTGCTTACTCATCCATATTGGCCACATGTTGATCTTCCAGATTGTCAGTTTTCACTGGACAAAGCGGGTGGTTGACTTGAGGATTTACATGCCACATTTATTATGTCTCCAGATAGATTCATTTTTATCGTAAAAATATATATATGATTAATGATTAGTGAATTCCTGTCCGAATGACTGTAAATCCTTTTAAAGGGCCATCAAAAAAAGATATTAAGGAGAAAATTTATCATTTGAAGGCCAGGGCAGGTTAAATCTCCTTCCTATGGCTTTGATTTCCAATATTTTCCGCAATATTTTTCAGTTCGTGATCCTTCTAGAATAGATCATCACATCCTTGTGGAGCCAGAAATCTGCACTCACAACCCCCACTATGCTGGAGCTACAGAATATGATGGATCTCTGTCGCCATCTAGAGAATCATTTACCTGTCTCATCAAGTTCAACTATTTTCTTTATTTGGATCAGTGAACCCACAGCTATTCCACCTTTCTAATTGTGAAAGGTGGAATATTCATCATTCATTATTTTAATTTGATATACATATTTATGATTTGCATTCAGAAAAAAAAATGATGGAGTTTTAAACTCATAGACATTCTTTTGGGAATCGGAATATGATTTAGTCGAGAAAAAGCGGAGAATAATTTTGTTCTGAAGACATAATTGAGTTTTGATGACTGTCTACCCTTGATAATCACAGATCCTGAAGCCACAGTTGTCCCCGTCCCCTCCGGCGCGCTGAATGTCCATAATCAAACCAACCCAGAGGCGGAGTCACGTGGGGGCAGAGTCATGTGATTTGTCATGAGGAAGTAAACACGGAATGAAAAGTGAAGCTCCAAAGCGGTTAACATTTGTCTGCGTCCTAGACTTTTAAAAATCTCTTTAAAAATATACATCAATTAAAACATCAGGACTTTAAGGTTAGTTTACCATGATATTTTTTTCAGGCTTTGCATGTTTTGTTTTCTGAAACACCGAGGCTAATCAGAACGGCTAGCAGGCTTCATGCTAATGTTAGCATGCTCAATTCTGTTCGACTCTCCCCTAAAATTAGTATTTAACAAGTCTGTTAGTTTTAAACTCTTCAACATCTGCACTCAAATGTCTCAAACACACTTATATACCTTTTATACATTTTACATATTTGTTGCTTTGTATTTGCGTTGAGAATTCCTGCATTGTCACGCAGTAATAGAAAGGAATGCTTAGGAAAATACTCTTTCTGCTTGCTGAAGGTCAGAGGTCAGGCCCAGCAGCAGCAATTAGTGTCTTGCATTACACTTTAGCAGGATGGATGCTCACTGGCACAGGTTGAACTTAAGCTCGCAAAAGTCTCAAAAAATCTTTAGTAAACAACCAGTAATGCTCAGAATTATTCCTGTATTTTCCCCTTTTGTCAGGAGTGTCTAAGCAGCCGTCACCTGCTGAATCACAGGATCAGGGTGGAGCTCATCAGTGCTTCATCAACATCCTCTTCCTCTGGCTGCTATGTTGGACTTCTTAGCGGAGAATAACCTGTGTGGCCAAGCCATCCTCAGGATAGTGTCCCGAGGAAATGCCATCATCGCCGAGCTGTTACGGCTCTCTGATTTCATCCCTACAGTTTTCAGGCTCAAAGACAAGAGTGACCAACAGAAATATGGAGACATCATTTGTGACTTCAGCTACTTCAAGGTATAGATTAAATCAAGGCAGGAGTTACAAAAAAAAAAAATTAAAGTCTGCAGACTTGACGTATCTGACCATTTGGTGCATGTTCATGTTGTGATTTATTTAATATATGAAACATATCATAAATTTAACTCTGGGTTCTTGTTCTTCTTTCTGTCAAGCATAAAATTGACATCACTGCATTTGCTGCAATGCAGTAATTGTAGCTGTGTGTACAGAAATCCACAAGTATCCAGTGCATTTGCAGTTTTCCAAGATATTTGTTTTTCTCAGGGTCTAGAGTATTATGAGGGGAAGCTGGAAGCCAAACCTGATCTCCAAGACCTGGATGAAGAGTTCAGAGAGAACAACATTGAGATCCTGTCACGATTTTATCTGGCTTTTGAGAGTGTCCACAAATACATAATAGATCTTAACAGGTATGAAAGGATGTGGCTAATGAGCAGTTGGTTCAGTTCAAGAAGTACAGTAAATATACTTGAGAATTCAGAATCATTTGTTCATTGCTTGTCCTATTTGAACAAACTGCATTTTAGAGTCCGACTTTAAAATGAACAAGATCCAAGGTTCCTTACCTCTTCCCTTTTCCTCCTTTTAACCAACAAAAGTACATTGTTTCCTCTTTTTCCCAGATATTTGGATGACCTACATGAGGGTGTTTATATTCAGCAGACCCTGGAGACTGTTCTTCTCAATGAGGATGGAAAGCAGCTCTTAGTAAGTAACAAATGCAAAACAGTTTGTATTTTTTCAACATTAAAGGAATGGACTAATATAATTTTTTTTTTAATGTTTCTGATGTGTTAATATAAATTGAGAAATGCTTGTGTTTCTTATTTTCAAAAGATTTAAAAGTCCATACTTACGTTTAAAGTTTAACAGAGGCTACTGAAGCTTCAAAACTTACCTGTTATGTTTTATTCTTTCTTCTAGTGTGAGGCCCTGTACCTGTATGGAGTCATGTTGCTGGTTATTGACCAGAAGATTGAAGGGGAGGTCAGGGAGCGGATGCTTGTTTCCTACTACAGATACAGGTGTGATTTTATGTGTGTTTGTGAAACACCCACACATCCAACATTCTCTCACTGACCCACACGATTCATGCTTTTGTAATTCACTTGTTCTCTGGGTTGCTTGCTCACAGCAAAGATGACTCATTTGGTTTCTCACACATGTAATTCTTTGAAATATCAGACAATGTAAACATCGTAGTTGATGTAGTACCTCTTTGTTTCTACTTCTCTGGCTCTCTGTTTTGCAGTTGTAGCACTGCCTTTGCTCATGTAAATATGATCAAATATCAATAATCATTATCAACTTGTTCCTTTCTCTGTGTGTGTGTATTGACAAATGTCTAAAATGTAGTACAACATTTGTGATTTTATGATTTCTTTAGTGCTGCTCGTTCATCAGGCGACTCCAACCTAGATGACATCTGCAAGCTCCTGCGCAGCACCGGCTACTCCAGTCAGCCTGGAGCCAAACGGCCGACCAACTACCCCGAGAGCTACTTCCAGAGGGTCCCTATCAGTGCCACATTTATTAGCATGGTCATTGGGAGGCTGCGCTCAGATGACATCTACAACCAAGTGAGAAAAATCCAGCTGAATACTTTTCAACTTCTAGTCAAATGAAAGGAAAGATGTACGTCATCTGTCTAGATCAGGGATGTCAAACAATCACAGAGGAGCCAAAATTAAAAATTGGGTCCAAGTCGAGGGCCAAACAGGGTCAAACAGACTTAAGTTGCCCTCGTTGTCATCAGAGGGGTTTATGACAAATTATTCATACACTAATATGAACTTCACTTTAACCACTGCTCCCAAGACATCTTATAGAATTCAGAACAAACCAGAGGTATGGAGAAAACTGACAAATGAGAGCTCATATTCAAAACACATAACACATCAGCATCATTCATTTTTTTGTCTTCCTCTCTATCAGCAGTGTTTCACTGATTCATTTCCAATGAAAAAGTTTTATCACAGCAATCAAAAATAGGCAGAAAACTGTCATTTTTCTCAAGGGAAATCTAAAATCACTCTATGTTTTTCATTAACAACACCAACCACCAAAATGAAAATAATATTTTAAATGTGACCTTGCTTTCTTATGCTATATTCTTTAATTATGACCACATCAGCTCTGCTAACAAGGCAAGCAGGTTTATCCCTAATGACAGTAAACAGCTCCTCTAACTCCCACCTGTGTTGAAAGCCTGTTTTCGGAGTCAACCTTTCATTTGGCCAGTTCTTCCACGGGCTAGCTTAAAGTTCATTAAAAGTGACTGGATGGGAAAAAAAAATGTGAGAAAATATGGCTTGCTTTTCTTTTGATCTATTGAGATGCACAATATTTTCATGGTGCTGTTGTTCTTATTTTAGTTGTAACTGCAGCTCTCTCTGTTGTACTGACACAATTTGTGTGCCATTTTTTCTTAATAAAAATATTTTAAAAAAAAGTGACTGGATGGGTACGGAGGGGAGGGGATCTGGCACTTTCATGTTTTTATTGACTGGCTGTTGCTGTGCATTCTGGGATTTGTAGTATCTGTAATGTGCGCACCATATAGGCTACTGGTGGGTCAGTTATTATAGAAATTAGATATTATCTCGCGGGCCAGATAATATAATTGTACCACAGGCTGGATATGGCTCGTGGGCCTTGAGTTTGACATATGGGGTCTAGATTATAGATCACTACATATCTCGAGGTCTGCTTCATTTTCTCAGATATTTCATATAATTTGTTGAGCATTTAAACAGTTTAAAAGTTGAATGAGATAGAAAAGAGAGAGGAGATGGAATGTGTCAGAAGTTCAGCATTGCACCTAACCTTTTAACATCTCCTCTTCATCAGGTGTCTGCCTACCCTCTACCAGAGCATCGTAGCACAGCGCTGGCTAACCAGGCAGCCATGCTGTATGTTTGCCTCTACTTCAGCCCCTCCATACTGCAAACTCAGCAGGCCAAAATGAGGGAGATAGTGGACAAGTACTTCCCTGATAACTGGGTGAGACACAGATACACTGAGTCCTAGTTTTCACCTTGTGTTGGGTTTAATCTGCATGGATTTTATCATGGGAGTAGATGAAAATCACAACCAATTTAATAATTCACTGTAATTTGAAGTTTTTTTTTTGTTTTTTTTGTTTTGTTTAATTAGTTTTCCACTTGGTTTTTCAGTGGAACTATTGGTATGGCTGTATGTAAGTGTTTCCATCTGTGTGGGGTTTGTCCACAGGTGATTAGTATCTACATGGGGATCACAGTGAACCTGGTGGAGGCCTGGGAACCATACAAAGCTGCCAAAACTGCACTCAATTACACTCTGGACTCTGCTAACATCAAAGAGCAGGTAAGACCAGAAAGCTACGGATTTAGTTTTAGCATTATTTGTTATTGGCTTCAGGGTGTTGCACAGTCTTCATCTTTTTTCAATTTATTGATTTTACAATCTCTCAGCACGGTGCTCAACAGCGTGTTGCGTGTAATTACTGATAAGTGTGTCTGCAGAATTGATAAGCCATGGTGATTGCTGCAAATCTGAATTGAGAAACAATGAATGTCCTCAGAAAGACATTTTTAACTTCTCTGAAGACATGCTTTTATTTCACTTCAGAGTCTTCAATTCAGATACAGGAAAGTATTAGCTATTCTGGATGCATGACAACTCTGCATGATGAAGTTATTTCTGATAATAACAGTATTTTTCAGTATGTGGTCACAGTTCCAAGCAGGACAATTTTATTAGGAAAAAGCAAGAATCGCAGTATTTCCATAGTTACGTGTTGGGAAAGCGATTTGTAAAACACATTCTCAAGCCTAATATATTCAATTTTCATACATGTTAAGTTACTGACAACCATTTCCCGAAGGATAAAACTGTATTTCAGCTTTCCCTGATATTTTGCAAAATCAAATATTCAAGCAATACACCCGCCTTAAAAATCAATGTTATGCCTTTTAATAGTTACGCAGTCCTATGAAGTCACAGTTGTTTAAATTTTTTGAGGTTTGATCTTAGAGGCGTGTGTGCATGCGTGTGTGTGTGTGTGTGTGTGTGTGTGTGTGTCAGGTCTTCTTTTGGGACTATATTCCCTGGTGGAGATCGGATCACTCCACGTTTTTTATTGTGCTTAAACGCTAAAATTACGAAACTTCGAAAAAAAACCCTGACTACACATAGTTTTGTTTGTGATGATGAATTGCTGATCCCAAGAACATTTCAAGTATCAACAAGTTGATTTTAATAGCGTACCAGAATGAACTGAAACTAAANATCCCAAGAACATTTCAAGTATCAACAAGTTGATTTTAATAGCGTACCAGAATGAACTGAAACTAAATGGCAGTCTGGAAAGTAGTAAAAACATTTTTAATTCACCGTTCCAGTAATATATTAGGCTTAAACATGCAAAATGGCCGGTATGGTCCTTTTAAGACCTGTTTCAGTCTGGTGACATTAAATCTGGTGGTGTTTTAAACTGCCTCACGTGTTAATGATCAATAAATTTGATATTTAAGCTCACTCAGTTGATCAGTCCTTGTGTTTAAGTGATGAATTCTGATCCCATCTCTCATGCTGTTATGGTACTGCACCTCTTCAAGAATCATCTGCTGCACTCTGTCTGTCACAAGCAACGCGCACACACACACACACACACACACACCTCCCGTGTGGATCAAACCTCTCAGTTGGTGTCGACCTCTTTAAATGTAGCACTATAAACAGAGAATTTGCAGATTTAACATGTCAATTTCACTTTGACACCAGGGAAACAGTGTGAATCGTGGCTCTTAAAAATGAAGCAGCTCTTATCACGCCGATCTTAATTGGCTTTTACCAGTGACAACAACATTACAACAACGTGTCAGTAACAGACGATGTGTAATTAAAGCGAGCGAAGCTTGATGAATGAAATTATCACAATGCTTATCACAGAGCAGAAGTTTGAGGCCACCTGCAGATTAAAAAAAAAAAAAATCATCAATACACTGTTTGTTTTACAATATATTGCACAGAAAATGACAAAAATATATAAAATAAATATAACTAATTAGTTTTCAAGAAGAATTTGTCTAAAAGAGCACATTATGTATCCACCATGGATTAAGAAATTATTTTTATTGAAGGCATGCCCAGTCTATTTTAGTGCACTGGGACTCCAGTTGTGTTCCAACTCCCTTTCCTCAAACTCCCTTGCTTGTGTATTTTAACATTCTATCTGCCTTCTCCCAGATCATTTTGTGATTAACTTGCTACACAGTCTGGTCATGCTAAATCTGGGGGTGGCCTCAAACTTCTGGCCTGTAGTGTATTTAGCATGATTTTTAAAGGATGAATCTCCCCAGACTGTAATTAAACATGGGGCCCTACAACCATGGTGAAAAAAAGAGATGACTGAACGAATGAGCTACTTTACCAAGTGATATGAGACACAGCCATTCCTAATAACAAACATCAATGGATATAAATGAATGAACGACTGAATAAATAATCCTTGATGATGAAAGACACGATAACCAGCACCACCACCTGTTTAGGCTTGTCGGTATGCAGCCAGCATGGAGAGCCTGAAGCCTCAGGTGCAGCAGCTGTTAAAGGAAGGTTTTCTCAGGGAGGAGATCATTCTGGACAACATTCCCAAACTGCTCAACTGTCTGAGGGACTGCAATGTTGCTATCCGCTGGCTGATGTTGCACTCTGCAGAGTCAGGTAAAAGCTTTGGCAGATTTTCAGAATAGTCACTGTTAACATTTTTTCAACTTCCTTTCTAAATAACTTTTTTAGGTGCTGATAGTAATAAATGTCAGTGTTTCTTTTTTTTTTTTAAATCTGGAAGCAGCTTGACTTTCTCATCTGTCCCTTTCCATTCCGTTATATCACTTGAACTTCTTATATTCTGTTTCTAAAATCCCTGGATGCAAAGGTCGTATCAACCACATACTGTATCTACATTTGTTAATGAAAACAACAGTTTGTTTAAATGAGCCAATTTTTGTCTCGCAGCCTATGACCCGAACAACAAACGATTGCGTCAGATCAAAGACCAAGTGATCAGTGACTCCAAGTACAACGCTAAGATCCTGTTCCAGCTGCTGCTGGACACCGCTCAGTTTGAGTTCACCCTCAAAGAGGTGAGACCGTCACCAATACTGGAAACACACAGAGGAATGTCATCAATCTGCAGCTGCTGTAAAACATAGAGCTTAATAGCAAATTATCACTGGAGGATATCAAATGAGGATGAGGATGGATGAATGATGACGACTTCTCTCTATTTTAGACACAGTGAAAGCGTGACATTAATGACAAAATAATTCCACACTAACACAGCCAACTGTGGTTTTGTTAACTAGGACCTCTCCGTTCTATTAGCGTATGCTGAGACAACATATGGACAGCCAGTCTGTCATTAGAAAAGGACACAAATTTAATGTTCTCATTACACATCTAATTTGACTAATCCTTCCTCATCAGCTCAAACATCTGTGCGGTCCCTCTTCCAGATGTTCAAGCAGATGCTGTCAGAGAAGCAGATCAAATGGGAGAGCTACAAGAAGGAGGGATCAGAGAGAATGACTGAGCTGGCCGAAGTCTTTTCTGGTGTCAAACCCCTTACCAGGGTGGAGAAAAACGGTGACTTACACACACACACTGTGGATAACATGAAGGATCACACTTCCAGCGAAGAAGTGGTGCTTTTGAATATAAAGGGTCATTACGGTGTTGAGACACAAATATCCATATTTATGAGGTTGTAGCTATTAAGAGAAAAATGTTGAGGCAGAGAAACATCTTGGAAAAAATGAACAAAGGATTCATGTAGGGAGAGGCAGGCTAAAGTGTACATCATTCATACTTATTAATGCCCTTTATGAATCCAGTTCACAAAGGCCCATTTTTCCTAAACACCACTTGTAAAATGCTTTGATCATTTTATCTGCTTTTCGCCGCTGTTTCTCTCACAGAGAATTTACAAGCATGGTTCAGGGAAATCTCTAAGCAGATTGAGTCTTTGAACTACGAGGATTCCACAGCTGCTGGCAGGAAGACAGTCCAGCTCATACAGGCCCTTGTTGAGGTGAGGAACATAATGATGTTTCACTCGAGCTTTATTTTTTCACATTAAAATGGTGGTTGTGTCGTGCATCAGTTTAGGTTAGCGTGTTGAAATTTAGCTTTGATAGCACTGATGACAGATTTGATTTGCTAAATTTTGATTGGATTTGTTTAATTTCTGTTGTGCTTCCATAAAAAAAATATTATTATTTTTATTAAACACTCACTGAAATAATATTATTTGAGCTATGTTGTCATATACTGTATTTGCTGTTCATGGGATTAGTTTGATGGATATGTAATAATAAGTACAAAGAGTCAAAATTGGCAAATGTAAAATGCATATGTAGCAGCCATATCAAAATACCTTATCTGTGTCTTATCAGGTTTTTACAACAGATGAACCATTGAATTATAAGGTTATGTATCACCTGAACATTTGATTTTGAAAAATTAGGATATTTGACAAAATAATATGAAAACTAATATATGGTTTTAAGTTTTGGGAAATGGTTGGCAGTAGCGTAGCAGTTTGTATTCACTGGGCTAAAACATGCAAAAATCACCAGTACGTTCCTTTAATATGACCAGAAGCGAGCATAATAGTGTGTATTCTGTATATTTGTGTGTATATTTATATAAATCGTTTTCTCTTTGTCTCCAGGTCCAGGAGTTCCACCAGCTGGAGTCAAACCTGCAGGTTTGCCAGTTCCTGGCTGATACCAGGAAGTTCCTGCACCACATGATTCGCACCATCAACATCAAAGAAGAAGTCCTCATTACCATGCAAATAGTGGGAGACCTGTCCTACGCATGGCAGATAATTGACAGGTACAGACAAAAACATGGACTCGAATAATTATTCCATCAGTGAGCAAACAAACTCATTAAAGCCCACCAGACAATTAATTAGCTTACAGATCAATATTGATATCAGGATGATTTATCGTCTGCAGTACATCATAGCTGGTTAATTAACTATGAATTGATTACAATTTTTAATAACTCTCACAGTTAAATTAAATGCTGTTTTGAATGTTTTTAATTGATTGTGTGTCATGTTTGTAGCACAGGTGCCATTATGGTCTCTTAGCAGCTCCTCATTATTATGCAGACAGCAGCAGGTGTGCCTTTCACATGGATAACTAAAACCCCATGTGAGACAGTCTGCTTGGCTTACAGTATCACCTTTTTATTTTGGCATCCAACAACAATGTGTTAGCCAAAAAAACAGAATACCAAAACTGGTACAGCTGTGTTGCCCTTTCATTGAATTAACATCAGCTCCTGTTTTTGTTGGATTCCTCATGGTAAATCTTTTTTTTTTTTTTTTTTNTTTTTTTTTTTTTTTTTTGTGTGTGGAGGGTGAATTTTGTGTTTTTCTGGTTTATGATTTTTTCCCCCTGCAGTTTCACATTCATTATGCAGGAGAGCATCAGAGTCAACCCGTCCATGGTCACAAAACTGAGAGCCACATTTCTAAAGGTGAGGATCACTTTTGTACACATTTACATTGTGTTGTTAAGTTCTGAGAAGATTGCCTTGGTGTGGAGAGTTGTCATCTGTGATGTTAAGTGTGTGTGTTTGCGTGTGACTAGCTGGCATCTGCATTGGACCTTCCGTTGCTGCGCATCAATCAGGCCAACAGTGCAGACCTGCTGAGTGTTTCGCAGTTTTACTCTGGAGAGCTGGTGGCTTATGTCAGAAAGGTATGTTAAAGTTATGTTACAGTGCTAGCTTCTTTTTTTAGTGGCTTACAGTAGATAGGACACTCAGTTTCCCAACATCCTCATAGATGAATATTGTTATTTTACTTTTAGCAAATTTTTAGCAAATGGCCAAAAAATGTAGTTAGTGGATGTTGCTATTATTTTCTGTTGTCATCTGCTTTCATATTACTTCTGTTCATGCTGGGGGATTTGTTCCTACTGGCTGTACACAATATTCTTCATCAACAGTGCTTCCAGTGGTATTATTATCCTTTTTTATTTTTTTGTTTTGCAGGTGCTGCAGATCATTCCAGAGAGCATGTTCACATCTCTGGCCAAGATCATCAAGCTGCAGATCCATGACATCATGGAGGTGCCCACACGACTGGACAAGGACAAGTTAAAGGACTACTCCCAACTGGGGGCTCGCTATGAAGTAAAGCAAATGCTGTGGTCAAAACCACCATAATTTATTGAATCCAGTACCTAAGAATCAAATGCGATTGTTAATTTTTATTGTTATCATATTAGTTTTGTAATGATTTACTGTGAAAATTTAAATTTTTTTTTTTTAATTTATTTTTTACTAGATTTTCAATTTTAGTTTTCTAAATTCAGATCGCGCTCTCCCAGACATACATCAAGGGTCTGAAAAGCAAAAGAGTAAAGACAGAATCCTGCAACTTCAAAGAGGTTCTGCTTGTACAGCTTTTGATAAATTTGACCTGTCCTGTGGTCAAGTCTGGATTTATGTTCTGTGATGTGGTTTCTGATCTTCCCATCTAAGTTTTGAAAATGGGCTTTCTGAAGCTGAAAGCTGTTTAGCAAAGAGATAACAAAGACTTTCTGATGGGTCTCGGAAGAAACTTTTAACCTATTTAATATTTTATTACTTAAATTCAGTAGTTTTTGGGAGCATGGCAAAAACAAATTAATGCAGTTCATTCATCTTTTGCACCCATATGTCTTAACTTGGATTAAGACAATTAAGATTAAATTAAGATTTAAATTCAGATTAAACTTCAATTTAAGATAAATTAAGATTACACTTCACAAATACTTTGGCATAAGACTGATAGAAATTCAGGTTTAGTGGATTGTTATTTTTATGCCTAAACATCACTCTTCTCCACATGATTACAGGTCGCTAAACTCACTCATGCTATTTCCATTTTCACGGAGGGGATTCTAATGATGAAGACCACTCTGGTTGGGATCATTAAGGTAGATGTTGTGAGAAGTGACTTTTTGACATGTTGTAATGTTCTTACAGACAAACTGCTACTACTTCACTGGTTATTTCCTCACTCTTGCACTGAGGCCTTTGTTCTGACATCCACACAGGATTTTATTCTTGGCTTAGAAGACAAAGCTATATTGTGTCAGACTTTGTAAATTTATTACTGTAGCGAATTTGTTACTGCAAAACTGCAATGCTCTAGGTGGATCCTAAGCAGCTTCTGGAGGATGGCATCAGGAAGGAGCTGGTGAAGAGAGTGGCTTATGCTCTGCACAAAGGATTGATCTTCAACCCCAAAGCAAAGGTCAGATATCAGCCCTTGTATGGTCTTTGATTTGTATTTTTTTTTTTTTTAATCTTGCCACATCTAAAATTACTAGATCAATAACAGAACTGAAGAAACAAAATATCTTAAACACAGAATGATAGTGATGTTCTTTCAGTAAAAACACTAGACTAAAACCCTTCCCTTAGCCAAACCCAAGCTATGTGGTACTGTGTCCTGTTGATTTCCTTAGCTAATAATCCTGTTTTATTCTCCTGACTCTGTGAAAGAGGCAAATTGTGACACTAAACTTGATTACATCACTTACATAGAGATAAAATCTAAAATGAAGGATAACACAAGGATGAATAAACAGATCATATTAAGGGAGTAATCTTCTCTCAGCCCAGTGAGCTGATGCCCAAGCTGAAGGAGATGGCAGCCACCATGGATGGATTCTACAGGTCATTCGAGTACATCCAGGACTACGTCAGCATCTACGGCCTGAAAATCTGGCAGGAGGAGGTGTCGCGAATCATCAACTACAATGTGGAACAGGAGTGCAACAGCTTCTTAAGAACCAAGGTCAGGCTTGACATACTGTGGTGGCATGTTTCTTCTTGTTTCTCATACCATTGCTGAATAGAAAATAAAAACTGTCAATAACAGCATTGATTAACTGATTATTTCACTCCTTCCATCCAGATCCAGGACTGGCAGAGTGTGTACCAATCCACCCACATTCCCATTCCCAAATTTCCATCTGTGGATGAGTCTGCCACCTTCATCGGTCGTCTCTGCAGAGAGATCCTCCGAATCACTGATCCCAAGTATGTCTATCCACACAGCACAACCAACCACTTCAGGCCATAAAGTGAGATTGACTGTTAAACTATTATGATTTTAAAATCAGTATCAAATGTAGTTTGGATTAGGGAATTGATAAACTAACATTAAAGGTTCCTTGAAAGTATAAAATAAGAACATACAGACCTTCTGTAAACCTATTAACCTTCTTGCAGTTTACTTGATTGGCTCTTATCACTAAAGCTCCTCAGTCTGTTTTTTATAAGTTAAACTGTCATCCTACAGGATGTTACAGTCCAGAAAGTTAAACTTGCATCAAACTGTGTTTTTATCAATGCAGTGATGCAGTGGTTCCACTTCAGTCTTTCATCTGTGGTTATTCTTTAATGCTGTAAAAACAACAATCAAAATATAACAACCAGCCTAGTGGTCCATAATTAAAAAAAAAAAAAAAAAAAAACTGAAGATGGAGATGTTAGCTGTGGACTGATGATTGTAGTTTCTGAACTTAGCAATATCTATAATCTACCTGGAAAAATGTCCTCTGAACATCTCCAGGGTGACATGCTATATTGACCAGATGAACACCTGGTATGACCTGAAGAGCCACCAGGAGGTCACCAACAACAGGCTGTTCTCTGAGATCCAGAACACCCTGGGTACCTTTGGCCTCAATGGACTGGACCGTCTGCTCTGCTTCATGATCGTCAAGGAGCTGCAGGTAAGCAGCTTTCTCACAATCACTAAATAGATGTTGACATGACAAGGTTGTACAGTGCAAATAGTATGTTTCCTGAATATATTTGCATCATAAGTAAACTTCTGCACCCATCAGAACTTCCTGATGATGCTTCAAAAGACCATCCTGAAGGACAAATCTGTTGTGGATGTCTTAAGGGCCATGATGGCTGCCGTCAACCCAGTACAGGGTATCGTGGGTAGGTATTTATTGAAGAAATCCTACAATCTGCCAGGATAATTTCTTCTTCTTGTTTTTATTTTTGTAACATTCTTTTTTTTCATTTTTCTATTTTTTTTTTTTTTTTTTNTTTTTTTTTTTTTTTTTGATTTAGCTAATGCCAGCAAAGTCTACGCCAGTGCTGCAGCCAAAACCCAGAAGATCTGGGGTCCATATTTGGAAGCCATCATGAAGGTACTGGCCCACATTTTTCTCTTTACATACACAGTAAATATTACGATTTTAAATTTGCATATTCATGGGATTATGTTGTTATTTATGTGTATATGTGCAACATGAGCATTGTTAGCAAGTTTGCAATAAAGGCAAAATTCTATAAAAATTGTGCATGCTTTTGTTGTAGGTTGGTCAGATGCAGATTCTCCGACAGCAGATTGCAAATGAGCTGAACTACTCCTGCAAGTTTGACTCCAAACACCTGGCTGCTGCCCTGGAGAACCTCAACAAGTCAGTCTAGTCTCACTTGTGGTGGATATCAAACCACAATATCTCTACCTGGGTTACAATACAAGAGTTATTGTTAACGTTGTGTGGAAGGTATTGCTTTGTATCGTGAAAACATTTTGTTATCGGCTGTATGTTACCTCAAAAGCTTGCCCATTTTTGGCCTTTAAGCTCTACATTAGTCATCTTAGCTAATTAGCCACCTACATTAGCCACCTACATACAGAAATGTAGTGAAAGCAGTAGGTAATTGCTTATCATAATTGTGATCTTGGCAGGTCTCTGCTGGCGGACATCGAAGCCCACTACCAGGATCCATCTCTGCCCTACCCTAAAGAGGACAACACTCTACTGTATGAGATCACCGCCTACCTGGAGGCTGCAGGCATTCACAACCCACTCAGCAAGGTGCAGAGACAACGCATCCTGCTTCCCACACAATGATTTTGTCTTGTCCAAATCTAACATTTTAATTGAATCAAAGTTTTTCTTGTAAATGTTGTTGGTTGGTGTCCAGAAATTACCAAAACCTGCAGCTAGTTTTTTTTGTATTTATCCCTTGTATTCTCTCTGTCTGTTTTGGTTTTTTTTCTTGTTAAATTATATAATGTCTAACTTCTTTTTTTTATTAAATTGTTTATGTATCTCATAGATCTACATCACCACAAAGCGCCTTCCTTACTTCCCCATCATCAACTTCCTGTTTATTATTGCTCACCTGCCTAAACTTCAGTACAGCAAAAACCAAGGCAAGTTTTTTTTTTGTATCAAATATCACCTATATTACAGTTTTCTATCAAACATTGTACAGTTTTAGGCATTGGTGTTGAATGTACCAAATCAATCCTGGACTACATTTAACAACACAGTCAGGACTTAATATGAAAGTGTGTGGTAGATTTTTGCTTCCGTTTTTAATTTCCTCTGCAAGGCTGCATGCTCAAGTATATCACTTAACTGCTGATGTCTGGTGACATTGGCGTGTTTCCCCAGGTATGACCTGCAGGAAAGCCACAGACCCGGTTGACTGGCCTCCCCTGGTTTTAGGCCTGCTCACCCTGCTGAAGCAGTTCCACTCCAGAAACACAGAGCAGTTTTTGGCTCTCATTGGTCAGTTTGTCCGCTCTGTAATGGAACAGTGCACAAGGTAACATGATTGTGATGACAAGACGTGTAAACTGTCTGCAAAATTAATATTAATTAATAAAGCCTCTTCCCTCTTCTATTTTTTTCTGTGTTGTAAATAAATGACTAAGATTTTGCCTTTGTTTCAGTTGATGATGCGTTTGCTTTGTCTAGATACCTGTATGTCTAGATACCTTTATGAAAATGCTCTCAGTTGTGGTTATATAAACTTATTTAATTTCATTATAGTCAGAAGATCCCTGACATGCCTTCTGATGTGGTGGGAGCTCTGATGTTCCTGGAAGACTATGTGAAGTACACAAAACTGTCACGCAAGGTACAACAACTACTATAGTCATACATTGTCATGTCCTAAATGATAATAATGATAATAATAATAATATCTATAGACATTATTGTGAGGACAATGGTTTGCATGTTTATGTTGTAATGTATTTGTTTCTCTTTATTTTCTCTGTATTCTTAAGGTGGCTGAAGCTCATGTGCCCAGTTTCATTTTTGATGAGTTCCGAACAATACTGTGAAGACTGGGATGAAGCATCAGATATTTTGCCATGGATGTTCCCATTCAATTCTTAATTTTTTCATTTGACCATAAATGTCTTAATGCACTAATAATTAATTGTGTATAGCCATAAATTTTAATGACCTAAAACTTGATTCATCAACTTTGTGAATTATTACTATGTGCCATTTTCAAATACATTTCACTAATAAATGCACTTCATTTTGCAGTTTTTTTCTTGTGTTGATCATGTGCATCCATATTTAGCCAGCAAGCATGCTTTGTGATCAAGGCTTTTACTTTGAAAAACTGAAACAGGAAGTATTTTCAGGCATTGTCAGTTTTCCCGGGTAAATTGTGTGTTTCCAGTAATATTTTTAGCGTTACTGTCATTAATATTCCTGTTAACCTTTATCGAAACAAACTGACGTAGTTAGATAAAGACATTAGCCCGCACTTCACATTCATACCGTTGTCTGTTAACGAGTTAAACTAACTTTAGCAGAGGTAGGTAAGCTAACGTTAGCACGATAGGCTAACGTAACATTAGTTTACTATAAGTTACCATTGTTTTGTGTGTTTGTCGGAAGAAAACAGCCTTCATAATGTCTCTGAGCGCCGTTCATGCCTCCATATCCAGCCTGAGGGACTGTCAGACGGACATCAAGACGGGAATGGACATAGTGACAGATGTAGCTATTGACCTGGCGGAGGCTCAGGGTAAAAATGCTTATTTATTGCGACTTTGCTAGTTCCTGTGACTTTCTGACCCGTCGGGATTAATGTCTACATCAGTCCCAGTAATCTCTAGAGTACAACGCTGAAATCATTTTTTTTAAAACAAAGATAACGATATTACCAACATAAATAACATACTGTTTGCGCAACTTGCATAAAAATATGTCTTTAACACTTTGGAGTTGCTGTTTTGTTACAGATGGAGAGGCGAACTCTGGTATCAAGGAGATGGAGGCCATGATTCTGGAGTATGCAAAGCTGGACAGAGAGATCAACCACTTTACTGATGTTGTACAACAAGTCACTGCAGAGGTGAGAAATCTGACATAATATAATTATATGAGTGTAAAACGTATTTCCCTCAATATTACATGAATGATTGACCTCAAGATGCATTACTGGGAGAAGTAGTTTTAAGGGGACTCTGCCAGTTTCACAGTAGAGGAAGATCCTATAAGTTTAGGATTTGAATTTGCTCAAAAGTTGTAAATGTGAAGTTGTAAATGTGACTTGTTTTGTGTAATCTTCAGCAGCAACAGGAAGTAACCATTGTGATGACAGTATCAGGTTCCCTGACTTTGCACAAGAACCTCTATAACCACAAAAGTCTTTACAGTTGTTTTCAAATGTTGAATAGTGTTTCACATGTTTGGGAAACTTAATTTTGTAAAATTATTGCAGTCCCCCTTTAAGTCAACAACTGCATAAAGATGATGGTTTCATGTACAGACATCCAGTGCTCAGCTCCCTCACAGTGGAATGTAATGAAAACCTCGGTTTTATGGACTGGTCAGAGTTAATGTCAAGCTGAAACAACAGTAGGAGAAATAATAGAAAGGCTGACTCTGATTAAACCCTAACCAATCAATTTCTGTAGCTTAGCATACAGCCATCAGAGGCCATGTCTGGCCTTTCCGCCATGGTGAAGGAGCGGTTCTCTGAGAGAATAGCCGGCCTCTCTGACGCTGAACTGCAGAACCACCAGAAGGTTGTGGCCTTCAAGGACAGCATCATGAACACACTCAATCAAGGTGAGGCCGGCAGATAACGAGCGCAGACTCTGCACTACTAGACTAATTGTCTTGCATTTAGAATTTACAATGGACTTAGACAGTGGCCGTGCTTATATGAGGAGCTTTCTCAACTAAGGAGAGAGAAAGAAATGTTGCAGTGTGTCCTTGTTCTGTCAGTTGTTTCTTTCTTGCTGTTGTTCTTATTAGATTTCTGATTAAAAACTCCCACAGCCAACGCCATGTTTTTTTTTTGTATCATTCTGTAGATTAAAAGTGAATTTGCAGGCTGCGCAAAGGTTATTTTTTCCCATTCTGATTCAGACCTCGAGGTTTCATTTGATCAGTCAGTGCAAAATAAGAGAAAACCTATTTTCGAGGTGTGAATTGTCTGAACTGAGTTGTTTATATGAGATCATTTCATCTGCAGGAAATGTAAATCATATTGGATGTTGTGATTCCATAGACCAGCTGACAGTTTTATTGTCAACTGAACAAAAGTGTCACCTGATGTTGCTGTAGAAGATTTGAAACTTGCATCTGATACTTGTAAAGGCAGAGGTGAAAATACTGTCACTGCGTCATAGTTTGGAAGATGAGCATGGGTTTTAGGAGACAGCATTTGGAATTTTTAATATGTGAAGAAATGGATTACCTTTGACTTATTTGATGGTTGTAACATATCTGTAATGGCAGAACAAGATCATAACAATTGTGAATGTATTCATGGGTAACACAAAGGAGAAATAGCCACAGTGCGTGTATGAGTTGGTGTGTTAGTGTGTGTCTCTGTACATGCGTGAGTGGGCAAGAGCTTTGCGTGCACTGTAGATAACTGCATCTGTTGGTGTAATATCTAAAGGCTGTGTATGCTAAAGTATATGCGGATGTGCTGTTCTGTGCAAAGGATTTTAAAAGACGTTACCAGCGATTTTGCATATTTGAGCCTAATAAATATAACTTGCATACATGTTACATTACTGACAACCGTCTCCCAAAACGTACTACTGAGCAGTAAATATTAGAAATATTTTTTCTACCTTGCAGACTGCCATTGGTTTCTGTTCAATCCAGTACACTACTGAAATAAACTTGCAAAGACTTGAAACACGTTGAGATAAGAAAGTCATCAGCGAATACTATGTCTGTTACATTTTTTGTCGAAGTAACTTTATTTAAATGGTCTAACATGGAGCTGCACAGAAGAAAATGTATATAAATATAGGGAACATGGTCCCAGGACACAACAGCTTTTACCGAGAAATTAAAATTGACCATCCCTTCTACAGTCAGACATACGTGTTAGTAAGCGAAACATTGAATTTTAAGGTGTGTATCACCTGAACATTTAATTTTGAAAATTTAGGGGATTTGGCAAAATAACAGGGAAAACCAAAATATGGTTTTATGTTTTGGGAAGTGGTTGTCAGCAACATAATGTGTATGCTGGTAGTGTTTATTGTGCATAAATATGCAAAAATCACAGGTATGGTCCTTTAAGGGTTTCAGTAGGATTTTTCTGAACCAAACAAGCACAGCTGACTTTGACAGACAAGTAAAGTTATAAGACTGTTATTATAGTTGAAAAGTCCTTCACGTGGACCATGCTGAATCCCAGCCTGTGCTTGGCCATGCTGGATGTCCTCCTGCCATCTTGTCACTGCTCCAGTTCATAATTTATCACTGTAATTGGAAATTTGGAAGCATGGAGTGTGTGTGTTGTGTTTTCAGCCAACCCTGAGTCTGCGGAGAATATGGAGGAGCTCGATGAGGACATCGCCGTTACACAGAGCCAAGTCAACTTCACCTGCCCACTCACACAGGTGGGCCACTCCAAACTGCTCATGACTTTTTTTTTTTTTTTTTTTTTTTCATATTTTCACAAATTCAGGCTGTTAGATTCCTATTTAACCCCTTCCTCTTATTCCATAACACTTTCCTATTTTTTGTCTTTTCATAATCGCATATCACTAATACCTTGTTTTGATTTAATGTTAAAGGACCATACCATCCATTTAGTATGTTTGAGTCTAATATATTCAATTTTCATGCATGTTCCTTGACAATCATTCCCCAAAGCATACTACGGAATGGTGAATTAAATTTTTTTGTCCTACCTTCCAGACCACCATTGGTTTCAGTTCATTCTGGTACGCTATTAAAATCAACTTATTGATACTTGAAACATTCTTGGGATAGGTAATCCATCATTGTGAACAAGATGTGTATTCAGGGTTTTTTTTAAGTTATGTAATTTTAGCTTTTAAGCATAATAAAAAGCATGGAGTGAATATATGTCTCCACCAGAGAATATAGTCCCAAAAGAAGACCTGTGTTTATTGAAAAATTTAAACGACCATGACTTCATAAGGCTGCATAACTATTAGCAGGTGAAACATCGATTTTTAAGGTGGGTGTATCGCTTTGCAAAATATCAGGAAAGCTGAAATATGGTTTTATCCTTTGGGAAATGGTTGTCAGTAATGTTACGTTTATGAAAATTTAATATATTAGGCTCAAATATGCAAAATGGTTGGTATGGTCCTTTAAGAAAACAGCCAGGTAATTGATTTTTTTTTTTTGTCTCCATGTTTCTTTATGTAACATACAACTGTGTTTGTATATTCAAGGTGGAAATGTTGAATCCAGTGAAGAATAAGAAGTGTAACCACAACTACGACAAAGAAGCCATAGTGGGCCTCATCAAAACAAGACAGAACCAGAAAAAGAAATGCTGGTAAAACACACTCCCTGAGAGGATTTTTTAGAAAGTTGAGTCGGTTCTGTAGCAGTAAATAACTCAGTGTGCTGGCAAGAGACCAGCACTCTTTAATATACACCTTCTTTATTATACTGCTTTGAAGTTAGAATCAAATTAGGCTTGGCTGGTCCTTGAGGGAAACCGATGAAATCCCAGTGCCAGTCTGTGTTTTTGTCAATGAAATCTCCATATTGTCTTGAGTCTTGACCCTGGTTACTCTGTGGACCTTACATACCAAGTTTCAGCAGCAACACCCACTGTGATTAGTATTGATCTGTGTTGTGGTTAGTGGTACAGCAGTCATGACACGCTGTTGCGTCTGTAGTCAGAGTTTGATCTGCTTCACACTGTCAGGGGCTTTAAAGGACCATACCAGGGATCGTGCATGTTCGAGCACGATAATATTAATATAATTATAATATTAATATATTAATAATATTAATATAATTTTCATACACGTAACATTACTGACAATCATTTCCCATAGCATACTAGTGGAACGGCGAATTAAAAAAAGTTTTTTTTCCTACCTTCCAGACCACCGTTGGTCTGCCAATGAACTGAAGTTCATTCTGGTCCACTGTTAAAATCCACTTGAAACATTCTTTGGATAGGTAATCCATCATCGCGAACAACACATACATTCAGGTTTTTTTAAATTTTTTTAGAAGTTACATAATTTTAGCATTTAAGCGCAATAAAAAGCGCGGGGTGAATGTATGTCTCCACCGGGGAATATAGTCCCTTTTATCGAAAAATTTAAATGACCATGACTTCATAAGGCTGCGTAACTAATAGCAGGCAGAACATTGATTTTTAAAGTGGGTGTATCACTTGAATATTTGATTTTGAAAGATTAAGAGATTTTGCAAAATATCAGGAAAGCTGAAATACGGTTTTTTTATCCTTTGGGAAATGGTTGTCAGTAATGTAACATGTATGAAAATTGAATATATTAGGCTTAAACATGCAAAATCACCAGCATGGTCCTTTAAGTTATCAAGCTAGTTACCATAAGAGATGCCATAGAAACCAAAAAAACAAAGCTAATGAGGCGTTAAATCACTGTCTGGTTTGCAAAATTAAAATCATACATACAACATAATGATAAAGACAGAGTCAAGCTTATAGTAGAGATTTGATGAATTTATATTTTATGTGCTTCTATATGCATGTCTTTAGTTTGAAGTGGTTCTCTGTCTCTGTCCTCCAGCTGTCCCGTTGTGGGCTGTGGCAACACGGATGTGAGAGAGGCAGACCTGGTTCCTGACCTGATTCTGAGGAGGAAAATCCAGAGCCAAAAGAGGCAGAGCAACAAGACGTAGTACTCTAAATCTTTATTGGCAATCATTTATTATAAAGCCATTTATAACTTTATCCTTACTTTATTGCTTGTTGTTTGTATATTTAGAAGCTATTTTTGCAGGATATTGAGCCAGTTTTTATCACTACACTGCTAAAGTTTGCTGGTGGTTGTGGAAAATTTATACTTTTTTTTCAGAGTTACTTGTTAAGTGTATTTGAATCTTAAATGTGGTTTATTGAATGTATATAAAAGCTGCATATCTTTAGCATAAAATAAAGTTAAATCTGCATCTTTAACCAGGAGTATAAGGAGTTAATGTTTCATAAAGAAATGTCTGTGTACATGATGTAGTAAGTTTACAAAGCCACCAGAGAGCAGCGTTTACATCAGGACATAGGATCACTGTAAACAGAAGATTTCACAGTCTCCTAGTTTGGTATCCTGTAGGATTAATTGTGCAATATTGTGTTCATTGTCATCGTAAAGAGTGTAAGGTTACGTATATCATATCACCATTACAGGCATTCAAGGGAAAGCTGATAGGCTTTTCAATGATACTTAAAAAATAATTAGTTGGCCCTTAATGTAGGAATGTCAGAAATGGTAAAACATGAATGTAATCCTTCCTTTCAAAAGAAAAGGCAGTTTTTGTTTAACGGTGATATGTGAAGTGTGATCCCAAGTAGAACAAAATAATTTTCTTAAAAACTAGTTCTGCGAATGAAAAATAACATTTTTTTTAAATCTGTAAATGCGCTTTTGTGATTAAATCTCTACATTCCTGGCTGTTCTGCGCTTACTGTGAAGGATCTTTGTTCCAAAGAGAAACAAACAAAGGCTGTGTTAAGATGAAGCTAATCTTCTAATAACCTTGCATCAGGCTTTTTTAAAATCAAATTGTATTTTTCCCTGAAGGTCTGCATCACGCAGCACTAAGAACATGTTTGTAAGGAAGATATTAACTGGTAACAAATAATTTAGGTGATGTTGAGTCATTTATTTCTGCACTCCGCTTCTGCTTGAATCCAATTTCTAACATATGCCATGTGTAATCTTGTTTTCAAAGCCAGGCTGAATGTAGTCACGTCACAGGTAATTTTACAACATCAATTTAATTGGTGAACGGTGCGCACAAATACACACACGTAAGCTCACTTTGACGTCCATTCAGCCAGTCCATTAGGCTTGGAGATGTGCAGTGCTGTAAATATCCACAGAACATCAATCACAAATACTGTATGGACATCCACTGCTGAAAAACACTAATCAATTCCCCATAGATGTTTGCTTTCTTCTCAGCCACAGCTATCTTTGATCTGTAATTCACATTCATCTGTTCAGAAGCTTCAAGAAGTAGGCATAGTGGCTGCCTGAAACTCCATAAGCCTCACCATCTCCTTTGTCAATAGAGGGTTTTACCTCTGGTTTCCCAAAATGGGAGATCTGGATTTGAGTCTTTCTCACTGGCACAGAACCCTTCAGAGCAGCTCTGGCCAGGCAGTGCCACAGCAGGGTGGGGAGAGGGGGAGAAAGCTCAGGTGGCTCAGCAGAGACTGGCACTCGGAATCCTAGTTTGATCCAAGTGTCATGATTTCCTCACACTGCTTTTGGGGATAAATCTGAATAGTTTGAATTTCCCAGGAAAAGGTTTCTGATCCATGCGCTGTTTGCATATAGCCTTTGCATAGTTTGAATTTCAAACAATCTTATTCAAGACTGCAAATGATGACAGATCTTTGCTGAAAAAATTCCGTAAATAGCAGCCAAACTAGAACTCTGTAAATTCACCTGCATGATTATAGAGAATTTCAGCTCTTTGTCTTGGGAGCTTTTGTTTATGCAGAGTGTAGTTCAGAGGTATTTACATAAAAGTTTTAATATCCCTTCTACTGAACCCTCTGTGCAGTTTGCATTGCTCAACATCCGCTTTGGTTGCAAAATGTCAATATCTTGGGAAAAATAGAGTTCTGTTTTGTACCCAAACATAAACAGAACCTTATCACGGCTGTTCACAGTGACATAATCTCAATTTCAATGAGAAACTGAATGAAGGAATGAAGACAAGCACTGTTAATTGCATTTGCTCATGATTAGTATTTTTCAGGTCTAATCCTGATGTTACATCATGAGTCCCTGTCCTCACATAACAGTTACCATACAAGCTCACAATTATGTGATTACTAATATAGGGAAATAGTTTTAAAATATTTTTTTCAGTTCACTGGTATTATGATCAGTATGGATGTTTGCATGTATTTATTTTTGATACTGTTGCCCAATCAAAAGTAAAATATACTCAGTACTTTGCATAAATTTGCAAGTGAAAGACGTTTTTCTCTCATCTGACCTCAACCATTTTCTTTCCTCTGCTGTTGCTTATACTGGATATGACTGTTGCGTCTCCCTGACACTTTACTTTGATATTTGCATATTTACTTTCTCAACTTGATTATGGGATTACTTTACCACTTTTTTAAGACACACATGGGGCTGTATAAGCCAAATATTGCTATATTATTTTTGTGGGAATGATTTTCCCCACTTTTGAAAAAAAAAAATTTATGATGTTTTTAATCATTTGTGTTCATATAGCATTTCTAGATTCCCTATATTAAAATATCCACATTTTTGCTATTATTTTGTGTAACTGGTTTTAGTAGAAGTATTGATTAAAACCTTAACATAAAATCTCTTATAATAATTAACCTGCATGGAAATAAGTGCATTTATCTACTAAATTTTTCCACTTATTACCTCTGCAAAGGTCATGTGATCACCCGTGTTTGTTTGTTAGCAAGATATCTCGAAAAGTTAAAGAGATTTGGATGAAATTTGGGGGGCAAATAGATAATGTCAACAGGAAGAAGTGATTAAATTTTGGAAGTAAAATTACACAGACCGATCTGATGGTGGCACTGTAATAATCACTTTTACAATTTAGCCTATAACTTTTAAGTCACTTGGGTCTGTAAGCATCCAACCATGTAGGCCACGCCCATTTTCACCTGACTATTTTCCGCCATTTTGAATTTTTTCCTTTTTTTTTTTTTTTGCATAGCTCCTACAATTTTGGTTCAATTTACACAATGTTGCATGTATAATGTCTCCATCAAGACAGAAAAAGGGTATTATATATCAAATCTGTTGTAAGACTAAACATGGGAGGAGCATTCAGGACCGGTTGGACGATGCGCTAAAATGCGTCCTGTCTCTTTAAATGTCAACACCTCCCAGTCGGCGGATCCTGGGTGAGTTTGGCTGCAACAAGCTCAAGAGGTTCATAGAACTGACTGTCAGCACGGAGAAAACCACCCGAGAGCAGAACAGGAAGCTGTCAGCACAACCCACAGCCCACTTTACTCCACTGACGCTGAACATCTGCAGGTGAGTCTGTGGGTTGACCTAAAAAAAACAAAAAACAAAAATCCACAGTGATAAAGAGGGAGAATGCAAACTGGACGGCAAGGTGTGGATAAAGCTGTACGGGATGATTATGGAGCTCAAACAGAAACTAAAGTCTGAAAGGGCCAGTCACACCATTTGAAACTCTACTTAACACTTCATGTGTCTAAAAATGTTTATTTTTTTATTTATGAAACTGAGCCAACAGGTGAGTCCGGTCACACCTGTTGAGAATGTATAGCCGTACTTGTGGACGTGGCGTTGTTTTGAACTCTCTGTTGAAGCTGTTGTTTTGTTGGTTTCTTTGCAGGCTGGAATAAGTGTGTGTTCGTCTGAAGGATATGCTGCCTGACATGGATTATTGGTGCGCGTCTTCTCCGCTTTGGATTTAGTTGAGACGCTGCAAAGCTCCGCGCGTCTGCTTCCGTCTCCTCCCCGGTGAAGTAAGAACGCCGATAACGGGTGGATCCTGTTTTTGTGTTCAGCCTTACTCTCCTCATCCACCTTACACCTTTATGGGGAACCAGGTGGAGAAACTGACGCATTTAAGTTACGCCGAGGTGCCAACCTCAGACCCAAATGGCTTCGAGCCTGACGACGACGGGCCGCGGATCGGAGTCTCCTATATTTTCTCCAACGACGATGACGACGACCACGACGACAACTTCGACCACTTTCCGTCGGACAACAAACGGGAAAACCATGAAGAGAAACCATTTGATCCTCGTAACGAGATGGAGTGCGCGATTTACTACCGGGAGGAGTGTATCTATGAGAGGAACACCGGAGCTCCGGACATAAGCGAGACGCTCACGGCGGAAAGTCTCCTGAACAACTGCACACCGGGCGACCTGCTGGAGTTTGTAGCCGCCGGACAGTACCCACACTGGGCTGTTTACGTCGGGGACTTCCAGGTGGTTCACCTGCACCGGGCTGAGATAAAGAACAACTTTCTCACGGATGTCAGCCAGGGCAAAAGGGGCAGGATAGTAAACGGGCTGTACCGATACCGTGCGCTCCCGCCTGAGGTGATCGTGCGTAACGCTCTGGACCATGTTGGAGCGAGAGACAGAGAGCTTTACTGGAGAAACTCCGAGTGCTTTGCCGCTTGGTGCCGGTTTGGCAAACGGGAGTTTAAAATCGGTGGTGAGATAAGGATTGGAAAGCAGCCGTACAGGTTAAAGTTACACTTCACCGAGAAGAAGAGTCACGTCCTGGAGTTTCAGAGCCTGGAGGACGTGATCATGGAAAAGAGGAGGAACGATCAGATTGGCAAAGACGCTGTGATTCAGGAGCTCGCCAACCACTTGAACGCAACACATGAAATCAAAGAGCAGCATTTTAGCAATTGATGGAGGATGTTTGGTGTGACTAACAACATGAAGACCATAATCAAAGACAGTGCACTGTGCTTCAGACTAAGCCTATGAGTTGGTGAGAGAACATTTATGCCTCTAACCAACCAATAAAAAGTTGGCCCAGGGGCTGCTGTGCATATGCTGCACTTCAAACAAATGTCCATAACCAGACAGATCTTAAAATCATCTTAAATTATTGCTTTTCAAGTGCATCAGTGTCTTAAAGTAAGATCGTAAACAAGCATCAAAACAATTCTTGGAATAAGATGATTTGTACTGAAAACAAATGACTATTACTCATCCTGCTGGCAGATTTCTTCCTCTTGTTCAAAGAAAAACAAGGTGAAATGACTTAGGATGGATTAGCATTGAAGCGGCACACACAGACTAATCATTTGGGGATAAAGTCAGAATTTGCCCATTGTTATTCTTCTAATCCAATGAATCTTTGCACAGAGGAGCAAAAGTGCTGAGGATGCAGAAAACGCTTGCTCCTGTACAACTCAGGTTGGAGACCAAGACAGAGTGGACAATAAAGACAACTGCTGTTTTTATTATTATATGTAGACCTTAAGGATTCCCTCCTGTTGCTTTATATCCAATCAACACACAGCTTTACTTTCTACTGACTTTCCTGTGGACATTTTTCACGACTATGACTGTGCACTTTTATTGATTCATTGTTTTAAACAGTTTATTTTTTGGAAAAAGATGTTTGTATGAAGGAAATGGAAATAAATATATATTTGACCAGCAAAGTATTTTTGTTTTTAGTTAAGGATTTAATAGTTATGAGATTGATATTTTGGCATTATCAGTAATTTCAGACAAAATGAAGGCTATATTCTAACTCTGAACCCTAAACATAGAGATTGTTACTCTAAAATACTTTGAACGCAGCTCTGCCCTGTTAGACAAATAAAATCCCTGCTTTTTGTTTTGTGGTGAGGAATGCCTATTGCCTTAAAACTTTATGCTGCCAGTTTGATCAAAAATGTTTTTGTCACAGCTCAATGTTACACCTCATCTTTGCTAGTTTGTGTCAAGTTGCATTCCAGACATGCTGGACCTTTGCTTTGTTTACACCTCTGCTAACTCCTGATAAGTTATATTTGAAAGTTTAGCCACAGGCTTAAAATGTTCTTCACCAATATCCTGCTTTCCTTCCTTCCCTTGGAATTACAGCATTCATTAAATTTCAGGCAAAGGTGCATGCAGTATGTACAATCACAAACAGGCTCTGCTTGTACGCAACCAATCCACATTCCTCTCTGCTGCAAGCTTAAACAAAAGTATCAAGAATGAAAGCTGTTCATAGCATAAAATAACAGCTGACATTATTGGATGACAAATTATGTGATGAAAGAAAGTTTGTGGTGCTTAGATGCAAAATATGAGATAAATCTGAAAGGAAGTTTTAAATGATGTGGAACAATTTACACAAAGTTCACATACAGAAGCTGCAGGCTATGAAATTTCTTTCAATTGTGGCAAGTCTTGTTATTTCCTGTGTTTCATAGCAGGTCATGAGCTACTTTGCCTGTTTGTTTTTCTCTGGTTGTATTTGCATGGAAATAATTCTGTAGCCATTTTGCTGCAGGTAAAGTCCCACTGGAGCAAAGCAGGATCTTCAACAGTGGTACCATCTTCTTCTTTTCCTTTCAGCGTTCCCTTCAGGGGTCACCACAGCGAATCATCTGCCTCCATCTA